>CM028358.1:73373921-73973921 GCA_016618105.1 Dendrobium huoshanense | reverse complement strand
ATGATGACAAGGGTGAACACATATGGAGGTAAAAAAGGTCCTCAAATTAAGATGTATATGATGACCTGTACAGATATGACAACGAAAGTGGATCCTTATAGGAACAAAAGTGTCCTCGACATGTAGCTTTCAAACTTATAAATTATGATAGCCAATAAAGCACTCACGTATATGATATATTTTCAAATTAAAAGAACAACATTATACATAACCAATAAAAGAAATTTGGAAAGGATTAGTTTAATAAAATAATACTTGTGCACATTTTCAATGGCATATTATATTATTCATACTTGATAATCTAATATTCTGCTAAAAGTTTTGTTTCCAATTAGATATTTCACTTTCATGTAAAGACGTTATTCAGAAATTTTCATGTTTAAAGATTTCAGGTAACAAATTAAATTAATGTATCAATACAAATGATTATTTATGATAATTGAATTTTGTATTAGAATTATTTATCTTGCTGAGCTTTTTTTGCTCGTACAAACTATATTGAATGTTTTTTATAAGGAAAAGGAAAATATAGAACACGAATAAGGTTCATACTTTAATCTACCGCTCTATCTTTTGAGTATACAGTTTTGTGTAAAATAAAGCTTAGCAGATATGTCCATTTTGAAATTTGACAAAATACAAATAAATCAGTGTAATTAGAAGCTTTGTAATTGAATAAATAGAAAAAGTTTTGAAAATGCTTCCATTTTAGTGAATAGTGTTACTTCTAAAATCTTTTGATCTAGAAATTACAGCATACAAAGAAGTTAGCAGTACATAACTTTTGACACCTCCTACCAACAATATAATGTTGTGCGGTATGACAATATGATGTCTAAAGTATCCATAAAATCAAAAAAAAATACAAGAAATTTTGAAAAGCAAATTTAAAATCATTAGTTGATACAATCAAATAAATACAAGAAAAGTTGAAAGGCATAAATTTATACATAGGAAAATGAAATGAAAATCTAATATCAACTAGAATTCTAAGCACAAAAATCTTGTAAAATTAAAAATGTGATGATTAGAAACACTGGAAAAACAAAATATTTATGCGTCAACAGTATTACAAATGAATTGAGATGAGCTAAGTGTTACATTATTTAAGCTTATTCACTTATTTTCTTATAAGTTCAAGTTGAGTTTGAACATTACTTGACTTCTAAAATATTTTTGAAGATTGTTTATTAATTTTCTTAATAAGCTTGAGCTATAATCTAGCTTTAGTCAACCTAAACTAATTAAATATTAGACATTAATGATTTAAACATATAACTTTATTAGTAAACAAAAATGAATTCATAATTTGTAATCAAAATTTGCATAATTCACAAGGGATTGTTTTGTTGCAAGTAAAATAAATGTAGATTATGTCATTAGTAGGAGTCTTAACTTTAGTTGCCAAGTGCAAAGCAAAATAAATACAACTTAATATTTTTCAGTAATAGAAAACACATAAAATACGACTTTTACTTGCAAAAGATGTTCCTACCTATTTAGCTAACTTTCATTAGCTTCACCTCAAGTCCTTGCCTATAATTTTTCACTAAAAAAGCTTGTATGTGGCACAAAACTTTTCCCACAATAAACATGAAATCAATACAGGCAAGAACCCTTGTTGGCAAATGTGTCGCACATATTCCTACCTACCATCAAGATCTACATCGACTCCCCTACATCAAAACCCTCATCAACCAAATCAAACCCCACACATTACATTGAATCTTATTTCTTCGCCTTATTAGTGACTGGAACTTGTGATTGCAATAACAACAATTCCTACTTCTTGCTCATCATTATTCTATAAGAGCTCTCGTCCTCTAACAACATATGGTTACCATAGAATATCTATTTGTATGAAAATGTTTTCATCACTTGAAACACCTTAATAATGGTTATTATGGTTTCCTGAGAATCCTAAAGCTTCGTATACATTCCAATCTATTCTTCTTCTTACTTCTTTTGAGAAATATAGTCTTTTAGCGTTGTGTGCTACATAATGCGAGGATTTTTTTTATATTCAAGGCTATTTGATTGCATGCTTAATACCTTCATTCCATCCAAAATTGGATAATTCCATTTGTTATTGAGGGTCAGTAAGTTTAGTTTTAGAGGCTCTTCGATAATAGATTTGTGAAATTTAAGTTAGAATTTCATAAGTCGTATGTGCTAAAAGTCAATTTTATTTCACCATTATCTTTGATTCACTTTTATTATTTTTAAGAATAAAGGTGATGCACAAGACTGTGCGAATTATAGATGAATTAAGTTAATGTGTCATACTTTAAAATTATGGGAGAGAGTTATGAAGCATAGGTTGCGACGTGACACTAACATTTCTTAAATTCAATTTGGCTTCATGTTAGGTAGGTCTACTATGGAAGCTATACATTTATTAAGAGGTTTGAAGGTTTGATTAAGTATAGAGAGAATAATGAGGATATGTATATGATTTTTATTGATTTAGAGAAAACATATGATAAAGTTCCAAGAGAAGAGTTATGGAGAGTTCTACATAAAAAAGGGGTTAATAATGCTTATATTCAAGTCATCGAGGATATGTATGCAGGAGTTGTTACTTGTGTTCAAACACAAGGTGGTTTGACCAAGTTTTTTCTTATTTCAGTTGGATTACATCAAGGATCAGCCTTAAGCCCATATCTTTTTTACTTTAGTCATGGATGTTCTCACTAGACATTTGCAAGAGGTTGTACCCTGGTGCATGCTTTTTGTTGATGATATTCTTCTTGTTAATAAGACTGGAGAGAGTTGAAGGTAAACTTGAATTATGGAGGTCAACCTTAAAGTCTAAAGGCTTTCATTTGAGTAGATATAAAATTAAATATATTGAGTGTAATTTTAGTAATAATAGATATAGTGGGGGGATTGTTACTTTGGGCGATCAAGTCATTAATAAAAGTACACATTTTAGATATGTTGGGTCTTTGTTCATAGTGATGGTGAAACAGATCGAGATATTATTAGTAGAATTCAAGTTGGATGGTTGAAGTGCAGGAATGCATCGGGCTTGTTGTGTGTTAGAAAAGTCCCTCTCAAACTTAAGGGAACATTCTATAAGATGGTAGTGAGACCTGCAATGCTTTATGGTAGAGAATGTTGTCCATTCAAAGAGAAGCATAATATTAAGTTAAGTGTTGCAAAGATGACTGATGAGGATGCTCAGGTGGATGAGTGGCTTTAATCTTAGAGACAGGGTACGAAATGCGCATATACGTGAAAAGCTTGGAGTAGCTCCAGTGGAAGATAAGATTAAAGAGAGTCGCCTTAATGGTTTGGTTGTGTAAAACGATGGCCTTTCGTTGACCCTGTTAGAAAAGTAGATGTATTAGATTTGACTTATGTTAAAAAAGGTAGAGGTAGACCTTAAAAGACTTGGTTAGAAAATATTAGAAATGACTTTTTTTATTAGATTTAGATGAGAAGATGACTCTTAACATAATACAATGGAGAAAAGAGATTCATGTAGCCGACCCCATATAATGGGATAAAGGCTTGTTGTTGTTGTGTCATACTCTGAACTTTACGCCCAAATAAGTAGAAAAACAATGCATTCAATTAATTATGCATTCTAAAAAGACTATAATTATGAATACAAGCAACCAAACAAACTCTAAGTTTTACTTATATTGTTTGATGAAAGTCAAATATTTTTTACAAAATTAATCCATATATCTAGCCATTACAAACATTTAATCCATATATTCACCGTAGTTATAACTTTAATAAAATACAAAACTTAAAAAGTGCACTGAATATAAGAAAATTGGCACATGTACATGTAACAAGTTATTAGATGAACAATAAAACAATTTTAGAAGGACATTTTATTAAAATCTTCGTGAGCCAATTATTGCTAACATAAGAACATAAAAGGGTGAGTGGATATATGTTAAAACTTATGCATTTATTAGTTAATCTTTAAAATTTTGTTTATAATTGTTCATGATTTAAATAAACAAACATGAAAGTATATGAACGAGTACTGAGTTGTTCAGCAAATGTATTATTAACTATATGCCCTATGAATTAGCTACAACACGTGCCAGGAAGGAGCATCAATCACGTACCAAATTGTACCAATTAAATGAAAACTAAACTTATCCCGAAATTTACTAACCGAGGTGATTGAAATTTAACCATCAATTTAAATCTTTATCTCACTAAATCCATGGCTTTTTATAGTTTACTAGATTTTAGAAACCAGAACCATTCTACAGCCACAAATATCAAACATCAAATTAAACAATTTTGCACCAAAAAAATCTGTAATCTCTTTCCAGCTTACAAGAACCGTCTAATATCGGGCGGCATCCTGCGAAAAGGATCAGAGTTATCCGCATTGTCCGTCATATCTTCAGCCCTCTGCGTCATGAGAATATCATGATCATCTTCAGCCGAAAACAATTCCGTTGGTTCTGGCATCAGCTCATCTACCGCCTCGGCAAATATGCTGATGTATCTACGGGTGTTCTCCGTTACTCTCTGCAAAAACTCTTCGTCCAAATCCTTGTACTGCCCAAATTAACAGAAGGCTTTTTAAAATGTATATATGATAACAAAAGAAATGAGAAATGTAGAAAAAGAATCCTACGTTGAAGAGATCGTCGAGCTCGATCTGGACCGAGCGGGTACGGCGATTGGCTACATCTTGCTGCAGGAGGGGGGAACGGTAATTAGGGTTGCGAGTTAGAGCTTAGGGTTTCGGAATAAATTTAATAGGAAATTAGTGGAATAGAGAATACGAGGAGGGTTAAGTATTTGGGCTCGCCATTGGCGTCAGCAAAGTTGTTGAGGAAGTCCTTGGCGAGGGCTGGAGAGAAGAGATATGGAAGGATTAGCGACATCGCCGGAGAGGTGATTGAAGGCCAATGAGATGGTCGGAAAGGACCTACCTTTGTCGGCGGCGAAGTCGAGGTTCTTCATCGATACACTATTTCGAGAGGAGGGGATCGAGTTGAGCGAGTAGAAGCAATGGAGAGAAGCAGAGATCAAGATAGCGGGGATCACGAAGAGTGGGTTTTGGCGGGAAACGTGAGGAGGTTAGTGTATTTGGCGGGAACGCTAGATGGATAAAGGAGTAAGCAGTCAATAAATTCTTTGTTATCAAATTGGAGGAGGAAATAACTAAGGCTTGGTTTGGAAAGATTTTTTTATTGCTTTTTAAAACGAAATTTTAGTAAAAAATAAAAAAAAAATTGTACTAAAACTACATTTTAAAAAACAGTAAAAAAGCCGTCCCAAACGAAGCCTAAATACGGTGGATTTGAAGATTTAGGATTAAAACACATTTTATAAACAATATAAGAACCATTTTTTTTTTTTTTTTTTTACATGCATACCACTATATTTATAGCCATTTATATATCTAACACCTCAAAGATTAATATTACTCTTATACCACCAAAAACTCATACTTTACATCACTTATACCACTCCGTTTATACGTGACATCACGGCGTATATCTTCCAGCCAAACAGTGATCTTCGCGCGGGAATACACTCCATACATCTCGTCGCTGCTCACTGCTCACGATTACAACGCTACTGCTCGCGATCGTTGTTCGCGATCAGATAGATCCCAGCGTCTCTGGTTCACAAAACGAACTCTGGCCGGGAAATACATACATACATCTCATCTCGTCGCTGCTCTCTCCTCGCGATCACAGCGCCTCTGCTCGCGATCACAACGTCTCTGGTTCACAAAAAGAACTCTTGCCGGGGCTGCTTAGACATAGTTTGTTTCTGTTGTTTTGTATATTGCTCTGTCCGGTGCTGCGTGAATAAACTCCATTGGTAATACCTTATTTATTCTTACTCTTACAGCGCCTCTGCTCGCGATTACGTCTCTGGTTCACAAAATGAACATGTAACCTGCTGCAATCCAAAAAATTGCATTGAACTTAATAAACATCAGTGTAAAGAAATTAACAAAAAAAAAACATAAAATTGAAATATGAAATCTTAGTTACTGCTCTGGCTTTTTCCCACCAAACTTCGCCTAAGAAGACTACTGGCTTCCCACCAAGCTGAAATCTGCTCTTCCCACCAAACTTCACTGCTCTAACTTTTTTCTTACAATTCTGAAATACATTAAAATTTGAAATCTGAAAGGAAATTTGAAATCTGAAAGGAAAAAAGGGAATCTAAAGTGAAATCTAAAAATGAGAAGTACAGAAACCTATCCTGCTCCGCCTGAGACGACGAATGAGCTGAAAAAATACCTTACCTTTGTTTTCATTCCGGTGGTAAGAGACGAAGGAGCACGGGAATTTATCTGCTCATTGATCCTCAAGCGTCGTGGGAAGAGACGAATGTTTTTAGGGATTTTAACTGCAAAAGCGGAGCCGAAACGGAGTGAGACAGAGTGGTATTTCTGAGGTTAAATTTGAGTTGGAGTGGTATATAAGAAATATTTAAGTTTTGAGTGTTAAATATGTAATATATATGTTATAAAGTGGTATGCATGTAAAAATCCTTTTTTTTTAAATAGCTTTTATTTTTAAGTATAAAGTTATTTTAAGAAGCAGTAAGAAAGTCGTCCATAGAAAGCCGTCCCACACGAAATGGACAGCTTTCTTACTGCTTCTTAAAACAACTTTCTAGCAAAAAAAATTAACTTTTTTACTATAAATCTGCTTTAAAAAACAGTAAGATAGACGTCCCAAGCAAAGCCATGGTCAAGGCTCGTAATATTTTACTCATCAAGGCAGCAGACTTAGAATTATAATTTAAGTATGCATTATACATAGCAATGTTGGAAAACACCCCACACTTCGTCATTTTGCAAATCAATATCACCCCTGTACTTTTTGCTCCATTAACTAGCTAAAGAAGTAGATAGTACATTGAGGTCTTGTTTATGACGACTTTCATACTGCTTCATAAAGCAGTTTTTTAGCACAAAATATTTTTTACAAATAAAATTTTGTACTATAAAACAGTAAGAAAACTGTCTAAAACGAATGATGAATCTAATGACGATGGACAAGCGGTGTTTGTTCTTAGTTGAAGATGTTCCTATATTCAAAACTACTTAGTTGTTCTCTTTTAATATTTCTACCTTGCTGAGAATCATTTGAACCTTTTCTTTAGACTATGTTTCTTTTGTCCTCTTATCTGTTAAATCATCTCAAACATTACATTTCAAATATTCTTCATTTCATTAATGGAGAATTATTTCATATTTAACCACACCAACTAAGGAGTATACTCTTTTAATAGTTAAATATAAAGAATAATTATATATGTAGATTGAATAGTCGAGTAATTATTTATAAAGAATATCATCAAATATACACTATGCTTCATCATTTGCGTGTAAAGGATCGATGTTTTTAGAGCCTGTAGTGAATAATGAAAGTGTCGCCATGCATATTGGTGAAAATAATGGCAAGAAATTTCAAGAATTTTAATGTGTTTAGCTAATATGAGGACATTGTGCCATATTTTTATTTATTTATTTTTGTATATATAGCTTCAATTATTAGGAAAATCATTTATAACAATTTTATAGTGCATGGTGCTTAATATAGTGATGAAGTTTAGATCTTATGGGACAAATCATCAAAATTAAAATTGTTATCTGAGATATTTGGGTGAGGGCTATATCATGAATCTTATTCCTATATGTATAAAATATAAATGAGTTGAGTTGAGCTCAAGTCACAATAAACTTGAGCTCTACTCATCATCTTAAAAATAAGTTCAAACTTGAGTCGAGCTCATATATGAAGCTTGAAACTCAACTTGTAGATCCATTGACGAGCTCAAGCTTTACTAGTGAGCTTTAGTTCATTGAGGAAGTACCTAGGATGTCAAAACACGAACTTGATGGAGAAAATACCAACAATGTTGAGGGACAAGAAGACAAAGATAAAGAGGTCATTGTTACATTAGCTTAAGTGGATATGATATTAATGATGCTTAAGGTAGAAGAAGAATAAGCTGCGACATGAACAATGATTTTGTTAGTTTTTTGACAAGATGTGGGATTCAACTTGATATTAGAGCAAAATGATGAAAGTTACAACTTGATATTAGAGCAAAATGTCTTATAATCCAAAATTGCAAAAGCACGGGAATCTTATAATGGGATCTAAAGTAAAAGGGGGGGACATGATTTAATCAAGCTTGTCACGAGCTAATGATTCGAGCTAAGGTGAGCTCGAACTAGAACTCATACTTTATATCAATTGTAGTTTGAGCTTGAGCTCAATCTCGTGGCTCAATAAGCTTGAAAAAAGAGCTTATAAACGAGTCGAGTTCAAGTCAAATTGGCCTGCTCACTTCCCTAATTTGATTATAGGCGTTCAACATTATCTCAAATAAAGTTTCCTCACACCACACACAATAAGGTGCCACCAAAATTAGGTTGAGCCAAATAAACTCATCTTGGAAGGACAATTCCAAACCCTACTTGCTCATTAGTTCAAATGAACCAAACATCCACAAACATATTTTTATGATTTAGAGAAATATGGAGTTTGATTACATCTTTTTGGGAACCATGCATCATTCATAGTTGGCATTGAATGGTGTGCTAATTTACAAATAATTTTATGATCCTAATAACTAATCGTAATTCTCATTCTATTAACTTATATCTTTGAATTATTATGATATGCTCATTACATTAGATTCAAAGTAATATCTAATTGATTTATCATTATAAAAAAAAATGTCTAAGAATTTGCTCCATACAATCAACTTAAATTTTCATCTCATCTACACTAACATTTTAGTCTTCTATAAATAAATAAATATATATAATAATGTGATATAAATATATAAATTCAATATGAATACAAATATAATTTAGAAATTTGACAAGAAATTTTCTCGTACTTTCAATGATCGATTATTTATATATACTAGTATAAATGCATGTGAACATGATGCACTTAAATAAAAATTTTAAAAATAAAAAATGATATAATAAATTTTAAAAAAAGTTATGACATACAATATCAGTGATCATTTTGTGAAACTCAAACACTACTGTATCAACATTCAAACAGACGATCCCATTAAATTATTTTCACTTATTAATTACGGCAAGAGAAAAAAGCATCATAAATGAATTTTGAATTCCTATTGGAAATCTAATTAAGTTTGGCGGTGAGAAGAACAAATGTACTCTCCGATCTATGTGACAAAGAAATTCATATTAGTCATTCTTTCCTTCATATATATTGACATAATAAAATAATAAAAAGTAACAAAAAATAAACAAGAAAACAAAAAGGCATTGATAGCTTTCAACTAAAACAAATTTAAGATTTCATATAGAGGAAGATAAAAATCTATTGATGGAAGCACATTATTGACAAATATAAAAATGGTATTCTCTGCACTCAATTTGATTCTCATATGAATCACGTAAACAAACCACCATACTATTAGGTTTGCAGGACCCAAATATCTGCTTATCAAATAAGAAACATTGTTTGGTTAAATTAAAGTATTTAAAAGAAAAACAAATTATGATGGTTGAATTTATGGAGATATTAATACTATTCAAGAGCTCCACCAATATCAATGTAAATCTAACAATAGGACAACTCATCCTCATGCAATCTCCATCATAATGTCTTAAAAAATTTTTTTTATTCAAATTAGTAACTAATCAATACAATGAGAATAATTATCATAGATACATATTATAGGCTTTAATCCATTCCAATAGAATTGCAAGCACATCAACAATGAAGTCAAACTGATATAAATGGTTTGATGCTTCTCAAGAAAAAAAAATTGTTATATTTCAATTTATACATTCCCACAAGAGGAAAAATCTCAACTTTGTGGCATTTGATAAACTGATTAGAAGCTAATAGCATGCAACACATTTAAGGACATGCAAATATAAAAGATTTGCGATCTTCATTCATAGCTATACAAGATTATGTATAGAACAATCATGTCATTTAGCAACTCTTATTTTCAAAAGAATATATGCATGTTGTACTCTGTTACACAAGCATTTATGCATTTTTGTAAATAATTGATGAGTGAAAAAAAAAAAAATGAACGAATATGAAGCCCATTGATTAGTGGTGAAGATTTGTAAATGCAATTTACTCTCACTATTCCCAATAAAAATAGAAATCCAAAAACACGTTAATGAGTACAATAAGGACTTTCTTCTTTTCAATGTTTGTTATTTCAGTTATCTCAGCCTTCTCCACAATTACCTTTAGAAATAAACACAATTCAAAACAACCACCGCATAATCATGTAGATTAGAAACCCTAAACCCTTCAAATAAAATACAACCAATCAATGCAAGCAACAACCTAACCAATGAGGATATAGATAAATCAACAGCAAAGAATCGAGTCAATCAAGCCTCACAATCCAATTAACATATTGAAGTAATAGTTGACCACAATTGCAAAATGATGCATGTAAACAACAAATAATATATATAACCACTTTAAATTAGATAATGGTTTCCTTCCTAGTTTTCAATATTACTCTTCAGATTATTTTGTTCGTGCCAAACACAATCAATTAATAAACATACTAATAAGCCTCAAATGAATTATAACAAATGGTAATGTCTTTCAATACATATAATTACTTATAATGAAACAAATAAAAGTTTTCTTCATCTAAACAAATAATATATCAATAACTTCAACAATTGAATGGTAAAAAAAAATTTAAAACTCACATAGGAATTAACATCGAATATAAATGTCATGAGATGAATGGTTGGGACAAATTTTGCACTTGTTTATCAACATGAATTAATATTTAATACATTGAAATAAAGTCAACACTATAGTCATACACATGGTATAGAGCTTTTGACAAGTTTTGTAGCACAAATCAAAATTAGAATACATAAAATGTTTGGAAAAGCAAAGCAGACACGTTTAAAATTGATTGGAAACTAAATACTTATGCAGTTCAAGGAATATTGAATCCATAAATACGATATAGATGAAGTACAATATGTTTAATATTATAGATGAGATCAATCTATCATATTTATTTCTTGGCTCTTAAACATCAAAATATTTTCCAAACAACTAAATATAAGTAATGGTGTGATCTTTCAACTGCACGTGCATGAGACACATAAATATACATATACTTATGCTCATGCAATTATTTTTTCTTATTTTCTACATAATTATTTAGGCAAAAGAAAGTAGTGATGAATCAAAAGGAATTGCTATCAATTAGTTTGCAACCTTAAAGTTAGCATTGACAACATGCATCAATAATATGCTCTCTCCTCCAATCATATGTATGTACATGATATGCTTAAATCATTAATCATATGTATGTACATTATATGCTTAAATCATTAAGAAAATACATCATAAAAAACAAAATGTTCATAGTCACACAACTTTTTTCATACATATAATTCAATTTTCAAAGTATTTAGGAAAATATATTAAATAAATGATTGATTGAAAGTTCATTTTCACCACAAGTGTAATAGTCTAGTTCATATTTATGACACAAATAGAAAATTGACTAATTTTTCCATCACTATTAGTCCTTTCCTAACAAGGGGATAAATTTATAAACTCCTTTTACATTATTAATTCCTTCAATGAAGTTACACATAGTTTACCTAAATTCATTTGATGCTTATAGACATGTTAGCTTTGGCTTGATCCTCTAACTCTCCTAAGCACCTTATCATTTCATATTTATTATTACACCCCTCTTTTCAAGAGCATTTTATATTCTTCTTAATACATGTTCAAATTATTTCAAGTTATCTATTATCTTATTTTCAATAGATGCAACACCTACATTTTCTATAAACTTCATATTTTGATTTCCCAAGTGAATTCTAATGAGCAAATCAAATTCAATTATTGTTCCTTGAGCTAATATATATTTATAAGAGAAAGAATTAGTCATCCTCTACATTTTACCCATGCCAAGCAAGAAATGTTGCTTATTCATAAATCTAAAAAACTTGTGTGCATAAGTAGCACAAAGTAACTACATTAATCAAACCTTAGTATTATTTTGATCTTCAAACACAACCGGTTGATCATTGTGACATTGATGTCTAGTAAAATTGCAAATCATATGCTTAAAAAAGTATTCATGTTTAGAAAATTTTATTAAATTATTTTCCAAAGCTTTTATATCATTGATTTTTCATTTTTTTAATCTTTTTGTCACTCATATTAGAAATACAGCCCACTTAGAAGAATAAGGTTAAAAAACATACATGACTTTGGCTATCATATAAGAAATGCTGGAATTAAGACAAAAAAAATTACTACGACAAAACAAAAGTTTGTAGAATATCAGCCAAAATGAAAACTTTCTTAGCACAAAATAAAAGACTTCACGAGGAGATTCGACACGCGGAACCTCAACATCAAATGGTGCAAAACTTGGAGGATGGTCGTTCCTTGATTGAAGAACCCAATTTCATTACGTACCATTTTTCCGCTGTTAATCATAAAGGCACATGCAGATTTAATTAAATTAAAAGTATAAAATTTACATGTTAATCGGTTATTAATAGAACATTCTTGAAATTAATAAAATAATTATAACAATTGAAATGAAAAGTTTAAATTTGTTTTGAAAAATTAAAATTAAATGTTAGGATTTAGGTTTATTTTGGTTACTCGATGCCTTTTGTAAAAGATAGTTTTAAAAATTTTGTTCGAAAGAATTGGGGTTTATAACGAAGACGTTAATGCTATAAAGCTTTTGAAAACAATAAAAAAAAAAAGTTAGTAAAAAACAGATTTAGAAATAAATAAACAGAAATTCAAAAATAATTTTGACCTTTAGAAACAGAATAAACAAAATTAAGCCGCCTCAAACGAGGCCTTAATATGGAAACAAAATAAAAATAGTTTTTTTTTTATAATACATAGATATATAATTTCTATAAATGCCACAAACGTGGGATGTTTAGGTAGCCAATTTGTCTAGCCTTTTTATTAAACGCCTCGGTTTACAACGGAGGTTAAGACCTTTCCTGACCCACACCGTACCGAAAACCCTAGGCAAGAGTCATGGGACAGGGAACCCCCGGTGGATTGAGCCGGCAAGGCCTTCCCGGCGATCGTAAGCACGATGGCGACAAGAAGGACAAAAAGTTCGAGCCTGCAGCACCTCCTTCCCGAGTCGGACGGAAGCAACGCAAGCAGAAAGGGCCTGAGGCCGCGGCGCGGCTACCTACGGTGGCGCCGCTGACTAAATGCAAACTTCGCCTTCTTAAGCTCGAGCGAATAAAAGACTATCTCTTAATGGAGGAGGAGTTCGTCGCCAACCAGGAGCGCCTCAAGCCACACGAGGACAAGAACGAGGAGGACCGATCCAAGGTTGATGATCTCCGTGGATCTCCCATGAGCGTGGGAAACCTCGAGGAGCTCATTGACGAGAATCATGCGATAGTATCCTCCTCGGTTGGACCCGAGTACTACGTGAGCATTCTATCGTTTGTGGACAAGGATCAGCTGGAACCTGGGTGTGCGATCCTCATGCACAATAAGGTGAGTATCTTGTTCTGTCGATCCTCTGCTTTAAGGATGTGCCATAGATTTCCTTAGAAATGAAGGCTGATGATGGATTTTCTTAGATATGGAAGATGGGATTTATGGTTTTACGCAGTACTACGATGAAATCAATTAGTTTGGAAATCTGTTCATATGGAAAGTTGTGTTTGTGCATTTAAATAATGGGCCGAAGCTTGGTAATTAAAGCGGCGAAGTGCTTGAGACAGGAGGATATTCGAAGGACGAAAATGAATTTGAACGTGGATTTAGTAGCACCAGTTAAGCCATCATGGATAATTGTGTTGGCTGTTGAAAGAGTTATTAGCAGCTAAGTTTAGTATGACTTGAATGGTGATGCCAAACTGGATGTGTTGTCAATCTCGGAATGGTAACAGTGAGAAATGATTTTATTAATGAAACGAAAGGAGTACCTACGGTATTCAACTCAGTGAAAAGTAAATTTAAGCGGTTAAGCCATATACAAAGGATGGTACAAGATACACCAATAAGATTGCTACATAACGTTAGTGTACAAGAAATATAGAAGAGAAGAGGTTAGAGCAAAGTTTGAATGACTGGAGGTTGTTTAAATAGATTCACATACACTAGGGTTAGTATATCACGTGCTTTCAATTCTAGTTAATGTGGTGGAATAATTGATAAAGACAACTCATCTTGTTTGGATAATTATAATGGTTATGATGAATACTAGACGTTTTGTAATGTTGTCTCTTTGTTCAAAAAGTTTTTATCACTGAAATAACTGTTTGAATGGGCAATCAGTCTTTGTGGAGATTTTTAGTGGGCCTAAGATGCCTAAGTGGAAGTTGTAACTGATGAAAGTAGTTAAGCTAGGCGATCTAAGCCATACTTATTCAAAATTTTCTTCTGGATCAGAACTTTAGAGGAGTCTCATAGTTATAATTTGAAGAACGGGCTTTTCATAAACCCAAGTAGTTTGTTTTGGTTTTTCAGAGTTATCATTATTTATGTTATATATTTTTTCTAGCTGATGTATTTTATTGGAAAAAGTTTGTATCAAGGAAATAGCTTAGGAACTCTTCTGCTGTTGTGATATCCACAGGTTTAATTAAATAATATAATCTTTGTTTGATATGACTTAGGCTGTTTGCTTTTGTTATAATAACCTTAGAAAACTTCTTTTTCAGCTACATTTTGCATTATTTTTTTTCCAAAATCATCTTTTCTCAAAGCAAATTATAGGCAAAGCATTGAACAATTTATCCAAAAATTTCCTCCTAACATCCCTATTTTTTGGTGGATACCTTTCCCACCACACAAAATATTTAGAAAGTAGAAACCAAAAGGAATGCATTAACATGCTGGTTCTTTAATTAATTTGCACCTTATCCATGAAAATCAACATAGCATTTTATATTACTTTCATTTTGCAACAGTTCATGTTTTTTTCTGTCTTTTCTCTGCCCATGCATTTCCCAATTACGACAAGCTTGACTAAGCATTATATTTGGGTTTTTATGATAGTCAATGAGTCAATCTACAACTAGTCTTCCAATGTGGTTGTCATTAGGCTAATGTGTTGCAGATGGCTTTGTGATGGTACTTGCTGACAGGGTTTTCAACATTTATATTGAAATCCTTCGGCAGATTGCTGAGCATATATAGCTAGCTCCAGTTTGAATTCTGACTTTGTGAAGCACTCCTAACACACAGTGACAACAAATAACTACATAAACATTCCAATATATTTTGTGTTTGGATAAATGCCACACAGGTCCAAACCAACCCTTTGCTATGCTCATATATTGAACTGTAGAATGGAACCTTCCTAGCTAAATTTATACCACGCTTTTGAATGAAAATTGTATACTCAATTTATAAGTTTGAAGAGTCTTCTAGGAAGGTTATTGTCTATTTCCCTATTGGGGTATATGGAGTATTAACAGAATAATATGAATATTAGAATATATCATTTAAATAGATCAATCTTGGAATTGTGGACAGTTGTTCCAATGAAAGTATAAGGGAAAGCAAGTGTAGCTATCACTATTGAGGCGATTATGACTAAAGGATCGTTGGTTATTATAAATGAAAGGTTTTACTACAGAATGATAGATACGGTTTGGGCATTTGATCATCACTTGATAGGAAAACAGAATAAAAACTTTGCCTTTGCTCGAAGCTTCCCTATTTCTCACATTGCAGTCTAACATAATGGTTTTGTTCCATTTTTTATTCCAAACTCGCAGAGGATGGATCCATTGGAGGATAAATATTTTGAATCTTTGCTTATTATCAAATATATAATATAGTGTTGCTTCTATTGACTTGTTGCACAATAATTTTGAATCACAAGCAATTGAATTGCAATAGAAGGGTCAACTAAAGGAAGCAAGGTGGGACTACCATCTGCCTTAGCCTGCAGTAACTTGTTTATGGTTAAAGCAGAATATGCTGGGCGTGGGTGTCTCTGGAAACTAGCTGGTGAAGTTGATTTGATAAATGCAATTTGGGTAAGAGTAGTTGTGGTAAGAGTGGTTAAAATTCCTTACTGTTTATTTTGTTGTTGGAAAAGAAGGATTTGCTTGGTGTACATGCTTTTTCATTTTTGGTCTACTATTGAAGTTCATGACCTTCCTGAATTGCAATTGCCATGGCTTTCATCAAGAGCATAATGGCCAATTTTGCTTAGCATATATGTGATATGTTTATTTGTCTTAGTTGAGAATGGGTTTGTGGTTTGTTATTATTGAATGAGATTGAAGCTGGAGAGATAGACTTGAATCACGAGAATGAGGTACACATTTTTTTTTGGTTGGGAAATGGATGATAGTTTTATTGTTTGTTTTAATTGTAAATAATTATTAGATAGTAAATGATGTTGTACTTTTCGGGATGGGAATGTAAACTTCATTGAGCTTTTAATTTAACCGCACTCCAAACCTTATAGAGCAAAAATAAAACGTGGATGTTGCTTCTTATCACTTCAGGCTTTTCTATTTGTCAACACCAAGGTCTCAACCCTCCCATTCCCCAATTCATAACTGAAAATCTGAGTCAGGCTTTTTGCAAATGGCAAATCCCATCAATATGAGTGGTTTTGACTTATGAATGGTGTTGAAAAGAATTTGTGGGAGTTTGAACTTCATCAACATGCACTTAAAACTTTTCTGAGAGATGGTTTCATGATGATTTAATTTGATTAGCAGACCATGTTCATATGTTTTTATTTTTTATGCATTTGCTAAAGAACGCTTATTCGAGTACTGCCCAAAAAGTTTAGTTTTATGACATGACATTATTATTATTTTTACTGTTCAATCTATTTTCGGAACTAGGTGGCTTTTAGAAAAAAGCCTTAATTTAGTGATGGCATGTGACAATTGTTGCCAGTGTTCAATGCAATATTAGCCATTGAGCATCAGTTTATGTACTTATAGTGATTTGCACGTATTTTGTCAAATTTTCCCGTCTTATCATTTTCTTTTTATGTGCCCTGTGCTTTGAGAAATTTGGATTGATTGAATTTACTTTATACTTCTTATGGGTGAGTGTTGTTTATTTTGAGTATTTTGTAGGTCCTTTCTGTTGTTGGACTATTGCAAGATGAAGTTGATCCTATGGTTTCAGTGATGAAAGTAGAGAAAGCTCCATTAGAATCTTATGCTGATATTGGTGGTCTGGATGCTCAAATTCAAGAAATTAAAGAAGCAGTTGAACTTCCTCTAACCCACCCTGAGCTGTATGAAGACATTGGTATTAAACCGCCCAAGGGAGTCATACTCTATGGAGAGCCTGGAACTGGGAAAACCTTACTTGCCAAAGTTAGTTCTTTGCCAGAATAACTTCTAAGTGGCTTTTCTTGGTGTATTTCAAATATTTAAAAGTTAATTCCTTGCACATATTTTCCATACAAACTTAAAAAAAATTATTTCTAATTATATTTCTTTGCAATATTCATCCAGTCTACCTGTCAGGTAAATGATGACGCTTGGAGGGTTGGCTTGATTTATAATATTCTGTTGGTAACATATTAATATTTTAATGCTCTTCTAGCAATGTGGGCGTGGAAGCCTTCTATAAAAACTGTTTTAGTGTGTGGGAATGGTGGGAACAGCCCAAAACACCTCGATACCTGGGTGTGGAGGAGCATTCATTAGTATATTTCTTGTTGAGTCAATAAAGTACATGAACTTGACAATTTTCATATAAAAAGTGAACATTTTTTTATTTATTAGCAAATGGAAATCATTGAAACTTGAGAGTGTTTTATGATTATATAGTCACTGCACATCCGAATGTCATGGATTAATGAATGCAAATGAATATTATCCAACAGTACAACTTTTTGCAGCTAAAGTTTTATTAGATAAAAATATTTAAAATGCCATCTTTACCTAAAGAAAGAATTAAATTCCATCTATTATGGGTAGTTTAATAGAAAGTTTTATTCCCACATGTTACAGACTTTTATTTATTGAGCTAAATGTGGCTATTCATGAAGACGGAGGCCATTGAAAAGTCTTATATAAATAGTAGAGTGTGATTATTAGTGAACACCGAGGCTACTTAAAAGCCTTACATAAATTATAGTGTATATATTGCCACAGGCTTGATTTTATTGTTGTTGTATATATTGCGACAAATATATGCATGTATATAATATTGTGTGCATATAAAATATGCACACGTAAGCATAATTGAGTTACATTGAGTTGAAGACCTGTCAGTTTGTGAAGTAAATGCTCTTATAAAAATGGGTCGAATTTGATCTCATTCATGAACTGAAGACGAACAGTGAGGTTTTTTGCCATACCTAGTGCCTGATGAGGTACAATCTCTAGAGTAAATATTATAATTTGATTGTTTAATTCATGGTTCTCTTTCTGTGCACTAAACATGATATTACACAGGTGATTTGCTTTTTTTTTTTTAAATTTCCTGAAATTTATAATCTCAATCTGTCTTTGTACTCAAAATTTTAATATTTGGCGAGTTACTATTCTATACTTTTTTTTTATTTAAATTTTCTCTGATTTTTTTTCCACTTGAGTGACTGCCCAGATATACCTTTATACCTGTAGATTTTTACATATATGCTTTTTAAAGGTTATCCTAATCCATATTTGTTTTTTTGTTTCTGCGACACCTTGAATTTGGGAATTTTTGAACCGCTAAAGCATTACTTTTTAATGCAGCTGAGCATTAGTATCATGTTGTAATGATCTAGTAGCATTATTATTTTTTTAATTTTCATGACACCTTGTGTAACAGTTATATGTTTTTTCTCCAGGCTGTGGCCAACTCAACCTCTGCAACATTTCTTCGTGTTGTTGGAAGCGAATTGATTCAGAAATATTTAGGTGATGGCCCAAAATTAGTCAGGGAACTCTTTAGAGTAGCTGATGATCTTTCTCCATCAATAGTGTTTATTGATGAGATAGATGCTGTTGGCACTAAAAGGTACTGTGTGAGAGTTTCTGAAGATGCTTAAACATTATCAACCGTATATTGAATTGATCATCAATGCTTTTGGTATGGCTTTTGTTTAGATATGATGCTCATTCAGGGGGAGAACGTGAGATACAAAGAACCATGTTGGAATTGTTGAATCAGTTAGATGGTTTTGACTCAAGGGGGGATGTCAAGGTTATTCTTGCCACAAACAGAATTGAAAGTCTGGATCCTGCCTTGCTTCGACCTGGACGCATTGATAGGAAGATTGAATTTCCCCTTCCTGATATTAAAACAAGGCGACGGATTTTTCAGGTATAAGTGGGCTTTTGTTTTATTATAGTACATTAGGTCTTCATAAATCATCCAATTGGAAGATTAAATTTATTGTTATAGATTATCATTTTTGTATTTATCCAGTTATATAAATGATAAAACCCCGGAATGCAGATTGGTTTCATATGGATACCCAACAGCACGTTGCACATGTGTGCACACACACCGACACTCATGCAATCTCACAGTCAAGCAAATGTATTTGAATGATAGTTTATGGTAGATGCTTTGGTTTGCTCTTGTTTACTGATATCTCTTTGCATATGTAGATACATACTTCGAGGATGACTCTAGCTGATGATGTCAATTTGGAAGAATTTGTGATGACAAAGGATGAGTTTTCTGGAGCTGATATTAAGGCCATCTGCACTGAAGCTGGGTTGCTTGCTCTGAGGGAACGCAGAATGAAGGTATGATAAATTTTTTGGTTATCTATGGCTGTGTTTTGTAAAAAAATTTAAGTGCCTCTTCTAAAGTTATCTTATCTTAGAAAGCACATCTATATGCAAAGCACAAGGATTGTATGTATATGCATGTAGCAATGTATGTATATATGTATCATTTATAATGGAAGTTATTAGATAAACAATAATGCCCTTGCTCGTGACAAATCGTAGTTGTTGGTGTTTGGAGTCGGAACAACAATTGCTCTTTGATGTTTCCAAGGTCAGGTTGATGCCTCTTTCTACAAGAGGGCCATTAGCTTCTTTGTGAGTGCGTTTGTGTATCCCCATATGCGCTGTGGGTGTGGTATTTTCAAACCGTTATGTGCAATGGGATCTGAAGGGATTCTTTTTATTTCCAACTGAAACAATGCTTTTTTTAAATAGTGCATTAATGAATAACATATAATATGTGCATATATTATGTGCTTACAACAATTTGTTGATTAGCTAAATTTGAATCACTTCTGGTAAAAATTTTCAAGAAATACATTGGTGAGTTCAATAACAATAATTTTTTGCTATTAGAAAGCCATTTTTTTTTAATTTATAAATAATGAATTGACTAAAGAATATTCATGAGATTGAGTGAACAACTAGAGATCTAGAGGCAGAGACAATGTGAAGTGCGAGTCAATGTAATGATGAGAGATCAATAAGCATTTTCGGCAAGAAGCTTGTTAGTAAGAAGTTTCTAACGCCCAATAAAAAGAACCAATTAGAAGCATACAAAAAAACAAATGGGCGAGAGAAGAAGCTTGTTAGTACGAAGTTACTAATGCCAATAATAAGGACTAATGAGAAGTATATAGAAAAACTAATGGGCGTGAGTGCATTTTGAGAACCACTAAGAGGTGATTAGTGCTAGTGGGAAAGAATGAAAATCCAAAGAGCATAAGGATAAGCGAATGTTAACGCTTTATTGTTGTGGCAGATGTTGAAGCAAACCGTGACATGAAACAAGTTTTTATTTTGAGTTAGACTCGAGCATAACGATGTTCGATGCATAGCGATTTAGAACGCACACTTTGGTATAAGCTTTCTGCTTTATAGGCGTGATGCGGCCAAACAACACATCGTTTTGCTTCACTTCTAAAGTGCACTTTTAACAACACTCTCACCAGATGTGTGCTCATACGCACAAACATGAGTGCTCATGTGTAAAGCATATCTTCAGTTGTATAGTTTGTATATACTATGCTATAAAATTTGGATGAGGATGAGCTATAAATTAAAGGAAGTTTTTGTAAGTTACATGGAGTTTAAATCACCCCACTAATGGGTCCATTAACTTTGGGCTTCGGGGTTGTAATTTATATGGCTGTTGGGGTTATGCGACACTTCACTAGTTTTGTCATTTTGTGTTAGAGAGAAAGAGAAGTTCATCTTATCTTTTTTGGGGTTATATGACACTCTACTAGTTTTGTCATTTTGTGTTAGGGAGAAAACTTTACTATTAGCGTTGATAAAAAAATTCAAATATTTTTTGAGAATTTCATCGTAACTTTCATTTCCTTGTGAGGTAAGATTTAAATTAAAAATTTCATATTTATAACATGGCATATTCAATGCACATGCCTTCACATCCATGGCATGGGTTTTATGTTAGAAGCCTTTCCCTTTATTGAAGAGGATGTTTTCATGATTTGAATTGCAGCTTCAATCTCATAATTTGAGAACCCAAAAAGTTGGAATCCATTGGTATATTGTATTTATAAATTCTAATGATAGCTAAACACCAGCTCCTTTAAGATACGAGGAAATCATATTGTAAAACATTATTTTATATTTCAAGGTAAATTTTATGACATTTTAACTTGACTCTTCATGCTTTATCGATTCAATGTTGTAACACAACAAGTCACTAATTACTTGAGGTGGCAGAAATGAGAAGGCTGGGATGGTTTGTTGGCAAAATTAAAGAGATGGTGAGAGTAGTAAATATTGATGAAAGAGTAGTTCAGAATAGACTTTGGTGGTTTAGACTTATACAATGAGAGGTTGAAGTTGTATGAAAAAGATAGATATTGAGAATTAGTGCGGCTGATATTGTAAGAAGACATTTGTATTAATTGTGAATAGGAGTTGCATAAAAAGACATTTCAATTAGACTTCACATCTCATTTAATACAATAAAAATGAATGTAAAAGAATGATTAATAAAGATGGTTTCAAATAATTGGGATTAGGCTTAAAAATGAATGTATAGTAGGATTAATTAGTCCACTCCGGAATAGTTGGGGTTAGGCTAATAATGATTGTACCTATAACTGATCCAATCTTGAGTGTTTCCATCATAGACTCATGATCATCTCTAAGTTTTTTGGTTCAATCTCAGTTTGAGCTAGGCCTAGCTATCCTAGTTATTAGTTGACTCAATAATGTATTCATTCATTTTGAATCTAATTTATTAATTCTGATAAAAGCCAAAAAAAAGGTTCAATATTTTATTTGTTTTGACCATAAAAGGTTTATTATCTTGCATACATACTTCTATTAATACATCCATAATACATTGATGTCCAAATGCTAGGTTCATGCATACAAATTAAAGTTTTTTTCAAGCATGCATACTAAAATGCGATACACATGTTGTTAGACTTGCATTTATATGTTAAGCCATTTACATTTCCATTTGATTAGTTAGCCCGATTTGATGCTGAATTATTATAATTCAACTTTGATTCAAGATAAAAATCCACTTTTGAGTTATAGGCAAGGCACCTTTAATTGATGAAGCCTATAGTAATTTATTTATTTTGATATTAGTTATTTTTGCTATCAATATTGAATGTGAAATATGTTAGGTAAGATTTTGATGCTATACATATTTTATCAATAATGCTGAGTCAATTTCTTTTTAGAAATATAAAATGATATTACTTGGGAAGTGATATTAATAATAATAAAAAAATATTTTCTTATGGAATGCATCCCATTGACTCACAAACTCAATTGAGTTCTAACCACTGTTATCTGTTGAATCCTTTTTAGGCTTCATAACATATTCTTTTTTGTTTTGCTTATTCTTGGAGGTTCCCTTAAGTTTGGAGGTGTTAATTCTTAGATCAGAGGGTGAATTAAAAAACCTATTCATTCGCTCGTGTGTTATATTCATGAAACACCATTTTTTGTAGATTTTTAGCATTGATCTTTTCGAGTTGCTCCTCGCTTAAAATATGTATGCATGCCTGGTTGAGGACATGTGTTTTGAAGGGGTTTTTAAAAGGAGGTGACGCTTCATTCTTCCTTCAATAATCGCTTCATCTTAAAACTTCAAAAAACTTAACTACAATGCAATGACATTTTAAAAAGTACATAGCATGTTTTAGATGTGTGATGTAAAACAACTTTTCTTTATCGTTCAAATATAGGGTGAATTCTTTCTACAACAGTATTGATCTTATTCAAATTTCTTGGGGCTTGCTAGGAATTATCCTTATTCACTCATTCATGTTAATTTTACACTAGGTGCTGACTTTATTTTGCAAAACTTTTAGATATGTTACGTTCTATTTAGCCCTTATCCGTCTTAATTCTTCTATGTCAATTTTTTGAATTGTTTAATTTGTTCATCTTCTGGCCGTTATTGTACATGCCTAAATCATCTGCATCTATTTTTTGATGCCTTATTCTAAATAGGTACATCTCTTTTAGAGTATTATGTATTCATTTCTCAATTTATTCTTCCTAGTTTTACCTCTACTTCTCATTTTTGCCACTTGTTATTATTTTCTTATGATGGAACACTTCTGCCAAAATTTATATTAAAGACTCATCAAAATTTTTTTCATTGCATATAAATCCAAAGGATCTTCTTCGTTTTAACCCCTTAATATTTACTCTAAATAGTTATAGTCTCACTTATATTTCTATTCTTCTATTTTAATAGATCCAAGATACCTAAATCTATAGCATAATTGTTAATCCCATTTTCATTAAAATCCACATAATTTGTACAATTTTTATACTATTTACTTTTCTCTTTATTCATTTTTTTCCTATTGTTCTAAATTTATTACTTATTTTAGCCGTGATAACATCAGCTTAATTATTGTAAAAGAGAATTTTGTTAGTGGCTTACAAGTTTTGAATAATATGCAACCTTTAAGAATTTTTACCCATGAATGAGATGAAAGTTTTTTGGAGTTAGTTTTTTTTTGCCCTTATGTGTAATACTATTTTGGGTTGTCTAAATATTAGCTTTAACCATGTAATTTCAAATTTATGAAATCTGACTTATGGCTCATCGTTTTTTTGCGAACATAGCATAGTTGCTAGTATTTGATTTGGGTCAGAATTTTGTGTTTTAAATTTAACTTTGGGTCTGGTTATTAAGGTACTGTACTTACGTTTTGCCATTTTTTGTTGCAACTACTAGTATTTTGGCTGTCTTTCCTCATCCATATTAATGCGATGTTTAGCATGTTTATTGAGAGAAACAACGTTGATTATGAAAATTAGCTTTTGTTCATGTTGCGGATTTAATTGCTAAAACTTTTTACTCGAGTTTTCATTTAAATATTTTCGATAATCCACCTACTTGAACTTTTTTTTTTTAATATTCCCACTTGAACATTTGACGCTGATATATTTGTTCACTGTTGCTTGCTTCAGGTAACTCAAGTAGACTTTAAGAAGGCAAAGGAGAAGGTTATGTTTAAGAAGAAGGAAGGCATACCGGAGGGACTTTATATGTGATAAAATTCTGTCCTTTACGAAAGGACTTCTTCAGTATGTCTTGTCTTTTACAGTATTCTTAAACACATCCAATGAACAGCTTACAAGTTTTGATCATGTTAGTTTTTTTTTTTTTTTTTTGTATTTTGTGCGTTCTGTTTACGTTAAAGTAATTCAAAAGAGATGAGATGTGAGGATGATAGGAAATAATTGAAGATTTAAAGTAATTCCTATCAATTTCGGAAAAATAGCGAGAAAAATGATAAGGACATTCGATCGTGGAAAGTTTATCAAAGAAGGGGCCGAAGATCTATGGCTATGATTGGACCACTTTATTTTTGAGATTTTAGTTGTATTTGATTTATTTATGTATCTTTTCGGTTTTTAACCTCACTTGAGGGAGTAGGCTTATAGGGGGCACTTTTTTCATTAGACGTATAATTGTATTTTAGCTATTTATAGGCCTCTCCTCGTCGGAGGGGATGATGATCATGATAAAGAAAATTTCCTTCACTATGTCTCTTGGTGAGTTCTAAAAGTTCTTGTGAGAATTCTTGGAGAGTTTGAAGTCCCTAGGTGAGGGCAAAACATCACCCATCAGTCGCAGGAAACGTCCGGGCTCGCGGTCAATCTCCTTCACTACATCTCCTTCTTCCTCCTAGCCACCGCCCCCTCCTTCCTTTTCCTCCATTGGCCGAACCCTATCCCCCCTCCCCCCCATCCAACTGCTGGCCAACCATCTCCCTCCCTAGCCGTCGGCCCCAACATCCCTCCCCTTGGATTCAAAGTTTCAACCAAGTAATTACAACTTCCCTAATTTATCTCATTGCAAATTTGTAAAGTCATTTAAATGCATATTTGAATTTATTTGAATTTGAACTTCCTTTCCTTAAATAAAATGAGTTATAAGAGGCATGGTTTAAAATTGCGCAATATGAGGCTCGCCTTGAGGCCCGCCTTTGCGCAATTCCAGTAAAAAACGTCTCGATGCTTATGCCTCGAGTTTTTTTATGAGGCTTGCGCTTCAACTTGGTTGAGGCCTGCCTTGCCTCACTGGTATGAGGCTTACGCCTCACGCTATATATATTAAAACTTACATAAATCTTGAAGTAAATGCCCGATATTGAACTCTATAGGAAATGAGGAAGGGGAGAAAACAGTTCGCCATAATGATGATTCAAATGAAGAACCCCTTAGTGATGAGAGTGTTGATGACTTATGAGTTCTTATGTGATATGTCATTGCTATTTATTTTTGGAAATTGGAATTATATGTTAATGAAAAAAATACTGGGATTTGGGAAAGATAGAATTTTGAGTTGAACTATATTTCATGTTGTCTTATTATTGAGATATTTTGATTTTACTTCATATCTTATGTTTTTTTATGTTTTATATTATTCACTAATTAGTATATAAAAAATTTATCATTTTATATTTATGCAATTTTGTGATTTTGAGGCTTACGCCTCAAAACGCCTTGAGGCTTACGCCTCGCATCACGAATGAAAAACGCCTCAATACCCGAATACGTAATTTTAAACATTGATAAGAGGAAAGCATTGGCAATGTCATTAAAACTCTCAAATCCCCTCTACCCAATTGAAGCTAGCTGCCCCCTCCCATATTTCCATAATTAAAACTTTGCCAATTGGGAAACCCAATCAATCCCTCCATTAAGGTGCTGCCCCCTTTCCCTCTCTCCTTTTGGGAGTTTCAAATTCGATTCTCCCCCAATTTCTCATCCACTTAAAGAAACCATTAATTCCTATTGCAATCCCACTTAAGTCTTACACTCTTACCTTATTTGGCATACCACCTAGACAAGAATTCAATTACAGGATTTTAATAATTGCTAAAATTTAAATTCAAAATTCTCTATTGGCTGCCCTTCCTTATTCAACACCCAAATAAGGAATTGAATAGTGCTCTAGGGCCGGCCATAACCTCCACCCTCCCCTCTACACTTGGGCTCATTCGCTTGATGTATCCACCTAAGAAGGGGATGTGAATCCTCTTCCCTCGGTCGACCACATTCAAACCCTTCGAGCACTTTAATCCCTTGACGATTGCAAGGAATGTTTACTTCAAAGCGAACCCACAAGCGATCATCACCCGAATCATGAAGAATATTGGAGCAAAGTTCAGAAGCTTGACGAAGTTCTACATCAAGTTCAAAAGCTTGACGAAAGTGAACTCTCTTCCGAACCTTTTTATCTTCTAACTCGATTGTGGCATCATTGATGTTAGGAAAGCTTCCCTGCCTAGCCCTTATTATGAGCATGTGTGAGGGATCTTAATAGTGATTAATCTACATGTTAATCAAGGGATTTCCTTGAAAGCCCCACGTTAAGCAAAGTCTGATTTGATTTGATTATTTTGTGCTCCTAACATTATCTTGTAATCGATTGCCTAAGCTTAATCATTGCCTTATTGTTTCCAATCTTTTGTTTAAACCGTAGGAAGCTGAATAATTGTTATTGCTCATTCATAAGCATGTAATTTCAAAGTTAATAGTATCACATGTTCATGTTGTTCTACATTAGAAAAACTCTTCAGAACTCAACGAAAATAAGAAAAAATAGTAGTTTTTATTGCAATAATCGAAGATACAGATGGAAAAACTAAGATACAATTGATCCTCTATTCGAGAGGAGGATCTATCTCTCTCAAATCTCTAGATGCCGCTAGAGCCCAAAGAAACTAAAAGATCTCAAATTCCAGCCAAATTCAATATGCCTTAACCCTAGGAAAATAAACTATTTAATACATACGATCCAAAAGAAAATCTCTAAGTAGTCCCTACATTCAAATTTCCCTCCTAACTCCCTCAAATATGCTTCCTAAATATCTCTGTTGGGATTTGCAGTTCGGTCGACGTGTACAGGGAGGTGAAACTCTTCCGCCTCTGTCCGCCTGAGCAGGTCCCGTATGGACCGGACCGGTCTAACAGAGGAACATTTTATCACTTGAATATGCTATCTTTGTCTGTTCTCCAAAGCATTCTCTGTCTTTCTCTATGGTTTATGATGCAATATGAATTTGTATTGATTTGTATTCGAAGGCTCATCATGTGAACATTTTACAGGGTTGTAAGGATTTATCTGGAGCTTGGTTTAGGATTTTGTTGGTGATAGAACTCATGGTTTTTGAGTTTTTGTAGCTCGGATCACATCATAAATGTCCTGGAAGAAAACAAAATAGCATATACAAGACTTAGTATTAGTAAAATAAAGATCAATTATATATAATATGTAATTTTAGCTGGAGTAAATTTGAAAATTATCACCGAAAAATTATATGATACTTAGGTGTGGTATGTTTAAATATCTTAGATTAATGTGCACAATAATAGTGATATAGACAAGTATATAACTTGATAGAAGTAAGGTTACATGATTATAATGAAGAAGTGACTTAAGAGTATTATCTAATAGGAATTATCAGGATGACTTAAAAAGTAATTTTTTTGCACATTTAGATTGATTATTTTAAATGGTTTCTAGTGTGTTAATAAAGAAGCCATCGATAATCAAGTTGGTTGGGAAAAAATTAAATATTAATAGGGTTTTGTGGCAAAATTTAGGACATATTGATAAATGATTATATAGGAGTGTTTGTGTGAGTAGTACCTATTGTGTATTCAAAGTAGGGGAAAATGAATTGAAATGGTTTGGGCCTTGACTTGCACCTTTATGATTAACATATATAATTAATATGGTGGGAAGTTTAGAAAGGAATAGATGCAAAACAAAGGTGTTATCTATAGAAGTTATACAAAAGGATTTATTTAAGACCTTCAAGTTCTTCTTCTTCTTTAATATATGATTTATTTCAGTATCTCTTGTGCTCCAGTCTCCTCTATTGTCGGCCCTTTTTTGGGCATGCACAACTAGATGATTCACATTAAAGTGAAGGAATGAAAGCTTCATTAGAATTTGGTTGTTTGATTTTCAGTAGGCTAATTAAGGTTTTTAGAAGCTGTTTGGTGCATCAGGAGATCAATTTTATGGCTTATTTGATCTTCAGTTTATCATTTACATGGTGGAATGGAACTCATGAGTTCTGAGGGGTTGGGAAGCTTGGATTCGCATCTTTGGAGGTTTAGGCTTCGTTTGGGACGACTTTTTTTACTGCTTCTTGAAGCAGCTTTCTAGTACAAAATTTTTAATTTTTATATTAAAAAGTTACTTCAATAAGCAATAAAAAAATCGTCCCAAATGAAGCCTTAGTGTGTTTAGGGCCAACTGATGTGGCTACGGAGGATGCAGAAGACTTGTTATGAGAAAAGAACGAGCATTCATTACTCAAGCATGGGAAAATAAGAATTTCTAATATGCTAGCATAAATATTCTAACAAATAACAATAACTTAACATTAAAAAATAGTAGACCAAAGATGCAATCTTTTAGGAAGTAGGGATATCATCCGTTCATTATAAGAATAACTTCATCATTCAAATATGTGGCATCCAATTTTTTTTCTAATTCTCAAATAACCTGATCATCCATGCGGTTTCTGACACATCTAAAACTGAGTGCAGTCTCCCTTGAAACAAATGCGGCCATCTCTATAACCTTGGGTTTTATTGGAGATTTTGACCTTGCTTTAGATCGTAATGTAGTACTTGATGTGGTATAGCCTTTAATATAGCCTGCCCAAACTTGTGTATCCTAATGTCTTGTTTCCATTTTCATAACAAAACTCTGAGCTTGTTAATGTTATATCTAACATCTAATGTCATCAGTGCCTTCCAATCATTTTCTCCTTTTTCTGTCTACTAAGGCTTTGTTTGGAATAACTTTCTTAATGCTTTCAAAAGCAGTTTTCTAGTACAATAAATTTTAATTTAAGAATTTGTGTACTAAATGCTTTAGAAAGCAGTAAGAAAGCCGTCCCAAATGAAGTCTAAGGATTCGTTTGAGATGACTTTCTTATAGCTTCTTAAAGCAGCTTCCTAGTATAATTTTTTAATTTGTACTAAAAAGTTGCGTTAAGAAGCAATAAAAAAGCTGTTTCAAACGAAGCCTAAATCACCAGCTTGTTGCTTCCGGGCAGATATGCATTGTTCCTTAAAAGTATTTTGATATTTTCTTCACTAATTATCAGTCTGTTACTGCAGGTTCTAACTGAGCAGATGCCAAATTCCCCAACATGTTTCTATACTCAGAAGAACACCTAAGACATGAATTAATGATTTGAAGCTTTGCTTTTAGAATCCTGCATTCTGGGCTTTATAAGTCATGACTGCTATTTTTATTCTCCGTTGTTGTTTAGAATTTTAACAATCACTCTCTTGTTGTAAAGGCATGCTTGCCATGTTATCTTTTACAGTCCCATAAATTAATGATATGTTTATTTTTGACTTAAATGCATAGCTCTCTAATCACTGTGGTCAGTCATTCCTGCGGTTTCTTATCATTACCATCGCTTCTAATGATGACACAATTAGATCATTAGTGTTAAATTGTATAGTATTTTGTTTTAATTACACCATTTACTTTATATGTGACTTTGTCACTTTGAGTAGTATAATATCTCTATACTTGCATGATTGCCAAATTCTTAATGGATAAGATTAGGCAGGACTAGTCAAGGTAACCTTCTTAAGGATTTGTTTGAGTTTTTTTTTTTTATTCTTATTATCATCAAACATCATTAGTAAAAACTAAAATGGAGTAAGTTTTATTCTTATTATCAAAAAACATCATTAGTAAAAACTAATGTATCAAGGCCCCATAGAATAACAATTCAACACGTGACAAGTTGACCAAAGGGAAATGTCTCAGCCTTGTTAATGAGATCATTAACTTCAAACTATTTGTTAATAAATTATTATTTTTTTCGTGAGGCCCTTAGCTCTATATGCTGTAATAACATAAAATTTAATAAAATGAATTTATTTGAAAATATGAAAGTCTATATTAAAAAGCTACAGCGTTAAGATTGAGAACATAGCGACGCCTTGCGGTATTGTGTGGTGCCATGGTGCCTAACACTAAAAAGCATATAATATAATATAAATATCTCTCACTGCCTAAACTATTAACCCCCTCAGTACAATATTTAATTGCCTCATCGTGAAAGAAAAGAAATGAGAAAAGAAGAAGAAGAGAGGGCAAAGAGAGGAGACAGGTCTTCTGGGCAAAGTCCTACATGAGGTGTTGGTTGGGTACTCATTGGGTACTCATGCTTTGCTCGGACGGGCTTCGCCCACCAACGCCCTTCTAGGATTCCGTACCCACATATATCCACCCATTTTCATGTTTTTTGAACGCAGTGTGTCATGGACTAATGACCTTTAGGCTTGTTGTCCTTTGTTTGATTCCAACTTTTAAGTCGCATATTAGAATTTACTGTATTCGTAGTGTGGTTAAGTGCTATACACTATATAATGAGAATTGCAGTAATAGAAGATATATGATGATCAGCAATGTAAATCAATTTATTTCTCGATGTTGAGTACTCACGCATACTCACCCACAAGGCTACGGGTGTACCCATACCCATCCATACTCATTGGGTATGGGTGGGTATGTTGGTGGGTGTGGGTAGGTATGGGTACCCTGTGACGCCCTAAGATGTAACTTGGAAAAATTATTCTTTTAATCCATTAAACCATTAACTAGCACAGCTATCTATAATCATCAATAAGTATTAAACAGTCTAACAAAAATTATATAATTTAAATCATCATAGAAACATTTCTATTCATTCCCAAAAGTTCATTTACAATGCTCAGGATTTACACAATAATCACGACTCCATCCAGTCATGAGTACAAAAGAATAACTATAACAAAAAAGAACAAAAACCTGAAGAACTCATATCAACCTCACACTTCTGCTCCCTTGTCCTGACCTGAAAATATTAACCACATATAATGAGCTTCAAAAAGCCCAGCAGGTCAACAAAAACCTACAACTGAAATCAAAGCACGGTACTAAAACAATATGCATGCCAATCAGTCAAATCAATAACAGTCACTTGCACATGATCATTGAATCTATGCAGATACAAAAATCAGTAATCAATGCATAATCAATAAAATCCACAGTCATCGGTAGAAGAATCAGTAAACAGTAGAAAAATCTGTAATGCTCAATAAATCAGTACATAAGTCAATTCCATAATATCTTAAAACATCGGCCAAATCCATAGAGAAAAAGCATCATATCAGTAATATCAGTTAAATAAATATCGTATCAATAATATCAATCAAATCATTGAATAAATAAATCATCTCTGGTCAATAATATCAATCAATATGAAATCATATAAAACAATCAAATCAATATATCGTAAGAACAATTAAAATTGAATTAATGAAGTAAATGCGTATTCTATCACGTGCTCGGTGTATCACATGTAGCAGATCAATATTCGGTGTATCAATGAATCTATAATATCAATGTATCAATAACATCGGTATCCGTAGTATCAATGAATCAATGCAATATCAATATCAATATCAGTATCTGTATCCAGTGACATGTACAATATGCAATATCAATAAAATCATGCAGTAACAATAAACCCATAAATCCGTCAGTAAATCCATTCATTAATAATCCATTCAATATCAATAAATCCGTCGATATCAATAAATTTGTACGGTAATTAATAAATCTATAAAAAATCATATGAACAATACTTTACACATGCATTCCAGTATGATAGTCTTACTTAACAAGTACAATAACTGACTATTAAGGCATTTTTCAAGATTAATATCGATATATCGTTGTATCCGTTGGCTCAATAATAGAGTTGTCACTCTTCGCCCGTCGGCATAATCTCTTTATGACTCCCAATCGTTATATCACGTGATTAATAGAAGATAGCACCAAACCCTTTTTAAAGGAAAGCCCGTCGGCCCACCATCCTGTACAGGTCAATCAATCTCCAACCAACGGTTCAATCAGTCTTTACTTGTCTTTCAGTAATATAACATTAATTTTAATCATATATCCACATTCATATACATCTCATTAATACATTGCAATCAACAAATACGATTTAACTCAATTGAAAAAAAATCCTTAAAATATCGTACAGTCGACAGAAATCCCAAATAGAATCAAAATACACAGTTTCAGAAAATTACCAAATTACTAGAAATCGGATAAAACATCATTTCAAGACTTTACTTGTACTGAAGCAATATTTTTCAACATATGGATAATTTTCTATTCGATAAAAATCTCACAAAATTCAAAATATCCGGTGAAATATTTTCCAGAAAATACTTAAATTGTGTAAATCATCATTTCTATAACATACCAAAAGTTATGCTGTAAAAGTTTCGTCAATACAAAGATATACAAGAGTTTCGGTAACAGAAACACAAAACTGAGTAGAAAAATACGAAAATACAAAATCTTCGAAATCAGAAATAGTATTCAGATTCCTTACTTCGAGACAAACAATTCTTCCAACAGCAGCGTCAGACAAAAATCTCATCGCGGCCTCCGAAATTAAGCCTTTTCCTTCTCTTTCTCTCTCTTCAAAAATATTTCAAATCATCTATTTAATGAACTTGATCGTCCCGACGATGTTTTCCATTCGTCCCGGGACGAAACTCTCTGGACATAGATCGTACAGACAATGATGGATTTCGTCCCTGGACGATGCTCTCGGGCAAAAATTCGTCCCGGACGAACTCAGGTTCGTCCAGACGAACCTGCATTTTACTCAGTTCGTATAGGCAGTTTGTCCGTACTATCCATACAGATTTTCATAATTTTCTTCAGTTCGTCCCGTTCTAAGGTCAGTTCGTACAGACTAACTGCACTAAAAAATGAATTTCGAAGGGGTTTTACATACCCAATGCAGGGCTTTGCTTATGGGACTTTTTCGTCCATCGCTTATGTTACAAAAATTATTCCCATTATAGTAAGTGAGATCTATGTTATATTTGTATTCAATGATTTTATATTTTTATTATTTTCACTTTTCTAAAATTGATAAAAAAATTGATATATCTTATTTTAGTAAATTTTCTTCATGTATCTTTTGATAGTGATATATATCATTATTATGAGTATTTTGACTAGCTTATATTGAATTTTCACTGATAGTTTGGTTTATTTGAAAGTCGAGGCCAAAAACATGAAGATTGAGATCAAAGAACTTATGCTCCAGATACATCCAACCATGATTGTTTAAGAAATTTCCTGATTTATTACCGTCTCTCATCGTAGCTTTGTCATGCAAGTTCAGAAGTAAGCAAATCACTATTCTCCATCCATTCTTGCACGCAATATCTTAGATATATCGTTTTCCCTAGCCTTCATCTCAAATGGACTATCAGAAAACCTAGCAACATAGTCCTGCAATCATGCGGTTGCAGTATCAAACAAAACTTTCATGGAGTTGCCATAAGCCAATGTATCATGATGAAAACTAAAAATAAATTAAGGAGTCAACTATTTCACAAAAGAAAAACTATTGAAAATAACTCCATCAATGACCATCTCCTTTTACATATGTATCACTTATATAGAAGAGCTTCAACTCTATTCAAACTAATACATTACATTAAGAGTTGATTGAACATCACATCTTTACAACTCACATAACATGATAGGTTGCTACAACTAACAACATCATAGTATTGAACGAGGAGATAAAACATATGGAATTCTATGTTCTGAATGATAATTTTGCAAAGAATCCAAAGTAATCAACAATTCTCAGTATTCAATAACTCGCTTTACTGATATGAAATATGATAAATAGAATTATTTACATACAAGATTATTTATGTAGTATTTAAGTTATAAATTTATTTTAGACAAATATATTATTCTATTAATAAATCTAACACCTTGACCCTTATCTCAATTCAATTTACATAGCCTGAAAACTGTTTGGTAACATTTATGATAAATCATGTTATATCCTGTGTGATTTTTTGGCTATTTAATTCAGAATTTAAAGCATTTAAGATATTTGACATACATTTCTTGAAAAATTAAAATGCAACAAAGTTTTGATGAAAATATAACAATAACATAGATTTAATTAATATTAATAATTTTTAGAATTATCTAAATTTGTAAGAAATTAATTATGAAATAGTTATAAAATCTCAAGTCCCCGAAATAAACCATTTAAATCATATATAATCTAATCAACAAATAGATTATTTAGTAATTAATAATTTATTAAGTTAATTAACTCATCATTTATATTTAGATAAATTAAATGAAAATAGTATCAATTATTTAAATTATTATTTTTCATTATAATTTATTTTATTTTATAACTAATGAATATATATATATCTAATTTTTTTAATTAAATATTTATTGTTATAGCTAATTAAATTTTTTATAAAATTGAAATAAAATTTAAATTAGCATAATATAATATATTTAATAATTAATAATTAATAATTAGTTAATTAATTAAATATTATAATTTTTATTAAAAATAAATGATAAATTATATTAATTTACATGAATTAATGTTTAATTAATTAATAAATATTAATTATTAATATTAATTTTCTCATTTAAAATAATTTCTCTACTATTTGCTCCTTTCCTTTTTTTAGCCTAACTCCACTTACGGTTTGAACCATTTCCTACGGTTTATTTCTTCGTTGCTGTTCTTCGTCGGCTCCTTCGTCGCTGTTCGACTTCGCTCCTGAAGGCATTCCCTTCCTGTTGGATCGGAAGTTACGACATTTTGATCGGAAGCAACGACGGGAGCTCGCTCGCTGCGAAGGTAACTTTCTCCATTTCGCGCGCTTCTTCGGCCAAATACCGTAAATCCGCCGAATCAGAGGATTTCGGAAATCCGGGATTTACCACTACAGGTTCCGTCTACGGCGGCTTTCATTTACCGTGAAATTTGGTTTTGCATTTTAGACCGTTTGGCTGGATTTCGCACAAATCCACCTCAAATCCCATAAATCCTGCTACCAAACAGCCCCTCAAGGTTCTTGCTCGCCGGAAAACTCATCTCCATGAGGTGTTCCAACTAATATGGCTGGTAAACCACCTTCCATATCGTTATGCTCCTTGCATCGCACCACCCTCGCAGCTGCTGCCCTAATCTTGCTCTGCTTTTCCTTCTTTTCCATCAGTTCCCTCCGATCTCCCCTTCAAACTCAAAACCAGTACAATTCTCACCCCACCTTCCCCAATGCTCGAGCTGATAACCTTAATCCATCCTTTGATGGATCTGATTTGGTGTCTTCTTCGTCAATCTACCACTCTCCGAAGATCTTCAGCACGAGCTACGCCGAGATGGAGAGAAGATTTAAGGTTTATATTTATCCCGACGGCGATCCGAAGACCTATTACCAGACTCCGAGGAAGCTCACGGGGAAGTACGCGAGTGAAGGATATTTCTTTCAGAATATACGGGAGAGTAGATTTCGTACTGAGGATCCTGATCAGGCAGATCTTTTCTTCATCCCCATTTCCTGTCACAAGATGAGGGGAAAGGTGAGTTTTCTCATATTATTGCTTGAAATTGATAATTACTTGGTCAATGTTATTAGAGGTCCATTGATGTATTGTTATGACGAACTTAATTACTTTTCGATCATTTATGATGAGCTTAAATGGCCATCTAAAACTTGCCATATATACACTGATGCAAAAGTTTTGCTTAGTCAAATATGATATTTTTGAACGTAGTTCATGATTAATTTTTGAGGATGTTGTAGATGCATAATTTTATGTTACATATAAATCTACATATGATGTTATTGACTTTAATTTTACATCTACATTATAAATCATTCATAAATCTAAACCTAAAATCGAGCAGGTGTCAAATCTGAATTTGAATATGCGGTCAATCTTGAATCGAAACCTCCATTAGAAATTGAAAATGATCATAAGATTTTATATGAACCTAAGGTACAATTAAACTATTAATCTTGTTTGATTGAGAATGTGAAAATCTAATGGAAACTAAATCTACTCTTGGTTATGAACTTGAATTTACAATCCAAATTGATTCTATCCCGAGGAGCTGAACATAAAAGTGACGATCATCATGTTTCTTAGTGTAGTTGATAAATCATTTGAACAATCTAAATTAACTCTTGTTTTATGGCCTAATATAGAGGCCTTTCTAATGAGGTTAATTTTATGAAAATCTTGCTTCTTGATTCTGTGATTCCATCTTTTAAATTTATAAGTTCTTTTCTTTTGAATTAGCCTTATGAAGTTCTCAAAATTAGTTCTCTTTGTTGCATCCCTCTCTCAAATCTCTTATTTTTGGGAAAAATTTGTGAGTTCTAACCTTCCTCCAATGATTGCCTTTGCAAACACAATGTAGAATTAAAGGATTCCGGGTTGCATATCATGATCCTTTAATACATCCCTATGTTTAAGGCAATCATTGGTCACATAAAAAGACTTGGTTAGAAAATATTAGAAATGACCTCTCATTATTAGATTTAAATGAGAATTTGATAATTTACAAAACACAATGGAGAAAAGGATTCATGGAGCCGACCCTACGTAGTGGGATAAAGGCTTCTTGTTTTTGTTGTTGTTGATTGCCTTAAACAAAGCTTAAAATTCAAAAATTCATTTATCTGTTCCAATCTAGAATTGTGTAGTTCGTTACAATTGTTCTTTAACTAGTTGGATTAGTTTTTAAAAGAGATTGTTCGTCCATATGCTTATATCATATTTGTGACTTTTGTTTGCATCATCATGTATTTTTGGAATTGATTGTAGGTCTTTATTAGCATCTTCTATTATTAGACATTAATACTTTAGCATTTGTATTACTCACTTCATATCATTTGCTAGATTTGCATACTTGATATGCATGAAAATATTCTTAGAAAATTGACTATTAATTTTGACAATTATAAATCTACACTTGATGTGAACTAGAGATATATACAAGTAAAAACTATTTGATACTGTAATGATATGTTGAATCCTAAAAAGGTTCCCATAGAAACCTTAAAGACATTAAGGGGCTGTTTGGTTGCCTGAATTAGGAGGGTAAAGTAAAACAAATACATGTATTTAATAAATTCGGCTGTTTGGTTAATTTTAAGCGGAACAAAAGAAAACCCTCGGATGCATTAGGGGTGTATTACGGGAGGCGTATCCCGCGACTTCCAAAGCCGCTCAAAACGAGCGGGTTTGAAATTCTTCGCTTGACGATCTCCGTCCCTTTTCCACGGCGCTTACTCGCTCGACCGTGCTCGGCCTCTCCGATCTTCACATTACTCTTCAGAAGCTTCGTTTTCTCCTCACCGATTGTTCAAATTGCTCGCGGTGGCGCCCACCTCTGGATCGTCCTTAACGCCAATCGTATCGCAGGCGAGTTCCGCGTTCTTCTCCGCTCCGTCTCCATCGCCCTCGAATTCATACCGCTCGACTCCGTGGACCTTTCGGCTGAAAACAAAGACCTCGTGCGTCTCCTCGCCAGCCAAGCAAGGCGCGTGGAGGTTGGCGTCGAGTGGGTAGATGAGCTTCCACGGAGTCGTCTTCCTTCGTAAACATAAGAAAAAAAAAACCGTGATATCTCCTGCAACATCTGAAAAGATCATACGCTCCCAAATAATAACAAAAGTCTTGTTACCCAACTCATCCTCTGCCGGATCATCTACGACCCGATCCACCTTGCCGAAATCGACAGCGGCCCAATCACCAAACTCGTCGCCGTCATCGGCATCAGACTCGCCACCATCACCTCCATAGGTTGAGACAGCATGACCAACACTACTTTGATCCGGATTGTGAGAAGCTCATCCGGCGGACCAACTCAGTACTGTTCTAATTCTGATAAACGCGAAGCGGCGCTGTCCTCCCAGTCACCCTCCCCGACTCCTCATCTGTTTCAGGTCAATGGAGAAGTGCACAGTAATGACGACGAGCTCGAACCTAGTGAGAGCTAGCATATCTCTGACATACCTGTGAACGCAATATGATTCTTCGTCGATGAACTCTTCATTAGCTTCGAGCGGCTTCGATGTCTACGACCGGATTGGCTTTGATCTGTACTCTGGTTTGGCTCACCAATGTGATATACTGAACTGAGAGTATGTTGATGGATGGCCTACTAACTTCAAGTTCTCTTTTGAGAAGTGCAATTTACTTTGAAATAGCCGTGGCTTTGACTGTGGCTGCCATACCAAAAGGATTTTTCATATTAAAGAAATACGTCGCTCAAAGAAGAATTGTTTTTGAAAGCATGTAATTTATTCATATTAATGGTTTTGGCTATCAATTAAGGTTTTGTTTGGGACATTTTTTTGTATTTATTTATAAATTAATTTTTTAGTATAAAGATTTTTTGAAAAAAAAAAAGAGTTTTAAAAAGCAGCTTTAGAAAGTAATATTTATCCCAAACAATGCCTAAGAGCTCTTTAATTCGAGTCTTATGAATGTGATAAAAATATTGAAAATTGAAAATGGCGGTGCAAGAGGTTTTGATGAAAATACTAAAAGATGGCTGCATGAGTATCCATGATTTCTTTCAAATTATTAAAAAAATCATTTTTACTTTACTCTGAATCTACCTAACCAAACAAGGGAAACATTTCTCCTGCGTTTATTTTGCAGACAACCAAACAGTCTCAAAGCATTCGGAATACAATACATTTACTTTACATTGAATTTAGTTTACACTGCATTTCTTTTTCAAGCAACCAAACAGCCCCTAAGTGCAGGAAAGACATTCAAGCAAATGCTTATAAATTGAAAAATCCAAGAAGAGTGATATTAAGTCCAAGTATTAATGTATTCATCTTGACTTCATTTTAGGAACCTCTTATCAATGCCTTAAAATCTTTTTTTTTTTTTTTTCATCTCCTCGCCACATTCAACATTTATTTTAGAAGCTATTTGTCCAATATTGATGGTGGATATCTTGAGTGTTTCTATGGGTTGGGATGGAAACTTGCATGCGATAATCCATTGATTACTTTTTCGGTATGCACACAATTATACCTAAATTTGCTTGACAAATATGAATTAAATTCGCCAGAGCCAACCTTTTTACAATTCGGTCAAATTGAAGTAAATATGAAAATCTAGATTCTATACTCAACAGATATGCAAATCACGAGTATTAATGCCACTTCAAAGTTTTTTGTTTACTAATTTATTTCATTCGTAAACATGCCTTATGATGATGGTGCCTATAAGGATGCGATGTGTTCTCTTACGTTTTGATTATCTTGATGAGTGTGGTTAATTATTGCAAGTTGAGTAGGTCCAATTCTCTTCTGATTCTCAAGTCAACTGTTTTCAATTCCCTGTTTAACACTAGTTCCAAACTTCAATGCCAGCATACCCTCTTTTGTGGGTGTTCTGGATCCTGTTGGCTACAGTATATGCACTGTTACAAGACACAGCTAGATGGTTTGCTTCTATGTTTGGTATTATAATACAGCATGAAGTTTGTTCTCTGTCGTTGATTCCTATTTTTCACCATGGGATGCTTTTCTACTTTAGCTATGTTCGGATCCTATTGTTTCCTTGAGCTTTGCTTCACAACTTTCCTGTTATAGTTGTATTCAAATATTTTATTTACTTATTGGTAGCTTCCCATATTATTCGCCATGGGATGTTTTTCTACATTTTGATCAGAGTGATGGTGAAATAGATGGAGATATTATCAGCAGAATTCAAATTGGATGGTTGAAGTGGAGGAATGTATCAGGCTTGTTGTGTGATAGAAAAGTCCCCCTCAAACTTAAGGGAAAATTCTATAAGATGGTGGTGAGACCTGCAATGCTTAAGGTGCTGAATGTTGGCCATTAAAAGAGAAGCATAATATTAAGTGAAGTGTTGCATAGATGAGGATGCTCAGGTGGATGAGTGAATTTACCCTTAGAGATAGGATACAAAATGAGAATATATGTGAAAAGTTTGGAGTAGCTCCAGTGGAAGATAAGATTAGAGAGCCTTAAATGGTTTGGTCACATAAAACGGTGGTCTTCCGATGACCAGGTTAGGAAAGTAGAGGTATTAGATTTGACTTATGTTAAGTAAGGTCGAGGTAAACCTAAAAACCTTGGTTAAAAAATATTAGGAATGATCTTTCTTTATTAGATTTAAATGAGAATTTGACTTTTAACCGGACACAATGGAAAAAAAAGATTCATGTAGCCAACCCCACGTGGTGGAACAAAGGCTGGATGTTGTTGTTGTAGTATTGGTAGATTCCCATATCCTATTGTCCTGTGGTTTAGTTCTGTATTTGTTTTGGCTGGGATTGAAAATTGCTGATCTTGTTGGGATCTGGGATTGTTGGATTGACGTCTTTTGTAGTTTCAGGCTAACTCATGCATTAAAAAAATTACCTGAATTCCCTAGGCATGTGAGAACTAGGTATTGACTTAATAAAGTTATAAAATTTTGTCAAACTTGTGTGTTGCTCTTATTGTTAGTCTTAATGATAATTTTCGACGGAAACTTCTTTTTGGTGATTTCTATTTTTATTATTTTTTTTGCTGCATATTTTGTGTTTTATTTTATGTTTGTAATTGAAATTTGATCAAGTTTATTTTCTGTAGGCTTATTTTTCACAACAGGATATCCTAACTACTGATTGGTAGATAATGCAACAAAAAAAATGTTAAGAAAGACCACGGCAATAATGAGAAGGTAAGGTGGGGAATAAATTTTTTATGTTTGATAAAAAATGAGCTCGAGTGCAATTAGGGTCAAAATATATGGATGTAAATGCATTTCGTCGATGAAGTTAAGAGAGCACAGTGTAACTTGATAGCTTTAGAAGGGTTAATATTTTAACTGATGATGGTAAAACTCAAGAACTGGTTGGCAATGCTAATAATAACTCTTATATTAATAAAGTTAATAATAATCCTTATGTTCAGGGTTTGCATTGACCTGAATAAAATATCACGCATGTGCTAGCATTTTAGACGCCGAAAAAATAATTTTTATAAAATAGTGACCGAGCATATTAATGATGGTTTTGTGTTACGAGGTTTATGTCAAAGGAAAGTGAAATGATATTATGTTCCCGAATAATTTCTCATTTTCATAAGTTTCTATTTCCATATTAATATATTGATTTGGTTAAAATATTTAGTTTTGTCTTTCATTTAGGCAGGCTATTTAATCTCTTTTCTATGATGCATATTATAAATTTTTTTATTGCAGGGCATATCGTATGAAAATATGACTGTTATAGTTCAGGAGTATGTTGAAGGGTTGATCAGGAAATACCCTTATTGGAATAGGACCTTAGGTGCTGACCATTTTCTTGTTACATGCCACGATGTTGGTGTTAGAGCGTTTGAAGGACTGCCCTCTCTTATTAAAAATTCTATTAGAGTTGTTTGTTCCCCGAGTTATAATGTTGGATATATACCGCACAAGGATGTTGCCCTTCCTCAAGTGCTGCAGCCATTCCCCTTGCCACCTGGAGGAAATGATCTCGTGAACAGGTTAGAATGTGATTTTAGGTTTCATTTGGGGCAGCTTTTTTGTTGCTTCTTAAAGTAATTTTTTAGTTAAAAAATTTAAAAAATTTAGCTAGAAAGTTGCTTTAAGAAGTAGTAAGAAAGCCGTCCCAAACGAAACCTTAGTCTCCTACTTCTGCAAGTTCTAGAAAACATCCATTAAATCTTTTTTACTGTCAAGTTTAAGTATCACTCTTTAGTGCTAACATCCACATTGCAGGACAATCCTGGGATTTTGGGCTGGCCATCGCAATTCCAAGATAAGAGTTATACTTGCACGTGTATGGGAAAATGACACAGAACTTGCCATCAGTAATAACCGTATAAGCAGAGCTACCGGGGAGCTGGTTTATCAAAAACAGTTCTACAGGTGTAAGTTCTGCATATGTCCTGGTGGTTCTCAGGTTAATAGCGCTCGGATAACTGACTCTATTCACTACGGTTGTGTTCCGGGTACAGTCTGCTGCATAAAATAGAAGCTTATTGAAATAATTCGTGTTAATTATCTTTTCTTTCTTCAGTATTTCACAGTTGGTTCACATTATCACCTGTGAAATCAAAAGCCAAAAAAAAAAAAAAAAAGTAATTATAGTTTCATAAAATTTTCTTAACTGAAGTCATTATTCGAATCTTCTATTTGTTTTATACTGCAATATTTGGAAGGTTTTCTATATGGTTTAGTGTTTTTGTAATTATAGTTTGTTTTTTTAATATTTTGCAGTTATCCTTTCTGATTATTACGACCTACCCTTCAATGATATCCTCGACTGGAAGAAATTCTCCCTTATTGTTAAAGAGAAAGATGTTTACCAGCTTAAGACTATACTCAAGTCTGTAGCAGACGAAGGATTTATTGCATTGCACAAGGGACTTGTTGAGGTATGCTCATCTAATCATCTTTTACTCTGTATATTTATTAGCTCTCCATAAATCTAGAAGCATATATGGAAGCATATATGAGCATAATAAGGCATGTTTTGCTACAATTAAAAGTTCTGCATGTGCTTGAATGTATGTAGGCACCTAACGCAATCTACTAAGGCTTCGTTTGGTACAGCTTTCATACTGTTTTTTTAAAACGGTTTTTTAGTAAAAAAAATTCAAATTCAATACATTTTTTAACTAAAAAGCCGTTTTAAAAAGCAAGAAAAAACCATCCCAAACGAAGCCTAAAATTTGGAAAAAGATGCTGTGGAGACTTTTTTTTTCTGTGTTATTGATGAATCATGGAAACTTCAAGCCTGCAGTTTATTTTTTTTTGCTATTTTATACAGGATTTATCAAAAGTTAATTAGTATCTATTTTTTTATCGTTATTTTTATCAATTTCCTAACGAAATCAGATCACTAAATGTTACAGGCCCAGAAACATTTTGAGTGGCACTCTCCTCCCCTTCCTTTTGATGCATTCCACATGGTGATGCATGAGCTATGGTTGCGCCATCATGTTATTAAGTACTAATTTTAGAATAGAAGAAGGATTCCCAAAGGCAGGCTGTCAACAATTTCCAGCATAGCATCCATCCATCTACAAGCCCACATGCTTCGGCGTAGAAATCCAGTGATTTGATTCCGGCGAGCCCTTCAATCTTCAATTTCTTGTTTGTGCGAGTATTTGCTTGCTGGAGCGGGAGCCGAGTGTATGGTTGACAACCATACGGTCGGTTCCCGCTACCACAAAAAAACACTCGCACTGGTTGGCCTAAATGCACGAATCTTACAAAAGAACAAAGGTGATAGCAATAGCACGTGAAAAACTAGGTAGATATCCAGTATTTGTGATCTGCTGTAAGGCCGGGTAGATCAAGTTTCTTATGTTTCTTTTGTATATTAATGCTTTTTTTTACTTTGCAGAGTTCTTTATGTTTTTTCTATGTGAACAAAAACCATGACATATGAACTCCAGGTGAACAACGAAGCTTCTCTAAACACATAAGAAGCTTAGATTGTGTTTGGACCGGCTTTCTTATTGCTTTTTAAAGCAACATTTATGTATAAAAATTAAAATTTTTTAATTAGAAAGTTGCTTTAAAAAGCAGTAAGAAAGTCATCTCAAATGAAGCTTTAACGATAATATCTATCTAACGAGCAGGAGTCTTCCATTTTCCACTTGGAAATCTTGTGAGCCACACAAAATTTTATCTTTATAGATAACTTGTTAATGATTGAGTGATCAGCACCAAATAAACGTCATGGGATTTCTTTCCCTCTAAATAAATTTTATCATCGGATAAGCAACGATATATTAATCATCTTTTAAGATAGAAAGGTTGAAAGTTACACTCTTCTTTTGTACACAAAATAAATAAATTGACCTCAAAGAGAATATAATTTTCACTATGCAAGAGATAAGATAATGATACACAAAGAATAAATGATTGTGACGTTCTAAATCTTGATTGCCTGATTGGATATTGAACTGAAAGAAAGAAAGATTTTAATTTTTTATTAGAAATTTACTTTTAGAAGCAGTAAGAAAGCTGTTTCAAATGAAGCCTTAGTGAGAAGTTAAATCATGATGATGAAATAAATATTAAAAATATTTAATTATTAATTAAATAATATATTAATTATGCAAATATGTGAAAAGGGCAAATTAATTTACAAATATATAGTACACATATGAAATATCTTATATAATTTTGAATTCAAACAGTCTAGAAATGTGAGAAGAGCAGTTGCTCATGAGGAACATTATCATTTGCATCGTTGAGGAAAGACGACTCAATGTGAGTCAATGCTTAAAGTTTGTTGGATTGAATGGAAGGGACGAACATTGACTCATCAAAAACAAAAAAAAAAGATTGGAAATTTGAAGGGCCAGGGCTTCTAAATTTTATTTACTAAATTTAGATTTTAAAAATTTTATGTTAAAATTATTTTTTAGGCATTATATATTAACTGAATAATTTGATCATTTTATAGAAAAATTATTCAATGCGTAGTCTGAACGTAGAGTTACGTCCGGACATATGAGTGTATACATTGTGTACATACTGTGTATAAAAATAATGGTATATAGTGTAGAAGCATTATGTACACTTACAATCCAAACGTAACTCTATGTCAGAACGTAGAGTTACGTCCGGACATATGAGTGTATACATTGTGTACATACTGTGTATAAAAATAATGGTACACAGTGTAGAAGCATTATGTACACTTACAATCCAAACGTAACTCTATGTCCGGACTCCGCACATAATAGTTTCTTCATTTTATGAGTCAACAAAACCGGAATCGATTTATTGGTTCAAGAAATAATTTTAGCATAGAACCGGACAAATTGGAGAACCATTTTCTTAGTCTTTTCGTTCCATATGATTCTCTGATTGAGAAAGAAATTGTGGTGTGGCTTTTTGACTGTGAAGTCATAGATCATTAAGAATACAAAATGTGTTTGTCTAAGTGAAAGTTCAGGGAAGCTTCCCTTTGGAAATCAATTATTTAATTTTTATGCTACCTTCAATCTTTTTTTCCCTTCATTTTTATCCTTCAAATATTAATTTATCTAAGTGACATGAGATTCATTTGAAATGGCTTTCTTACTGCTTCTTAAAGCAATTTTTTATTTAAAAATTAAAAATTTTTATTTAAAAATTGATTTAAAAAACAGAAAGAAAGTCATCCCTAAGGAAGCCTTGGCCTCAATTTGATAGATATTTGAAGTAATAATTCGGGGCAAAATGCATTTGTTTGACAACCGAAAAGCCGCTTACATAACTTAAAAAAAAAAAAAGGTATATATTTTTTATTTTTATATCATAACTAATGAATTAATAATAACTTAATTAAAATTAATCTATTAAATTATAACTATAAAAGTCTTTTATCAAATTATCGCATATATCAATTTTAATTTAATTTTATTAAATAATTATCTATTTTCTTTGATAAAATACTACAATATAATACAATGCAAGATAGAACCTTCCCAATTCCCATGTTTTCATCCAACTATCACATCCAACAATTATATGTCTTTCACATCAATGTTTCTTTATGTAGGTCTGAACTCATAAAAATGATTGATTTTCTAAGTCTTTGCCGGTAGAAATATACATTAAAGGATAAAAAAAAAGACCAGTAGGTTGACCTGACTATATCCAATTCATGCTTGCCCTCTCAAGAGTACTAAAAAAACAAATTTAGCTTCAGAAAGAAAAAAAATCAAGTGCATAGTTGCTTAGTTTCTAGTTTCCTTGCTCTCCTTGCCCAGCTGCTCTGAGACTTGCAAGGAAAATCCCAAGCTGTGTGTGCTCCTCCATGGCGCCTGCTGCAAGCTTTGTGTTTGGCATACTCTTACTTCTTGTTCTGAAAGGTTAGAAAATTACCTTTTGTATAAAGTTAACAGATTTTTACCATTAATTCTATGTTACATGTTCTAGAAGATATTACATTCCCCAACTTTTTTTTTATAGATCATCTTTAGTTGATTCAAATTATTTGAGATCAGCTTTCTGAGTACTCATTTTTCTTTTTTCTTTTTTATACGAAGCAATGATCAAGGCATTAACTTAGATTTTGCTTGTGACGGTTTTCTTACTGCTTCTTTAAACAGTTTTTTGTAAAAAATTAAAAATTTTGTACAAAAAAAGCTGCTTTATGAAGTAGTAAAAAAGTCGTCCCAAACGAAACTTTTTTCTGCATAGTTTGTTTTGAATTGCTAATCCTCAAACGCTAATTTTGTCTACTAATCTAATGCATGGACATGTTGAAATAATCTAAATCATTTTTAATTACCTTTTTTTAATCTATTTCACTCAAGTTATTCTTATAACATAGTCAATCATTCTATTATTTATCTTTTCTTATTTCAACACTGCTGTTACATCTTAATAATTAATATTTTCTTACTATTAAATACTTGAATTGTCACAATACTACTTTGGAATTGCAGGGAATGGAGAGTACTGTAAGATCTCAAGCATCAAATTAGAGATTAGAAATACAGGGATTAAGGTTGGTTCAGACCCTGCGTTTGAGGTAACAGTGAAGAATACATGCAGATGCAAAGTGATGAGGCTGTTCCTGAGATCTGAAGGATTTGCAAGCTCAATGCAGGTGGATCAGAAGCTATTCAGAAGGGAGGGAGATGACTATATTGTTAATGATGGAAAAGCCATACAAAGTTTTGAATCTGTGAAGTTTCTTTATTCATGGGATAGGGCATTTAAGATGTTTCCTGCAGCCTTCCAGCCTTCATGCTAATAATGATGGAGTAGGATTGGTTTCGTTTGGAAAAGTTTTATTATTGCTTTCTAAAGCAGCTTTTTAGTCAATTTTTTTTTTACTAAAACACTATTTTAGAAAATAGTGAAAAAGCAGCCCCAAACAAAACCTGAATGTTATTGAGATAAAGAGTGAAATGTATCAAATATAGTATATTTGATTCTGTGTTGTATTACTTGATACTATATTGGTTAATCATATAGTATTTTGGGTTACATACTAAAGTTATGTAAGAATAGATGCTTGGAATGGGGATGAAAAGTGAAGCGTGCATGGAATCCTAAAGGCAGTGTTGAGCTCCTTTCCCTGAATGACGGTTTTTTTTCTGTTCAAGTTTTCTTCTCCTGAAGACTACCAGGTGGCTTGGTCGGGGGATCTCTGGTTCTTCTTTGGGCGGCCTTTCATCCTTCAGAAGTGGACTGCCAAGTTCAAGCCTAAACGAGATGAGTTCTCTTCCATCCCCTTGTGGATTAAAATTGTTGATTTACCTTTGGTTGTTTGGAATCCGGATGGGATTTCCAAAATCGCCAGCTTTGTGGGGCATCCTTTGGATGTGGATGCCCTCACGGCCCGTAAAACTAGTCTTATTTTTGCTAGAGTGTGTGTCATGGTTTCGAACACCTCGACTCTACCTGACGAAATCCCCATCTCTCTGGACGGGGATGATTTCAATCTGAAAGTCCTCTACGACTGGAAGCCCTCTCCTTGTGCTGGGTGTGGTTTGTTTGTTCACCCTTCCTCCCTCTGTCATATTAATCCTCAGCCCAAAGTTCCTCAGACCCGTGGACGGAGCACTTCTCGTGCACGTCCCTCCAGACCTCCTCTCCAGGCTACTAGACCTCCGATACTTCCTCCTCCTCCTCCCAACCCCACCCTGGTTAATAATCTGAACAACACATCCACCACCCTTATCCAGCCGCTTATCCCTCCTCCTCCCACTCCCACCACTGCCAATCCTATCCACACCACCACCAATATCCCCACAACCTCCACTACCAATATTCAGCCACTTATCCCTCCCATCCCGCCCTTAATTCAAGAACCTTCTTCCGACCAGCAACTTCCCCCTAACCAAACGGCGGTTTCGGGGACTCAGAACTTGCAACTTATTCCAAATTTGAACTCCCCCACTGAGGAAGTTTCCTCCTCCGACAATTTCCCCTTTGTTACTGACCAGCTCCCCACATTTTCCTTCTTCCCCCGGCTTGGCTGCTGTGATTGCAAACCCCCCTATCTCTTCTCCTAACAGGTTCGCTATCTTGCAACCTGAGGAAGATGAGCCACCTAACAATGATTCCCCCCCCGTCCACTTCACTCCTTTTCGAGAAACAGGGCACCACATTACAGAATAACATTACCAATATTCCTCCTAAACAGCCCATCCAGCCAATTGTCACCAAAGGAAAGAGTGCTAAGAAGACTAGGTCTTCTAACTCTAATCGGAAATGACCCACTGTCCCATGGGCTGCTGGAACGTTAGGGGATTTAACTCCCCTGATAGAGTTCTGGCCTGTAAAAAACTGGTTTCTGTGCATCACCTTGACCTGCTCTGCATTTTAGAAGCTAAAGTGCCTTTGGGCTCTGTTTCGGACCCTTGGTTTATAAACTCGCACAAGATTTTTGTTGATGAAGATTCTTGCAATAATTTTGGGTGCTCTAACCCAGGGAGAATTTGGATTAAGTGGAACTCCAAGACTATATCTTTCCTCCCCAAGTACTCTTCTTCCCAACTGATTCATGGGTTGGTCAGTCATGTGAATTCACCAAACATGACCCCTTTCATGCTCTCTGTACTTTATGCTGCTAACTCCCCCTCCGAGAGAGTTTCCCTTTGGTAGCAGCTTATTGGAATTGCCCCCAGTATTGCCTCCCCCTGGATCATCCTGGGGGATTTTAATTGTTGTAGGCATGCTGAGGAAAAATCTGGGGGCATTCCTCTGAACAATGGGCATCTTTTAGAGATGAATTCTTGGATTTTTAACACGGGAGTATTAGATCTTCCCTCTACTGGCCTCTTCTTCACTTGGCATAATCAAAGGGTTGATGACCCAATTCACATTAAGCTGGACCGAGCTCTTGTCAATGCTTACTGGTTGGACCACTTCCCTTCCTCTTTTTGCAAAGTGGAACCCCCTTCCTGCTCGGATCACTCCCCGTTGGTGATCTTGCCAGGGATCAGTCTTAAAGTTAATGCCAGGTTTCAATTCAAGCATTATTTGCTCAATTTGGATGGTTTCTGGAATGGTTTGATCACGGTTTTTGCTGCTCAGAACTCTGGGAGTCCTATCTTGGCTTTTTATTCTAAGCTTCATAATCTAAAAAATTTCATTAAATCCAAGAAGTGGTCTAATTCTTCTTATATTTCCAGTAAGATTAAGGAGCTTTCTTTTCCTCCATTGGCCGAACCCTATCCCCCCTCCCCCCCATCCAACTGCTGGCCAACCATCTCCCTCCCTAGCCGTCGGCCCCAACATCCCTCCCCTTGGATTCAAAGTTTCAACCAAGTAATTACAACTTCCCTAATTTATCTCATTGCAAATTTGTAAAGTCATTTAAATGCATATTTGAATTTATTTGAATTTGAACTTCCTTTCCTTAAATAAAATGAGTTATAAGAGGCATGGTTTAAAATTGCGCAATATGAGGCTCGCCTTGAGGCCCGCCTTTGCGCAATTCCAGTAAAAAACGTCTCGATGCTTATGCCTCGAGTTTTTTTATGAGGCTTGCGCTTCAACTTGGTTGAGGCCTGCCTTGCCTCACTGGTATGAGGCTTACGCCTCACGCTATATATATTAAAACTTACATAAATCTTGAAGTAAATGCCCGATATTGAACTCTATAGGAAATGAGGAAGGGGAGAAAACAGTTCGCCATAATGATGATTCAAATGAAGAACCCCTTAGTGATGAGAGTGTTGATGACTTATGAGTTCTTATGTGATATGTCATTGCTATTTATTTTTGGAAATTGGAATTATATGTTAATGAAAAAAATACTGGGATTTGGGAAAGATAGAATTTTGAGTTGAACTATATTTCATGTTGTCTTATTATTGAGATATTTTGATTTTACTTCATATCTTATGTTTTTTTATGTTTTATATTATTCACTAATTAGTATATAAAAAATTTATCATTTTATATTTATGCAATTTTGTGATTTTGAGGCTTACGCCTCAAAACGCCTTGAGGCTTACGCCTCGCATCACGAATGAAAAACGCCTCAATACCCGAATACGTAATTTTAAACATTGATAAGAGGAAAGCATTGGCAATGTCATTAAAACTCTCAAATCCCCTCTACCCAATTGAAGCTAGCTGCCCCCTCCCATATTTCCATAATTAAAACTTTGCCAATTGGGAAACCCAATCAATCCCTCCATTAAGGTGCTGCCCCCTTTCCCTCTCTCCTTTTGGGAGTTTCAAATTCGATTCTCCCCCAATTTCTCATCCACTTAAAGAAACCATTAATTCCTATTGCAATCCCACTTAAGTCTTACACTCTTACCTTATTTGGCATACCACCTAGACAAGAATTCAATTACAGGATTTTAATAATTGCTAAAATTTAAATTCAAAATTCTCTATTGGCTGCCCTTCCTTATTCAACACCCAAATAAGGAATTGAATAGTGCTCTAGGGCCGGCCATAACCTCCACCCTCCCCTCTACACTTGGGCTCATTCGCTTGATGTATCCACCTAAGAAGGGGATGTGAATCCTCTTCCCTCGGTCGACCACATTCAAACCCTTCGAGCACTTTAATCCCTTGACGATTGCAAGGAATGTTTACTTCAAAGCGAACCCACAAGCGATCATCACCCGAATCATGAAGAATATTGGAGCAAAGTTCAGAAGCTTGACGAAGTTCTACATCAAGTTCAAAAGCTTGACGAAAGTGAACTCTCTTCCGAACCTTTTTATCTTCTAACTCGATTGTGGCATCATTGATGTTAGGAAAGCTTCCCTGCCTAGCCCTTATTATGAGCATGTGTGAGGGATCTTAATAGTGATTAATCTACATGTTAATCAAGGGATTTCCTTGAAAGCCCCACGTTAAGCAAAGTCTGATTTGATTTGATTATTTTGTGCTCCTAACATTATCTTGTAATCGATTGCCTAAGCTTAATCATTGCCTTATTGTTTCCAATCTTTTGTTTAAACCGTAGGAAGCTGAATAATTGTTATTGCTCATTCATAAGCATGTAATTTCAAAGTTAATAGTATCACATGTTCATGTTGTTCTACATTAGAAAAACTCTTCAGAACTCAACGAAAATAAGAAAAAATAGTAGTTTTTATTGCAATAATCGAAGATACAGATGGAAAAACTAAGATACAATTGATCCTCTATTCGAGAGGAGGATCTATCTCTCTCAAATCTCTAGATGCCGCTAGAGCCCAAAGAAACTAAAAGATCTCAAATTCCAGCCAAATTCAATATGCCTTAACCCTAGGAAAATAAACTATTTAATACATACGATCCAAAAGAAAATCTCTAAGTAGTCCCTACATTCAAATTTCCCTCCTAACTCCCTCAAATATGCTTCCTAAATATCTCTGTTGGGATTTGCAGTTCGGTCGACGTGTACAGGGAGGTGAAACTCTTCCGCCTCTGTCCGCCTGAGCAGGTCCCGTATGGACCGGACCGGTCTAACAGAGGAACATTTTATCACTTGAATATGCTATCTTTGTCTGTTCTCCAAAGCATTCTCTGTCTTTCTCTATGGTTTATGATGCAATATGAATTTGTATTGATTTGTATTCGAAGGCTCATCATGTGAACATTTTACAGGGTTGTAAGGATTTATCTGGAGCTTGGTTTAGGATTTTGTTGGTGATAGAACTCATGGTTTTTGAGTTTTTGTAGCTCGGATCACATCATAAATGTCCTGGAAGAAAACAAAATAGCATATACAAGACTTAGTATTAGTAAAATAAAGATCAATTATATATAATATGTAATTTTAGCTGGAGTAAATTTGAAAATTATCACCGAAAAATTATATGATACTTAGGTGTGGTATGTTTAAATATCTTAGATTAATGTGCACAATAATAGTGATATAGACAAGTATATAACTTGATAGAAGTAAGGTTACATGATTATAATGAAGAAGTGACTTAAGAGTATTATCTAATAGGAATTATCAGGATGACTTAAAAAGTAATTTTTTTGCACATTTAGATTGATTATTTTAAATGGTTTCTAGTGTGTTAATAAAGAAGCCATCGATAATCAAGTTGGTTGGGAAAAAATTAAATATTAATAGGGTTTTGTGGCAAAATTTAGGACATATTGATAAATGATTATATAGGAGTGTTTGTGTGAGTAGTACCTATTGTGTATTCAAAGTAGGGGAAAATGAATTGAAATGGTTTGGGCCTTGACTTGCACCTTTATGATTAACATATATAATTAATATGGTGGGAAGTTTAGAAAGGAATAGATGCAAAACAAAGGTGTTATCTATAGAAGTTATACAAAAGGATTTATTTAAGACCTTCAAGTTCTTCTTCTTCTTTAATATATGATTTATTTCAGTATCTCTTGTGCTCCAGTCTCCTCTATTGTCGGCCCTTTTTTGGGCATGCACAACTAGATGATTCACATTAAAGTGAAGGAATGAAAGCTTCATTAGAATTTGGTTGTTTGATTTTCAGTAGGCTAATTAAGGTTTTTAGAAGCTGTTTGGTGCATCAGGAGATCAATTTTATGGCTTATTTGATCTTCAGTTTATCATTTACATGGTGGAATGGAACTCATGAGTTCTGAGGGGTTGGGAAGCTTGGATTCGCATCTTTGGAGGTTTAGGCTTCGTTTGGGACGACTTTTTTTACTGCTTCTTGAAGCAGCTTTCTAGTACAAAATTTTTAATTTTTATATTAAAAAGTTACTTCAATAAGCAATAAAAAAATCGTCCCAAATGAAGCCTTAGTGTGTTTAGGGCCAACTGATGTGGCTACGGAGGATGCAGAAGACTTGTTATGAGAAAAGAACGAGCATTCATTACTCAAGCATGGGAAAATAAGAATTTCTAATATGCTAGCATAAATATTCTAACAAATAACAATAACTTAACATTAAAAAATAGTAGACCAAAGATGCAATCTTTTAGGAAGTAGGGATATCATCCGTTCATTATAAGAATAACTTCATCATTCAAATATGTGGCATCCAATTTTTTTTCTAATTCTCAAATAACCTGATCATCCATGCGGTTTCTGACACATCTAAAACTGAGTGCAGTCTCCCTTGAAACAAATGCGGCCATCTCTATAACCTTGGGTTTTATTGGAGATTTTGACCTTGCTTTAGATCGTAATGTAGTACTTGATGTGGTATAGCCTTTAATATAGCCTGCCCAAACTTGTGTATCCTAATGTCTTGTTTCCATTTTCATAACAAAACTCTGAGCTTGTTAATGTTATATCTAACATCTAATGTCATCAGTGCCTTCCAATCATTTTCTCCTTTTTCTGTCTACTAAGGCTTTGTTTGGAATAACTTTCTTAATGCTTTCAAAAGCAGTTTTCTAGTACAATAAATTTTAATTTAAGAATTTGTGTACTAAATGCTTTAGAAAGCAGTAAGAAAGCCGTCCCAAATGAAGTCTAAGGATTCGTTTGAGATGACTTTCTTATAGCTTCTTAAAGCAGCTTCCTAGTATAATTTTTTAATTTGTACTAAAAAGTTGCGTTAAGAAGCAATAAAAAAGCTGTTTCAAACGAAGCCTAAATCACCAGCTTGTTGCTTCCGGGCAGATATGCATTGTTCCTTAAAAGTATTTTGATATTTTCTTCACTAATTATCAGTCTGTTACTGCAGGTTCTAACTGAGCAGATGCCAAATTCCCCAACATGTTTCTATACTCAGAAGAACACCTAAGACATGAATTAATGATTTGAAGCTTTGCTTTTAGAATCCTGCATTCTGGGCTTTATAAGTCATGACTGCTATTTTTATTCTCCGTTGTTGTTTAGAATTTTAACAATCACTCTCTTGTTGTAAAGGCATGCTTGCCATGTTATCTTTTACAGTCCCATAAATTAATGATATGTTTATTTTTGACTTAAATGCATAGCTCTCTAATCACTGTGGTCAGTCATTCCTGCGGTTTCTTATCATTACCATCGCTTCTAATGATGACACAATTAGATCATTAGTGTTAAATTGTATAGTATTTTGTTTTAATTACACCATTTACTTTATATGTGACTTTGTCACTTTGAGTAGTATAATATCTCTATACTTGCATGATTGCCAAATTCTTAATGGATAAGATTAGGCAGGACTAGTCAAGGTAACCTTCTTAAGGATTTGTTTGAGTTTTTTTTTTTTATTCTTATTATCATCAAACATCATTAGTAAAAACTAAAATGGAGTAAGTTTTATTCTTATTATCAAAAAACATCATTAGTAAAAACTAATGTATCAAGGCCCCATAGAATAACAATTCAACACGTGACAAGTTGACCAAAGGGAAATGTCTCAGCCTTGTTAATGAGATCATTAACTTCAAACTATTTGTTAATAAATTATTATTTTTTTCGTGAGGCCCTTAGCTCTATATGCTGTAATAACATAAAATTTAATAAAATGAATTTATTTGAAAATATGAAAGTCTATATTAAAAAGCTACAGCATTAAGATTGAGAACATAGCGACGCCTTGCGGTTTGTGGTGCCATGGTGCCTAACACTAAAAAGCATATAATATAATATAAATATCTCTCACTGCCTAAACTATTAACCCCCTCAGTACAATATTTAATTGCCTCATCGTGAAAGAAAAGAAATGAGAAAAGAAGAAGAAGAGAGGGCAAAGAGAGGAGACAGGTCTTCTGGGCAAAGTCCTACATGAGGTGTTGGTTGGGTACTCATTGGGTACTCATGCTTTGCTCGGACGGGCTTCGCCCACCAACGCCCTTCTAGGATTCCGTACCCACATATATCCACCCATTTTCATGTTTTTTGAACGCAGTGTGTCATGGACTAATGACCTTTAGGCTTGTTGTCCTTTGTTTGATTCCAACTTTTAAGTCGCATATTAGAATTTACTGTATTCGTAGTGTGGTTAAGTGCTATACACTATATAATGAGAATTGCAGTAATAGAAGATATATGATGATCAGCAATGTAAATCAATTTATTTCTCGATGTTGAGTACTCACGCATACTCACCCACAAGGCTACGGGTGTACCCATACCCATCCATACTCATTGGGTATGGGTGGGTATGTTGGTGGGTGTGGGTAGGTATGGGTACCCTGTGACGCCCTAAGATGTAACTTGGAAAAATTATTCTTTTAATCCATTAAACCATTAACTAGCACAGCTATCTATAATCATCAATAAGTATTAAACAGTCTAACAAAAATTATATAATTTAAATCATCATAGAAACATTTCTATTCATTCCCAAAAGTTCATTTACAATGCTCAGGATTTACACAATAATCACGACTCCATCCAGTCATGAGTACAAAAGAATAACTATAACAAAAAAGAACAAAAACCTGAAGAACTCATATCAACCTCACACTTCTGCTCCCTTGTCCTGACCTGAAAATATTAACCACATATAATGAGCTTCAAAAAGCCCAGCAGGTCAACAAAAACCTACAACTGAAATCAAAGCACGGTACTAAAACAATATGCATGCCAATCAGTCAAATCAATAACAGTCACTTGCACATGATCATTGAATCTATGCAGATACAAAAATCAGTAATCAATGCATAATCAATAAAATCCACAGTCATCGGTAGAAGAATCAGTAAACAGTAGAAAAATCTGTAATGCTCAATAAATCAGTACATAAGTCAATTCCATAATATCTTAAAACATCGGCCAAATCCATAGAGAAAAAGCATCATATCAGTAATATCAGTTAAATAAATATCGTATCAATAATATCAATCAAATCATTGAATAAATAAATCATCTCTGGTCAATAATATCAATCAATATGAAATCATATAAAACAATCAAATCAATATATCGTAAGAACAATTAAAATTGAATTAATGAAGTAAATGCGTATTCTATCACGTGCTCGGTGTATCACATGTAGCAGATCAATATTCGGTGTATCAATGAATCTATAATATCAATGTATCAATAACATCGGTATCCGTAGTATCAATGAATCAATGCAATATCAATATCAATATCAGTATCTGTATCCAGTGACATGTACAATATGCAATATCAATAAAATCATGCAGTAACAATAAACCCATAAATCCGTCAGTAAATCCATTCATCAATAATCAATTCAATATCAATAAATCTGTCGATATCAATAAATTCGTACGGTAATTAATAAATCTATAAAAAATCATATGAACAATACTTTACACATGCATTCCAGTACGATAGTTTTACTTAACAAGCACAATCACTGGCTATTAAGGCATTTTTCAATATTAATATCGATATATCGTTGTATCCGTTGGCTCAATAATAGAGTTGTCACTCTTCGCCCGTTGGCATAATCTCCTTATGACTCCCAATCGTTATATCACGTGATTAATAGAAGATAGCACCAAACCCTTTTTAAAGGAAAGCCCGTCGGCCCACCATCCTGTACAGGTCAATCAATCTCCAACCAACGGTTCAACCAGTCTTTACTTGTCTTTCAGTAATATAACATTAATTTTAATCATATATCCACATTTGTATACATCTCATTAATACATTGCAATCAACAAATACGATTTAACTCAATTGAAAAAAATCCTTAAAATATCGTACAGTCGACATAAATCCCAAACAGAATCAAAATACACAGTTTCAGAAAATTACCAAATTACTAGAAATCAGATAAAACATCATTTCAAGACTTTACTTGTACTGAAGCAATATTTTTCAACATATGGATAATTTTCTATTCGATAAAAATCTCACAAAATTCAAAATATCCGGTGAAAATTTTCCAGAAAATACTTAAATCGTGCTAAATCATCATTTCTATAACATACCAAAAGTTATGTGGTAAAAGTTTCGTCAATAAAAAGATATACAAGAGTTTCGGTAACGGAAACACAAAACTGAGTAGAAAAATACGAAAATACGAAATCTTCGAAATCAGAAATAGTATTCAGATTCCTTACTTCGAGACAAACAATTCTTCCAACAGCAGCGTCAGACGAAAATCTCATCGCGGCCTCCGAAACTAAGCATTTTCCTTCTCTTTCTCTCTCTTCAAAAATATTTCAAATCATCTATTTAATGAACTTGATCGTCCCGACGATGTTTTCCATTCGTCCCGGGACGAAACTCTCTGGACATAGATCGTACAGACAATGATGGATTTCGTCCCTGGACGATGCTCTCGGGCAAAAATTCGTCCCGGACGAACTCAGGTTCGTCCAGACGAACCTGCATTTTACTCAGTTCGTATAGGCAGTTTGTCCGTACTATCCATACAGATTTTCATAATTTTCTTCAGTTCGTCCCGTTCTAAGGTCAGTTCGTACAGACTAACTGCACTAAAAAATGAATTTCGAAGGGGTTTTACATACCCAATGCAGGGCTTTGCTTATGGGACTTTTTCGTCCATCGCTTATGTTACAAAAATTATTCCCATTATAGTAAGTGAGATCTATGTTATATTTGTATTCAATGATTTTATATTTTTATTATTTTCACTTTTCTAAAATTGATAAAAAAATTGATATATCTTATTTTAGTAAATTTTCTTCATGTATCTTTTGATAGTGATATATATCATTATTATGAGTATTTTGACTAGCTTATATTGAATTTTCACTGATAGTTTGGTTTATTTGAAAGTCGAGGCCAAAAACATGAAGATTGAGATCAAAGAACTTATGCTCCAGATACATCCAACCATGATTGTTTAAGAAATTTCCTGATTTATTACCGTCTCTCATCGTAGCTTTGTCATGCAAGTTCAGAAGTAAGCAAATCACTATTCTCCATCCATTCTTGCACGCAATATCTTAGATATATCGTTTTCCCTAGCCTTCATCTCAAATGGACTATCAGAAAACCTAGCAACATAGTCCTGCAATCATGCGGTTGCAGTATCAAACAAAACTTTCATGGAGTTGCCATAAGCCAATGTATCATGATGAAAACTAAAAATAAATTAAGGAGTCAACTATTTCACAAAAGAAAAACTATTGAAAATAACTCCATCAATGACCATCTCCTTTTACATATGTATCACTTATATAGAAGAGCTTCAACTCTATTCAAACTAATACATTACATTAAGAGTTGATTGAACATCACATCTTTACAACTCACATAACATGATAGGTTGCTACAACTAACAACATCATAGTATTGAACGAGGAGATAAAACATATGGAATTCTATGTTCTGAATGATAATTTTGCAAAGAATCCAAAGTAATCAACAATTCTCAGTATTCAATAACTCGCTTTACTGATATGAAATATGATAAATAGAATTATTTACATACAAGATTATTTATGTAGTATTTAAGTTATAAATTTATTTTAGACAAATATATTATTCTATTAATAAATCTAACACCTTGACCCTTATCTCAATTCAATTTACATAGCCTGAAAACTGTTTGGTAACATTTATGATAAATCATGTTATATCCTGTGTGATTTTTTGGCTATTTAATTCAGAATTTAAAGCATTTAAGATATTTGACATACATTTCTTGAAAAATTAAAATGCAACAAAGTTTTGATGAAAATATAACAATAACATAGATTTAATTAATATTAATAATTTTTAGAATTATCTAAATTTGTAAGAAATTAATTATGAAATAGTTATAAAATCTCAAGTCCCCGAAATAAACCATTTAAATCATATATAATCTAATCAACAAATAGATTATTTAGTAATTAATAATTTATTAAGTTAATTAACTCATCATTTATATTTAGATAAATTAAATGAAAATAGTATCAATTATTTAAATTATTATTTTTCATTATAATTTATTTTATTTTATAACTAATGAATATATATATATCTAATTTTTTTAATTAAATATTTATTGTTATAGCTAATTAAATTTTTTATAAAATTGAAATAAAATTTAAATTAGCATAATATAATATATTTAATAATTAATAATTAATAATTAGTTAATTAATTAAATATTATAATTTTTATTAAAAATAAATGATAAATTATATTAATTTACATGAATTAATGTTTAATTAATTAATAAATATTAATTATTAATATTAATTTTCTCATTTAAAATAATTTCTCTACTATTTGCTCCTTTCTTTTTTTAGCCTAACTCCTACGGTTTGCCTTTCCCTTTATTTCTTCGTTGCTGTTCTTCGTCGGCTCCTTCGTCGCTGTTCGACTTCGCTCCTGAAGGCATTCCCTTCCTGTTGGATCGGAAGTTACGACATTTTGATCGGAAGCAACGACGGGAGCTCGCTCGCTGCGAAGGTAACTTTCTCCATTTCGCGCGCTTCTTCGGCCAAATACCGTAAATCCGCCGAATCAGAGGATTTCGGAAATCCGGGATTTACCACTACAGGTTCCGTCTACGGCGGCTTTCATTTACCGTGAAATTTGGTTTTGCATTTTAGACCGTTTGGCTGGATTTCGCACAAATCCACCTCAAATCCCATAAATCCTGCTACCAAACAGCCCCTCAAGGTTCTTGCTCGCCGGAAAACTCATCTCCATGAGGTGTTCCAACTAATATGGCTGGTAAACCACCTTCCATATCGTTATGCTCCTTGCATCGCACCACCCTCGCAGCTGCTGCCCTAATCTTGCTCTGCTTTTCCTTCTTTTCCATCAGTTCCCTCCGATCTCCCCTTCAAACTCAAAACCAGTACAATTCTCACCCCACCTTCCCCAATGCTCGAGCTGATAACCTTAATCCATCCTTTGATGGATCTGATTTGGTGTCTTCTTCGTCAATCTACCACTCTCCGAAGATCTTCAGCACGAGCTACGCCGAGATGGAGAGAAGATTTAAGGTTTATATTTATCCCGACGGCGATCCGAAGACCTATTACCAGACTCCGAGGAAGCTCACGGGGAAGTACGCGAGTGAAGGATATTTCTTTCAGAATATACGGGAGAGTAGATTTCGTACTGAGGATCCTGATCAGGCAGATCTTTTCTTCATCCCCATTTCCTGTCACAAGATGAGGGGAAAGGTGAGTTTTCTCATATTATTGCTTGAAATTGATAATTACTTGGTCAATGTTATTAGAGGTCCATTGATGTATTGTTATGACGAACTTAATTACTTTTCGATCATTTATGATGAGCTTAAATGGCCATCTAAAACTTGCCATATATACACTGATGCAAAAGTTTTGCTTAGTCAAATATGATATTTTTGAACGTAGTTCATGATTAATTTTTGAGGATGTTGTAGATGCATAATTTTATGTTACATATAAATCTACATATGATGTTATTGACTTTAATTTTACATCTACATTATAAATCATTCATAAATCTAAACCTAAAATCGAGCAGGTGTCAAATCTGAATTTGAATATGCGGTCAATCTTGAATCGAAACCTCCATTAGAAATTGAAAATGATCATAAGATTTTATATGAACCTAAGGTACAATTAAACTATTAATCTTGTTTGATTGAGAATGTGAAAATCTAATGGAAACTAAATCTACTCTTGGTTATGAACTTGAATTTACAATCCAAATTGATTCTATCCTTGAACATAAAAGTGACGAATCATGTTTAGTGTAGTTGATAAATCATTTGAACAATCTAAATTAACTCTTGATGAAGTTTCTAATGAGGTTAATTTTATTCTTGCTTCTTGATTCTGTGATTCCCAAATTTATAAAATTAGCCTTATGAAGAAAATTAGGTTGCATCAAAATTTTTAAAAATTTGTTAACAATGATTGCCTTAAACACAATGTATTAAAGGATTCATATCATGATCCTTTAATACATTATGTTTAAGGCAATCATTGGTCACATAAAAAGACTTGGTTAGAAAATATTAGAAATGACCTCTCATTATTAGATTTAAATGAGAATTTGATAATTTACAAAACACAATGGAGAAAAGGATTCATGGAGCCGACCCTACGTAGTGGGATAAAGGCTTCTTGTTTTTGTTGTTGTTGATTGCCTTAAACAAAGCTTAAAATTCAAAAATTCATTTATCTGTTCCAATCTAGAATTGTGTAGTTCGTTACAATTGTTCTTTAACTAGTTGGATTAGTTTTTAAAAGAGATTGTTCGTCCATATGCTTATATCATATTTGTGACTTTTGTTTGCATCATCATGTATTTTTGGAATTGATTGTAGGTCTTTATTAGCATCTTCTATTATTAGACATTAATACTTTAGCATTTGTATTACTCACTTCATATCATTTGCTAGATTTGCATACTTGATATGCATGAAAATATTCTTAGAAAATTGACTATTAATTTTGACAATTATAAATCTACACTTGATGTGAACTAGAGATATATACAAGTAAAAACTATTTGATACTGTAATGATATGTTGAATCCTAAAAAGGTTCCCATAGAAACCTTAAAGACATTAAGGGGCTGTTTGGTTGCCTGAATTAGGAGGGTAAAGTAAAACAAATACATGTATTTAATAAATTCGGCTGTTTGGTTAATTTTAAGCGGAACAAAAGAAAACCCTCGGATGCATTAGGGGTGTATTACGGGAGGCGTATCCCGCGACTTCCAAAGCCGCTCAAAACGAGCGGGTTTGAAATTCTTCGCTTGACGATCTCCGTCCCTTTTCCACGGCGCTTACTCGCTCGACCGTGCTCGGCCTCTCCGATCTTCACATTACTCTTCAGAAGCTTCGTTTTCTCCTCACCGATTGTGCTCGCGGTGGCGCCCACCTCTGGATCGTCCTTAACGCCAATCGTATCGCAGGCGAGTTCCGCGTTCTTCTCCGCTCCGTCTCCATCGCCCTCGAATTCATACCGCTCGACTCCGTGGACCTTTCGGCTGAAAACAAAGACCTCGTGCGTCTCCTCGCCAGCCAAGCAAGGCGCGTGGAGGTTGGCGTCGAGTGGGTAGATGAGCTTCCACGGAGTCGTCTTCCTTCGTAAACATAAGAAAAAAAAAACCGTGATATCTCCTGCAACATCTGAAAAGATCATACGCTCCCAAATAATAACAAAAGTCTTGTTACCCAACTCATCCTCTGCCGGATCATCTACGACCCGATCCACCTTGCCGAAATCGACAGCGGCCCAATCACCAAACTCGTCGCCGTCATCGGCATCAGACTCGCCACCATCACCTCCATAGGTTGAGACAGCATGACCAACACTACTTTGATCCGGATTGTGAGAAGCTCATCCGGCGGACCAACTCAGTACTGTTCTAATTCTGATAAACGCGAAGCGGCGCTGTCCTCCCAGTCACCCTCCCCGACTCCTCATCTGTTTCAGGTCAATGGAGAAGTGCACAGTAATGACGACGAGCTCGAACCTAGTGAGAGCTAGCATATCTCTGACATACCTGTGAACGCAATATGATTCTTCGTCGATGAACTCTTCATTAGCTTCGAGCGGCTTCGATGTCTACGACCGGATTGGCTTTGATCTGTACTCTGGTTTGGCTCACCAATGTGATATACTGAACTGAGAGTATGTTGATGGATGGCCTACTAACTTCAAGTTCTCTTTTGAGAAGTGCAATTTACTTTGAAATAGCCGTGGCTTTGACTGTGGCTGCCATACCAAAAGGATTTTTCATATTAAAGAAATACGTCGCTCAAAGAAGAATTGTTTTTGAAAGCATGTAATTTATTCATATTAATGGTTTTGGCTATCAATTAAGGTTTTGTTTGGGACATTTTTTTGTATTTATTTATAAATTAATTTTTTAGTATAAAGATTTTTTGAAAAAAAAAAAGAGTTTTAAAAAGCAGCTTTAGAAAGTAATATTTATCCCAAACAATGCCTAAGAGCTCTTTAATTCGAGTCTTATGAATGTGATAAAAATATTGAAAATTGAAAATGGCGGTGCAAGAGGTTTTGATGAAAATACTAAAAGATGGCTGCATGAGTATCCATGATTTCTTTCAAATTATTAAAAAAATCATTTTTACTTTACTCTGAATCTACCTAACCAAACAAGGGAAACATTTCTCCTGCGTTTATTTTGCAGACAACCAAACAGTCTCAAAGCATTCGGAATACAATACATTTACTTTACATTGAATTTAGTTTACACTGCATTTCTTTTTCAAGCAACCAAACAGCCCCTAAGTGCAGGAAAGACATTCAAGCAAATGCTTATAAATTGAAAAATCCAAGAAGAGTGATATTAAGTCCAAGTATTAATGTATTCATCTTGACTTCATTTTAGGAACCTCTTATCAATGCCTTAAAATCTTTTTTTTTTTTTTTCATCTCCTCGCCACATTCAACATTTATTTTAGAAGCTATTTGTCCAATATTGATGGTGGATATCTTGAGTGTTTCTATGGGTTGGGATGGAAACTTGCATGCGATAATCCATTGATTACTTTTTCGGTATGCACACAATTATACCTAAATTTGCTTGACAAATATGAATTAAATTCGCCAGAGCCAACCTTTTTACAATTCGGTCAAATTGAAGTAAATATGAAAATCTAGATTCTATACTCAACAGATATGCAAATCACGAGTATTAATGCCACTTCAAAGTTTTTTGTTTACTAATTTATTTCATTCGTAAACATGCCTTATGATGATGGTGCCTATAAGGATGCGATGTGTTCTCTTACGTTTTGATTATCTTGATGAGTGTGGTTAATTATTGCAAGTTGAGTAGGTCCAATTCTCTTCTGATTCTCAAGTCAACTGTTTTCAATTCCCTGTTTAACACTAGTTCCAAACTTCAATGCCAGCATACCCTCTTTTGTGGGTGTTCTGGATCCTGTTGGCTACAGTATATGCACTGTTACAAGACACAGCTAGATGGTTTGCTTCTATGTTTGGTATTATAATACAGCATGAAGTTTGTTCTCTGTCGTTGATTCCTATTTTTCACCATGGGATGCTTTTCTACTTTAGCTATGTTCGGATCCTATTGTTTCCTTGAGCTTTGCTTCACAACTTTCCTGTTATAGTTGTATTCAAATATTTTATTTACTTATTGGTAGCTTCCCATATTATTCGCCATGGGATGTTTTTCTACATTTTGATCAGAGTGATGGTGAAATAGATGGAGATATTATCAGCAGAATTCAAATTGGATGGTTGAAGTGGAGGAATGTATCAGGCTTGTTGTGTGATAGAAAAGTCCCCCTCAAACTTAAGGGAAAATTCTATAAGATGGTGGTGAGACCTGCAATGCTTAAGGTGCTGAATGTTGGCCATTAAAAGAGAAGCATAATATTAAGTGAAGTGTTGCATAGATGAGGATGCTCAGGTGGATGAGTGAATTTACCCTTAGAGATAGGATACAAAATGAGAATATATGTGAAAAGTTTGGAGTAGCTCCAGTGGAAGATAAGATTAGAGAGCCTTAAATGGTTTGGTCACATAAAACGGTGGTCTTCCGATGACCAGGTTAGGAAAGTAGAGGTATTAGATTTGACTTATGTTAAGTAAGGTCGAGGTAAACCTAAAAACCTTGGTTAAAAAATATTAGGAATGATCTTTCTTTATTAGATTTAAATGAGAATTTGACTTTTAACCGGACACAATGGAAAAAAAAGATTCATGTAGCCAACCCCACGTGGTGGAACAAAGGCTGGATGTTGTTGTTGTAGTATTGGTAGATTCCCATATCCTATTGTCCTGTGGTTTAGTTCTGTATTTGTTTTGGCTGGGATTGAAAATTGCTGATCTTGTTGGGATCTGGGATTGTTGGATTGACGTCTTTTGTAGTTTCAGGCTAACTCATGCATTAAAAAAATTACCTGAATTCCCTAGGCATGTGAGAACTAGGTATTGACTTAATAAAGTTATAAAATTTTGTCAAACTTGTGTGTTGCTCTTATTGTTAGTCTTAATGATAATTTTCGACGGAAACTTCTTTTTGGTGATTTCTATTTTTATTATTTTTTTTGCTGCATATTTTGTGTTTTATTTTATGTTTGTAATTGAAATTTGATCAAGTTTATTTTCTGTAGGCTTATTTTTCACAACAGGATATCCTAACTACTGATTGGTAGATAATGCAACAAAAAAAATGTTAAGAAAGACCACGGCAATAATGAGAAGGTAAGGTGGGGAATAAATTTTTTATGTTTGATAAAAAATGAGCTCGAGTGCAATTAGGGTCAAAATATATGGATGTAAATGCATTTCGTCGATGAAGTTAAGAGAGCACAGTGTAACTTGATAGCTTTAGAAGGGTTAATATTTTAACTGATGATGGTAAAACTCAAGAACTGGTTGGCAATGCTAATAATAACTCTTATATTAATAAAGTTAATAATAATCCTTATGTTCAGGGTTTGCATTGACCTGAATAAAATATCACGCATGTGCTAGCATTTTAGACGCCGAAAAAATAATTTTTATAAAATAGTGACCGAGCATATTAATGATGGTTTTGTGTTACGAGGTTTATGTCAAAGGAAAGTGAAATGATATTATGTTCCCGAATAATTTCTCATTTTCATAAGTTTCTATTTCCATATTAATATATTGATTTGGTTAAAATATTTAGTTTTGTCTTTCATTTAGGCAGGCTATTTAATCTCTTTTCTATGATGCATATTATAAATTTTTTTATTGCAGGGCATATCGTATGAAAATATGACTGTTATAGTTCAGGAGTATGTTGAAGGGTTGATCAGGAAATACCCTTATTGGAATAGGACCTTAGGTGCTGACCATTTTCTTGTTACATGCCACGATGTTGGTGTTAGAGCGTTTGAAGGACTGCCCTCTCTTATTAAAAATTCTATTAGAGTTGTTTGTTCCCCGAGTTATAATGTTGGATATATACCGCACAAGGATGTTGCCCTTCCTCAAGTGCTGCAGCCATTCCCCTTGCCACCTGGAGGAAATGATCTCGTGAACAGGTTAGAATGTGATTTTAGGTTTCATTTGGGGCAGCTTTTTTGTTGCTTCTTAAAGTAATTTTTTAGTTAAAAAATTTAAAAAATTTAGCTAGAAAGTTGCTTTAAGAAGTAGTAAGAAAGCCGTCCCAAACGAAACCTTAGTCTCCTACTTCTGCAAGTTCTAGAAAACATCCATTAAATCTTTTTTACTGTCAAGTTTAAGTATCACTCTTTAGTGCTAACATCCACATTGCAGGACAATCCTGGGATTTTGGGCTGGCCATCGCAATTCCAAGATAAGAGTTATACTTGCACGTGTATGGGAAAATGACACAGAACTTGCCATCAGTAATAACCGTATAAGCAGAGCTACCGGGGAGCTGGTTTATCAAAAACAGTTCTACAGGTGTAAGTTCTGCATATGTCCTGGTGGTTCTCAGGTTAATAGCGCTCGGATAACTGACTCTATTCACTACGGTTGTGTTCCGGGTACAGTCTGCTGCATAAAATAGAAGCTTATTGAAATAATTCGTGTTAATTATCTTTTCTTTCTTCAGTATTTCACAGTTGGTTCACATTATCACCTGTGAAATCAAAAGCCAAAAAAAAAAAAAAAAAGTAATTATAGTTTCATAAAATTTTCTTAACTGAAGTCATTATTCGAATCTTCTATTTGTTTTATACTGCAATATTTGGAAGGTTTTCTATATGGTTTAGTGTTTTTGTAATTATAGTTTGTTTTTTTAATATTTTGCAGTTATCCTTTCTGATTATTACGACCTACCCTTCAATGATATCCTCGACTGGAAGAAATTCTCCCTTATTGTTAAAGAGAAAGATGTTTACCAGCTTAAGACTATACTCAAGTCTGTAGCAGACGAAGGATTTATTGCATTGCACAAGGGACTTGTTGAGGTATGCTCATCTAATCATCTTTTACTCTGTATATTTATTAGCTCTCCATAAATCTAGAAGCATATATGGAAGCATATATGAGCATAATAAGGCATGTTTTGCTACAATTAAAAGTTCTGCATGTGCTTGAATGTATGTAGGCACCTAACGCAATCTACTAAGGCTTCGTTTGGTACAGCTTTCATACTGTTTTTTTAAAACGGTTTTTTAGTAAAAAAAATTCAAATTCAATACATTTTTTAACTAAAAAGCCGTTTTAAAAAGCAAGAAAAAACCATCCCAAACGAAGCCTAAAATTTGGAAAAAGATGCTGTGGAGACTTTTTTTTTCTGTGTTATTGATGAATCATGGAAACTTCAAGCCTGCAGTTTATTTTTTTTTGCTATTTTATACAGGATTTATCAAAAGTTAATTAGTATCTATTTTTTTATCGTTATTTTTATCAATTTCCTAACGAAATCAGATCACTAAATGTTACAGGCCCAGAAACATTTTGAGTGGCACTCTCCTCCCCTTCCTTTTGATGCATTCCACATGGTGATGCATGAGCTATGGTTGCGCCATCATGTTATTAAGTACTAATTTTAGAATAGAAGAAGGATTCCCAAAGGCAGGCTGTCAACAATTTCCAGCATAGCATCCATCCATCTACAAGCCCACATGCTTCGGCGTAGAAATCCAGTGATTTGATTCCGGCGAGCCCTTCAATCTTCAATTTCTTGTTTGTGCGAGTATTTGCTTGCTGGAGCGGGAGCCGAGTGTATGGTTGACAACCATACGGTCGGTTCCCGCTACCACAAAAAAACACTCGCACTGGTTGGCCTAAATGCACGAATCTTACAAAAGAACAAAGGTGATAGCAATAGCACGTGAAAAACTAGGTAGATATCCAGTATTTGTGATCTGCTGTAAGGCCGGGTAGATCAAGTTTCTTATGTTTCTTTTGTATATTAATGCTTTTTTTTACTTTGCAGAGTTCTTTATGTTTTTTCTATGTGAACAAAAACCATGACATATGAACTCCAGGTGAACAACGAAGCTTCTCTAAACACATAAGAAGCTTAGATTGTGTTTGGACCGGCTTTCTTATTGCTTTTTAAAGCAACATTTATGTATAAAAATTAAAATTTTTTAATTAGAAAGTTGCTTTAAAAAGCAGTAAGAAAGTCATCTCAAATGAAGCTTTAACGATAATATCTATCTAACGAGCAGGAGTCTTCCATTTTCCACTTGGAAATCTTGTGAGCCACACAAAATTTTATCTTTATAGATAACTTGTTAATGATTGAGTGATCAGCACCAAATAAACGTCATGGGATTTCTTTCCCTCTAAATAAATTTTATCATCGGATAAGCAACGATATATTAATCATCTTTTAAGATAGAAAGGTTGAAAGTTACACTCTTCTTTTGTACACAAAATAAATAAATTGACCTCAAAGAGAATATAATTTTCACTATGCAAGAGATAAGATAATGATACACAAAGAATAAATGATTGTGACGTTCTAAATCTTGATTGCCTGATTGGATATTGAACTGAAAGAAAGAAAGATTTTAATTTTTTATTAGAAATTTACTTTTAGAAGCAGTAAGAAAGCTGTTTCAAATGAAGCCTTAGTGAGAAGTTAAATCATGATGATGAAATAAATATTAAAAATATTTAATTATTAATTAAATAATATATTAATTATGCAAATATGTGAAAAGGGCAAATTAATTTACAAATATATAGTACACATATGAAATATCTTATATAATTTTGAATTCAAACAGTCTAGAAATGTGAGAAGAGCAGTTGCTCATGAGGAACATTATCATTTGCATCGTTGAGGAAAGACGACTCAATGTGAGTCAATGCTTAAAGTTTGTTGGATTGAATGGAAGGGACGAACATTGACTCATCAAAAACAAAAAAAAAAGATTGGAAATTTGAAGGGCCAGGGCTTCTAAATTTTATTTACTAAATTTAGATTTTAAAAATTTTATGTTAAAATTATTTTTTAGGCATTATATATTAACTGAATAATTTGATCATTTTATAGAAAAATTATTCAATGCGTAGTCTGAACGTAGAGTTACGTCCGGACATATGAGTGTATACATTGTGTACATACTGTGTATAAAAATAATGGTATATAGTGTAGAAGCATTATGTACACTTACAATCCAAACGTAACTCTATGTCAGAACGTAGAGTTACGTCCGGACATATGAGTGTATACATTGTGTACATACTGTGTATAAAAATAATGGTACACAGTGTAGAAGCATTATGTACACTTACAATCCAAACGTAACTCTATGTCCGGACTCCGCACATAATAGTTTCTTCATTTTATGAGTCAACAAAACCGGAATCGATTTATTGGTTCAAGAAATAATTTTAGCATAGAACCGGACAAATTGGAGAACCATTTTCTTAGTCTTTTCGTTCCATATGATTCTCTGATTGAGAAAGAAATTGTGGTGTGGCTTTTTGACTGTGAAGTCATAGATCATTAAGAATACAAAATGTGTTTGTCTAAGTGAAAGTTCAGGGAAGCTTCCCTTTGGAAATCAATTATTTAATTTTTATGCTACCTTCAATCTTTTTTTCCCTTCATTTTTATCCTTCAAATATTAATTTATCTAAGTGACATGAGATTCATTTGAAATGGCTTTCTTACTGCTTCTTAAAGCAATTTTTTATTTAAAAATTAAAAATTTTTATTTAAAAATTGATTTAAAAAACAGAAAGAAAGTCATCCCTAAGGAAGCCTTGGCCTCAATTTGATAGATATTTGAAGTAATAATTCGGGGCAAAATGCATTTGTTTGACAACCGAAAAGCCGCTTACATAACTTAAAAAAAAAAAAAGGTATATATTTTTTATTTTTATATCATAACTAATGAATTAATAATAACTTAATTAAAATTAATCTATTAAATTATAACTATAAAAGTCTTTTATCAAATTATCGCATATATCAATTTTAATTTAATTTTATTAAATAATTATCTATTTTCTTTGATAAAATACTACAATATAATACAATGCAAGATAGAACCTTCCCAATTCCCATGTTTTCATCCAACTATCACATCCAACAATTATATGTCTTTCACATCAATGTTTCTTTATGTAGGTCTGAACTCATAAAAATGATTGATTTTCTAAGTCTTTGCCGGTAGAAATATACATTAAAGGATAAAAAAAAAGACCAGTAGGTTGACCTGACTATATCCAATTCATGCTTGCCCTCTCAAGAGTACTAAAAAAACAAATTTAGCTTCAGAAAGAAAAAAAATCAAGTGCATAGTTGCTTAGTTTCTAGTTTCCTTGCTCTCCTTGCCCAGCTGCTCTGAGACTTGCAAGGAAAATCCCAAGCTGTGTGTGCTCCTCCATGGCGCCTGCTGCAAGCTTTGTGTTTGGCATACTCTTACTTCTTGTTCTGAAAGGTTAGAAAATTACCTTTTGTATAAAGTTAACAGATTTTTACCATTAATTCTATGTTACATGTTCTAGAAGATATTACATTCCCCAACTTTTTTTTTATAGATCATCTTTAGTTGATTCAAATTATTTGAGATCAGCTTTCTGAGTACTCATTTTTCTTTTTTCTTTTTTATACGAAGCAATGATCAAGGCATTAACTTAGATTTTGCTTGTGACGGTTTTCTTACTGCTTCTTTAAACAGTTTTTTGTAAAAAATTAAAAATTTTGTACAAAAAAAGCTGCTTTATGAAGTAGTAAAAAAGTCGTCCCAAACGAAACTTTTTTCTGCATAGTTTGTTTTGAATTGCTAATCCTCAAACGCTAATTTTGTCTACTAATCTAATGCATGGACATGTTGAAATAATCTAAATCATTTTTAATTACCTTTTTTTAATCTATTTCACTCAAGTTATTCTTATAACATAGTCAATCATTCTATTATTTATCTTTTCTTATTTCAACACTGCTGTTACATCTTAATAATTAATATTTTCTTACTATTAAATACTTGAATTGTCACAATACTACTTTGGAATTGCAGGGAATGGAGAGTACTGTAAGATCTCAAGCATCAAATTAGAGATTAGAAATACAGGGATTAAGGTTGGTTCAGACCCTGCGTTTGAGGTAACAGTGAAGAATACATGCAGATGCAAAGTGATGAGGCTGTTCCTGAGATCTGAAGGATTTGCAAGCTCAATGCAGGTGGATCAGAAGCTATTCAGAAGGGAGGGAGATGACTATATTGTTAATGATGGAAAAGCCATACAAAGTTTTGAATCTGTGAAGTTTCTTTATTCATGGGATAGGGCATTTAAGATGTTTCCTGCAGCCTTCCAGCCTTCATGCTAATAATGATGGAGTAGGATTGGTTTCGTTTGGAAAAGTTTTATTATTGCTTTCTAAAGCAGCTTTTTAGTCAATTTTTTTTTTACTAAAACACTATTTTAGAAAATAGTGAAAAAGCAGCCCCAAACAAAACCTGAATGTTATTGAGATAAAGAGTGAAATGTATCAAATATAGTATATTTGATTCTGTGTTGTATTACTTGATACTATATTGGTTAATCATATAGTATTTTGGGTTACATACTAAAGTTATGTAAGAATAGATGCTTGGAATGGGGATGAAAAGTGAAGCGTGCATGGAATCCTAAAGGCAGTGTTGAGCTCCTTTCCCTGAATGACGGTTTTTTTTCTGTTCAAGTTTTCTTCTCCTGAAGACTACCAGGTGGCTTGGTCGGGGGATCTCTGGTTCTTCTTTGGGCGGCCTTTCATCCTTCAGAAGTGGACTGCCAAGTTCAAGCCTAAACGAGATGAGTTCTCTTCCATCCCCTTGTGGATTAAAATTGTTGATTTACCTTTGGTTGTTTGGAATCCGGATGGGATTTCCAAAATCGCCAGCTTTGTGGGGCATCCTTTGGATGTGGATGCCCTCACGGCCCGTAAAACTAGTCTTATTTTTGCTAGAGTGTGTGTCATGGTTTCGAACACCTCGACTCTACCTGACGAAATCCCCATCTCTCTGGACGGGGATGATTTCAATCTGAAAGTCCTCTACGACTGGAAGCCCTCTCCTTGTGCTGGGTGTGGTTTGTTTGTTCACCCTTCCTCCCTCTGTCATATTAATCCTCAGCCCAAAGTTCCTCAGACCCGTGGACGGAGCACTTCTCGTGCACGTCCCTCCAGACCTCCTCTCCAGGCTACTAGACCTCCGATACTTCCTCCTCCTCCTCCCAACCCCACCCTGGTTAATAATCTGAACAACACATCCACCACCCTTATCCAGCCGCTTATCCCTCCTCCTCCCACTCCCACCACTGCCAATCCTATCCACACCACCACCAATATCCCCACAACCTCCACTACCAATATTCAGCCACTTATCCCTCCCATCCCGCCCTTAATTCAAGAACCTTCTTCCGACCAGCAACTTCCCCCTAACCAAACGGCGGTTTCGGGGACTCAGAACTTGCAACTTATTCCAAATTTGAACTCCCCCACTGAGGAAGTTTCCTCCTCCGACAATTTCCCCTTTGTTACTGACCAGCTCCCCACATTTTCCTTCTTCCCCCGGCTTGGCTGCTGTGATTGCAAACCCCCCTATCTCTTCTCCTAACAGGTTCGCTATCTTGCAACCTGAGGAAGATGAGCCACCTAACAATGATTCCCCCCCCGTCCACTTCACTCCTTTTCGAGAAACAGGGCACCACATTACAGAATAACATTACCAATATTCCTCCTAAACAGCCCATCCAGCCAATTGTCACCAAAGGAAAGAGTGCTAAGAAGACTAGGTCTTCTAACTCTAATCGGAAATGACCCACTGTCCCATGGGCTGCTGGAACGTTAGGGGATTTAACTCCCCTGATAGAGTTCTGGCCTGTAAAAAACTGGTTTCTGTGCATCACCTTGACCTGCTCTGCATTTTAGAAGCTAAAGTGCCTTTGGGCTCTGTTTCGGACCCTTGGTTTATAAACTCGCACAAGATTTTTGTTGATGAAGATTCTTGCAATAATTTTGGGTGCTCTAACCCAGGGAGAATTTGGATTAAGTGGAACTCCAAGACTATATCTTTCCTCCCCAAGTACTCTTCTTCCCAACTGATTCATGGGTTGGTCAGTCATGTGAATTCACCAAACATGACCCCTTTCATGCTCTCTGTACTTTATGCTGCTAACTCCCCCTCCGAGAGAGTTTCCCTTTGGTAGCAGCTTATTGGAATTGCCCCCAGTATTGCCTCCCCCTGGATCATCCTGGGGGATTTTAATTGTTGTAGGCATGCTGAGGAAAAATCTGGGGGCATTCCTCTGAACAATGGGCATCTTTTAGAGATGAATTCTTGGATTTTTAACACGGGAGTATTAGATCTTCCCTCTACTGGCCTCTTCTTCACTTGGCATAATCAAAGGGTTGATGACCCAATTCACATTAAGCTGGACCGAGCTCTTGTCAATGCTTACTGGTTGGACCACTTCCCTTCCTCTTTTTGCAAAGTGGAACCCCCTTCCTGCTCGGATCACTCCCCGTTGGTGATCTTGCCAGGGATCAGTCTTAAAGTTAATGCCAGGTTTCAATTCAAGCATTATTTGCTCAATTTGGATGGTTTCTGGAATGGTTTGATCACGGTTTTTGCTGCTCAGAACTCTGGGAGTCCTATCTTGGCTTTTTATTCTAAGCTTCATAATCTAAAAAATTTCATTAAATCCAAGAAGTGGTCTAATTCTTCTTATATTTCCAGTAAGATTAAGGAGCTTTCTTTTGCTCAAACCCACTGTCTGGCACTGCTCCAACATTCCCCTCTTGACCAACACCTCAATGATACAATTCACAACATTAATTCATCTCTTTCTTGCCTTCATAAGAGTTGGAGTTCTTGGCTGATTCAACGGGCTAAAGCGGACTGGCTTACCAGAGGGGAAGATGATTTGGGCTTCTTGTTTGCTAGGATCAAAGCTAGGAAATCTTATTGCCGGATTAATGAGATTTCTATTATGGATGGGCATTTTTCTGACCCTGGGAGTATTTCCACTACGGATGTGACTTACTTTCAGCAATTGTATAATAACCCCAGTGCTCCTTTCCTGGGAAACTCCTCTCTTCCCATTGGACAAACTATTCCTCCTCACTTGGTGGCTCCCCTTACTGTCCCTGTTTCTGATTTGGAAATACAAAATGTGGTTTTTTCCGCATCTAATTCTAAGGCACCGGGGCCGGATGGGTTCACTTTCGAATTTTATAAGGAATCTTGGAATCTTATCGGGAATCAAGTATGCAAGGCCATTAAACACTTTTTTTCTACTGGTTTCCTTCTGAGGTCTGCTAAGGCCACTGCTATTGCATTAATCCCTAAAGGGTCTCATGCTAATAATATCCTTGATTACAGGCCTATATCGTTATGCAATGTGTTTTACAAAATAATTGCCAAGATTCTTTCGAATAGGATGAAGGATGTTATGCCTCATATCATTCACGCTAGCCAATCTGGCTTTATTAAGAAGAGGATATCTTCTGATAATATTGTGCTTGCCTCTGAATTATTGAGTGATTTCAACAACACTGGGGGAAAAAAGTTTTTTTGTGCTAAATTAGACATTCGTAAAGCTTTTGATACCGTTTCCCGGGGCTTTCTTTTGCATAGGCTAGCTGAGAAAGGTTTTCCACCGTTGTTTGTGGATTGGATTAAAGGGTGTATTGAGGATGTTTACTTCTCTGTTGTCATAAATGGGGGGCTAGAGGGGTTTTTTCCTTCTTCCTCTGCCTTCGGCAAGGATGTCCTTTATCCCCATTGCTGTTCTCGGTTGTCATGGATGCTTTCTCTTGTGCGCTCAATGCTAGCAACTTTATTGGGATTTCTTGGGATGGTTTCTCGGTTAACCACCTCCTCTACGCTGATGACATTCTTGTTTTTGGGGAGGCTTCTATTGCTAATGCTATCATCCTTAAAAATGTATTATCTTCCTTTGCTATGGATTCTGGGCTGGCTGTTAACTATTCAAAATGTTCTATTTTGTTTTCCAGCCACACTCCTTTAGCTAATGATATCACCCAGCTGCTTGGCTTCTCTCCCACTGCCAATTCCCTTACTTACCTGGGGCTCCCCATTTCTCCTAAAAAGCTTAAAGCCGCTCACTTCCAACCACTTCTGAGTAGGATTTCTACTCTACTTGATGGTTGGAAAGTAAAATTTTTGTCTTTTGCAGGTAGGATTCAGTTCTTAAAATTTACTATCATGAACACGATTGCATACTGGATAAGAGGAGCTGTAATACCTAAAGGGATATGCAAATTCATTGAGAAAATTTGTGCCGGGTTCCTGTTTCATGGGTCTCATCAAGGCAAGAAGCTCCATCTTGTGGCTTGGCATAAAATCTGCCTTCCCAAGAATCTGGGAGGGCTCGGGCTGCCTTCTATTGCTTCTCTTACATTTGCTTTTGGCTGTTCTTTTCTCTGGAGGTTTTATAACTCAAACTCTATGGCTGCTGGTTGGTTTAGACACAAATACCTTTCCCCTTGGAAGCCTTTTGGATCCAAGGCTTCTAAATATTGGAAGATCATTTCTCTCACTGCTTATAAGATTAAAGATAAGCTGATTTTTAATGTTACTAGGGATAATTGTAACCTTTCTATGCTTTGGGATCCCTGGTGTCAAGAAATTGCTGTGAGAGATTTTGCTCAACTGGATATGTTAGATGGTCGGGTTTGTGATTTCATCTCGGGGGGCTCCTGGTCTCTCCCTTCTCTTTTAAGCCTGGGGGCTGTGTGCCGTATTTCTGTTACTCCTATTTTGGATCCCTTGCTCCACCAAGTATCCTGGATTGGCTCTATTAACCCGACCTTTAAGACCTTTCACAAGCAGTTCTTTAATGAGTATAATGAAGCTCCCTGGTTTAAATTCATTTGGCACAAACACTACGCACTGAGATTTTCTTCATATACCTGGCTTGCTTTGGTTGATGGGCTTAAAATGGCGGATGTGCTTGCTAGAAGGAACATTTTCATTCCTTCTTTATGCTCTTTTTGCAAGAATGAGGATGAATTGGTGTCACACTGTTTTTTTTGATGTGACTTCACTTTTGCGATTCTCTCTGCTCTCATTCCTGCTCTTTGCTCTTTTTTGCTTCACCCCACGATAAATCAGGTGTTTGATTTTTTTGATAATTTGCAAAACCTGAAAAGTTTTGAAAAAATTTTGTGCTGCTTTGTTATATGTTGTTCTCTCTATCATCTGTGGAGAGAACGTAATGAGAGGAGATTTGGGCACACTGGAAATTCTATGGATGCTTTGCTCAAAAAAATTTGTCGTGCCATTGGTGCTAGAACTGGAAGCTGGAAACAGATTGATCGGATTAAGCAGTCATTCCCCTTCTGCTTTGTGGAATTCTGATTTGCTGTTTCCTTTTTGGAAGTATTGTCTGATGGAAATTTTGGTGGAGATTTTGGTTCTTTACAACCGGACGATGATGAGTAGAACTAACATTTCTCAGTGTATTGGTCTCTCCCCTTGGACGGCTCGCTGGGAGCTTTGGCGCAGTTTGGATGGGGGACTTCATTTTGGCACACCTATTTTTAGTAGTCGGGCTCCTCTGTTTTTATATGGCAGGAATGTTCGTTTTGGGAGTTCTTGGATTCGCATTCTTCTGGTGGGCAACCAGGGGAGAGTGGATTTACGTGGGCCATGTTTTGATTAAGCTTTTTGCTTATTTTGTTAGTTCTGTATACCTGAGTCTAGTTCTTTTGTTCTCCTCTTTCTTCCGGTTGTATTTTTGGTGCATTCTTTTTTATCCCCTTGTATTGGGGTTTGGTTCTTTTTGTAATGGTTAGTTTTTAATATACGGACAAATGCCTTAAATTTTCCCCAAAAAAAAAGTTATTTTTTTTTACTTATGATGAATTCATAAAGTACTTTATATTCTTCACTTCAATTTAAATGGTGCCTTAGTATCTATTTAGTACAACTTTCTCATAATTTTGCTCTCCGTATAACAATTACAATCTTATTTGGCTATAATTATCTTATTTTAAAAAAAAAATTACAAAAAATAATAACTTTTCATAATAAAATTTATTGGAGTATGATAATTATTAAAAGAAATTATCATATTATAATTTTTTTTTTAAAAAAAAAATCCTTTGTTCCCCTAAAATAAAACTTCATGATAAATTTTACAAACAACTACAGTCGAACGAACTCTTGGTTTCTCATTGGATTTAACTGAATTATAATAATTTGATCATTTTTCGGAAAAAATTATTCAGTGTGTAGTCTGAATATAGAGTTATGTTCGAACATGTGAGTGTAAATACTGTGTATAAAAATAATGATACACAGTGTAAAAACATTGTGTACGCTCACAGTCTGGATGTAACTTTATGTCTGGTTTCTGCACAAAATAATTCCTTCATTTTTTGAGTCAGCAAAACTGGAATTGGTTTATTGGTTCAAAGGTCCAATCTCCGGTTCATGTTGGTTCTTCCTAGTATTCCATAGAAATAATTATAGCATCGAACCGGACAAATTGGAGAACCATTTTCTTAGTCTTTTCGTTCCATATGATTCTCTGATTAAGAAGGAAATTGTGGTGTGGCTTTTTGACTGTGAAGTCATAGATCATTAAGAATACAAAATGTGTTTGTCTAAGTGAAAGTTCAGGGAAGCTTCCCTTTGGAAATCAATTATTTAATTTTTATGCTACCTTCAATCTTTTTTTTCCCTTCTTTTTTATCCTTCAAATATTAATTTTATCTATGTGACTTGGGATTTGTTTGGGATGACTTTTTTATTGCTTTTTAAAGTAGATTTTTATTCAAAAATTAATTTTTTTTATTAAAAATTTGCTTTAAAAACTAATAAAAAAGTCATCCCTAATGAAGCCTTAACTTCTATTTGATAGATATTTGAAATAATAATAGTGAGCAAAATCCATTTGTGTGACAACTAAAAGCGGCTTAAATAAATTAAAAAAAAAAAACTTTGTAGTTTTTTTAATTTTTATATCATAATTAATGAATTAATAATAACTTAATTAAAATTAATCTAGTACATTATAACTATATAAATTTTTTATTAAATTATCACATATATCAATTTTAATTTAATTTTATTAAATAATTATCTATTTTCTTTGATAAAATAGTACACTATAATGCAATGGAAAATAGAACCTTCCCATGCAACTGTGTCACATCCAACAATTATGCCTTTCACATCAATGGTTTCTTTAGGTAGGTCTGAACTAAAAAATGATCGATTTTTTAAGCTTTTGCCGGTAAGACCAAGGTTGACCTGACAGTATCCAATTCATTAGAAAATTTAATGCATTTTTCATCAAAAAATTCTCTGATAAATTTGATGTTAGCATTAAGATTTATGATAGGCTTATTGACCTCTAATCTCTCTTTCTCAAATGAGAAAGATCAAACATATAACATATGATCACTTAAATATAGCTCTCATGCGACATGACGCTTTCAACTTTCACCACGGAATCAATTATGTATATTTTTTTGTCTACTATATTAAATCAACTCATTGCTTAATTGCAGGAAATAACATTATTTGTAACAGACGACAAATACTAGTGAAAAATTTTAGATGAGTCAAACCATATAATTTTTCCCATTTCTCATTTCTAAGAAAATCACTAAATGTTATAGGCCCATAAACATTTTGAGTGGCACTCTCCTCCCCTTCCTTTTGATGCATTCCACATGGTGATGCATGAGCTATGGTTGCCCCATCATGTTATTAAGTACTAATTCTAGAAAACAAGAAGGATTCCCAAAGGCAGGCTGAAGAAATTCGCGCCGAAGTTCGGTGCCAATGTCAACAATTTTCAATATAACATCCCATCTATAGGAGAAATTATTACGTGCAGTGTGCAGACATAACTCTTGTTCTGATTTAAATGATGTTGCGTCATGTCACTTGTACATAATGTGTGTACAATTTTATACATAATATACAAATGTGCTCACATTGTGTATTGGTGATGTGGCGCACCCTGATTGGAGTCTGGATGACATCTTGATTATGCACATAATAATTTCTCCATATGCGGCTACATGATTTCGCCAAACCCATCAATCTGATGCTCGTGTGACTGTTTACAAGAAGCGGGGAACTGTGTATATGGTCAGCCCCAAATAAACCCAACTAATTTTAGCAGAGTGGAACAAATTGGAGAATTGTTTCATAATTGAATCAATCAAACCAGCCAATCCAATCCAATTTTCTAACCCATGAAGATCCATAACCTATTTTCTAATTTGTCATTTTCTATGATCATCTGATTAAGAAAGAATGTGACTATTTGACTGAGAAGTCATATATCATTAAGAATACAAAATGTGTTTGTACAAGTGAAAGTTCAGGGAAGCTTCCTTTGGAAATCTTTTTTTTTTCTTTTTAATCCTTCAAATATTAGCTTTATCTAAGTGACTTAGGCTCTATTTGATACATATTTGAAGTAATAATACTGAGCAAAATTTATTTATATGACAACTGAAAGGACTTAAATAACTTTTAAAAAGAAATTTTATAGATTTTTTATTTTTATATCATAACTAATGAATTAATAATAACTTAATTAAAATTAATCTATTAAATTATAACTATAAAAGTCTTTTATCAAATTATCGCATATATCAATTTTAATTTAATTTTATTAAATAATTATCTATTTTCTTTGATAAAATACTACAATATAATACAATGCAAGATAGAACCTTCCCAATTCCCATGTTTTCATCCAACTATCACATCCAACAATTATATGTCTTTCACATCAATGTTTCTTTATGTAGGTCTGAACTCATAAAAATGATTGATTTTCTAAGTCTTTGCCGGTAGAAATATACATTAAAGGATAAAAAAAAAAAGACCAGTAGGTTGACCTGACTATATCCAATTCATGCTTGCCCTCTCAAGAGTACTATAAAAACAAATTTAGCTTCAGAAAGAAAAAAAATCAAGTGCATAGTTGCTTAGTTTCTAGTTTCCTTGCTCTCCTTGCCCAGCTGCTCTGAGACTTGCAAGGAAAATCCCAAGGTGTGTGTGCTCCTCCATGGCGCCTGCTGCAAGCTTTGTGTTTGGCATACTCTTACTTCTTGTTCTGAAAGGTTAGAAAATTACCTTTTGTACTCATAAAGTTAACGGATTTTTGACATTAATTCTATGTTACATGATGTAAAACGGAAACGCCATTTACTTGCCTATGTGGCAAGACTAATTAAATCCCAAATCAATTTGGGGAGAGAATGAAAATTTGAAATTAAATTTCAGATTAAGTGATTTGGGAGGGAAAATTAAGTGAAATCCAAATTTGAATTCCCAAATTAAAGAGGAGAATTATTGCTCATTCAATTGGGAGAAAGTTGGGCTGATTTTGTGGAGTCATTAATGTGATTAGGAGAGGGAGGGGAGGCCATTAAGGGGCCGGCCACATGAGGAGGAGAGAGGGGATGAGTTTTGAGAGAGTGGGGACCACCAATTTTAATTTCAGATTTTAAACAAGAACATAAAATTTTCATTATCAATAATTCATCATCCAAATACAAGAGAAGGGGCCTCTATATATAGGCCTCAAAAGAAATTAAAAGACACATTTGCCCCTTGGGCTTACATAAGACAAGAGGGTAAAAAGGGAAATTGCAAAAATTAAATAAAAATACACTTAATAAACTGAAATGAAATAAAGTGATCTCGGCCGTCAATCTTCAGCTCCTCGGATAAGCATGGACGGTTGGATGTCCGCATCATTACATGTTCTAGAAGATATTACATTCCCCAACTTTTTTTTTTTATAGATCATCTTTAGTTGATTCAAATTATTTGAGATCAGCTTTGTGAGTACTCATTTTTCATTTTTTCTATGAAGCCATGATCAAGGCATTAAACTTAAGCTTTAGTTTGGTGCAGTTTTTTTACTGCTCCGTAAAACAGCTTTGTAGTAAAAAATTATTGTACTAAAAAGTTGCTTTACGAAGCCGTCCCAAACGAAACATTATTCTGCTTAGTTTGTTTTGAATTGCTAATCCTCGAATGCTAATTTTGTCTACTAATCTAATGCATGAACATGTTGAAATAATCTAAATCATTTTTAATTACCTTTTTTTAATCTATATCACTCAAGTTATTCTTATAACATAGTCAATCATTCTATTATTTATCTTTTCTTATTTCAACACTGCTGTTACATCTTAATAATTAATATTTTCTTACTATTAAATACTTGAATTGTCACAATATTACCATCCAAATATTGCTCAAAAGTCTACTTCTTTGGAATTGCAGGAAATGGAGAGTACTGTAAGATCTCAACCATCAAATTAGAGATTAGAAACACAGGGATTAAGGTTGGTTCAGACCCTGTGTTTGAGGTAACAGTAAAGAATACTTGCAGGTGCAAAGTGATGAGGCTGTTCCTGAGATCTGAAGGATTTGCAAGCTCAATGGAGGTGGATCAGAAGCTATTCAGAAGGGAGGGAGATGACTATATTGTTAATGATGGAAAAGCCATACAAAGCTCTGAATCTGTGAAGTTTCTTTATTCATGGGACAGGGCATTTAAGATGTTTCCTGCAGACTTCCAGCCTTCATGCTAATAATGATGGAGTAGGATTGGTTTCGTTTGGAAAAGTTTTCTTATTGCTTTCTAAAGCAGCTTTTTAGTCAATTTTTTTTACTAAAACATTATTTTAGAAAACAGTGAAAAAACAGTCCCAAATAAAACCTGAATATTATTTAGATAAAGGGTAAAATGGATCAAATATAGTATATTTGATTCTGTGCTGTATTACTTGATACTATATTGGTTAAGCATATAATATTTTGGGTTACATGCTAAAGTTATGTATAAATGGATGCTTTGAAATTGATTGTTAAGGAAATGGAAATGGACTTATAGATATCAAGTTACTTATTTTCTTACTTATGATTAATTCATAAAGTACTTTATATTCTTCACTTTAATTCAAATGGTGCCATAGGATCTATTTGATACAACTTTCTCGTAATTTCGCTCTACTTATAACAATTACAATCTTATTTGGCTATAATTATCTTATTAAAAAAAAATTACGAAAAATAATGACTTTTCATAAACAAATTTATTGGAGTATGATAATTATTAAAAGAAATTATCATATTATAATTTTTTTTCAAAACAATCTTTTATTCCCTTACAAAAAAAACTTCATGATAAATTTTACAAAAAACTACAATTATCCCTGAACGAACACTTGGTTTCTTATTGGTGAGTTTATTATGAGCTGATACCTTTAGCTCAGTGGCATCTTAGACTTTATTTCAGACGACTTTCTAACTGCTTCTTAAAACAATTTTCTAGTTCTTCTAATTTTTGAATTAGAAAGCTGTTTTAAAAAGCAGCAAGAAAGCCATCCCAAACGAAGCCTTAATCAAAATTTTTTTATCAGGATGCTCTAGTATATTTTGCAAGCAGTAGTCAAGGGAATATTTGATTGCAAGACATATTATCAGCTAGCACAAATAAAAAAAAAAATCAGCTCATGAACAATCTCTGAATGAAATCCAGCTTGAACACAACTCCCCTTGGCCTATTGGTTGAGAGCTTAGGCTTCCAACTAAGAGGTCCAAGGTTCGAGTCCAAGTGTATGCGTTGTGTGTGTGTGTTTGCCTTAAATGGCCTAAATGTCCCCAAAAAACAAAAAAAAATTCAGCTTGATTTTATCCGGAACTCGCATCCATAGTTTCATAATCACTTTTAAGAAAAGTGTGGTCTAAGAAATAGACTTAAAAAAGCGAATTCCAGATACATTTGTAAGAAAAGCACATCAAATTGAAGAGATACAAATGCATATCTTCAAATTAATTGTACACATAGCTAACATCTGCCAGTTGAGAAAAAATTATTTTAACATCTACAAATTAAAGTTCTACAATCTTGCCAACTAAAAGATCACCTACTGTTCAAGTCCAGCTCCCCAGCGTCATGCTGCCACTCTTGCCCTGCAACATCTCCATTTTCTTGCTCATTTTCATCATTCAAAAAATCCTCTGAAGGGTCCTCATCTCCATCTCCCTTTGGCACAATATTCTCCCAACCTTCACCCATATCTTCCCCATTGCCTCCCTGCTGCTGATGCACCATGGCATTGCTGGAGCTAACATCGCCGTGCGAAGCTGCAGCATTTGCTCGAATGGCTCGTGGTGGCATACGAGCAGCCATCTCAGCTTGTGCCTGTGCCTCTGCTCGCGCATGCTCGGCTTGGGCTACGACCATCCTCATCCTGGCCTCTGCGGCCGCAGCTTCCCTTCCAGCTTTCTCTCGCAGCTCAACCTCAGCGCGGAGACTCAACAGCATTTGCTTCTCCTCTTGAAGAAGAGCCTGCTCTATCATGAGCTTCTCCTCAGATCGGAACTCCCCGAGATTCCTCTTCTTGGACATGATGTTGAAGGCGAGGACCTGCTTATCAAAAGTGGCGGTTAGTTCTGCAATCTTTGCGAGGATGTTGTGATCCCATTGCTGGAGACGAGACGGGATTTGGCCAGTTGTATCACTGTCAAGTATCCTGTCGTCTTCCTCTGCCTCATAGTCAGCCACGACATGATAGGGTAATAGCCTGAAAGATTAATACAATATTAAGTAGGTGATAGGAAAAGTAAGACAGTAAATGGTGCAATGTCAGAATAGTTTTATACTGATAAAGTTTGCTTGGAAGGTGATAGAATTCAATGGCCTTAACTTAATGGGATTAACCAGGTAAAAAGGTAAAGAAGCAAATATAAAATGAGCTCTGATGACCAAATGTATGAAAAAAAGGTCGAATTCTCTTATGCTAATACTTAGATACAATCGGTGGTGCAGAAATGAATGATCTAATAAAGCATTTATTACTCAACGGCCCAATATGTAAAAACGGGCTAGCTGACAACCAAAGGTATAATCAGAAGATGTTGTAGCATAAAATTTCAAAGAGAATACAGCAATTCGGTTTAAGAAGCAACCAGACTTAACTATTTTTCTCTGGTATCAGCAATTTTTAATTTAAATGTCTTCTCCATCCAGCCCTTTTAGATTTGTTGATATAGGTGTGGTGTCATTCTATAACACTTGAGTTGAATTAACATTATGTTTATTTTATTAGTTATTGCCTAGTATTTATTTTAATTTTCATGGGCAGGCAATAGGATAATTAATCAATTTATTATTTAATTTTATTTGGGAGGTTCTTCTAGTGGTAATGTAATAGTTAGATTAAATAATTGTGATAATTTAATCAAAATTAGGCTTTCCATGGTTTTTCACTCCATGCTGTGTAATAGGTTTCTTCTTCCCTACTTCCTTAACCTTGCAATACCTCTTTTGTTTTGACTCTAAATTTATTGGTATCAAAGCAAATATTCATGCATTCCACCAAAAATTGATGGTGCAATCTCCTTTTCTGATAGATATTAAGGTAATTAATAGAAGATTTTCATCTTCTTCTTGTTAATGCCCTTACTTTTGCATTCATTCTCTTCATCGTGTACCTGAATACCTGATAGGGCTTGATGATCAAAACAACACACAATAATATAAAAAACAACAAATTTACTCTAAATAGATCAAGAAATAACACCAAGGGAGCTGTATTTACTAATCTTCAAGCAAAGAAAGGCAAGATACAAGTTGCTTCACTGTTCGAGAGGTGAATCGTCTTTCCTACAATTCCTAGCAGCCAATAGGAACCCAAACACCCAACAAAAATAACTGCAGAAAATAAAACTCAACATAAGCCCTAAACCTCCACAATTTCCCCCCAAAACCTATTAGGATCCACGAATGTATCAATTAGTTTGCATCTTTGCATCTCACTTTGTTTTAAATGAACAAGAATATATCTTGACAGTGATACCTTTGGGGATCTAGCAATTTCCATTCCTAAGAAATGCTTTAGGTTTCCCAATTCTTTGATATCAAAGTTCTTTACCAAAAATTATTTTACGGTTGCTATATCACTAAAATTTCTGTACAATATCATCCATATATACAACTAGGATAGGCAATTTTCCTTAAGTAGATTCTATTTATAAACAAATTTTGGTCAGCTTAGCATTGAGTATACCCATAATACTTGACAACTTGAGAGAACATATCAAACTATGCTCGAGGACGTTTTAAACCATGTAGAGATGTATTGAGTTTGCAGACTTAATTAGGTGGGAATTTGGAATGGAATCTAAAAGTAATTTTAAAATATATATCATCCTCAAGGTCTCCATTAGGAAAACTATTTTTAACATCATGTTGATATATTGGTCAATTATTATTAGTTGTTAGATGGACTCAAATAGTGTTAAGTTTAACAACTTGTGCAAAAATATCTTAATAGTCTATACAAAGTAAGAATATCCTTCTGCAACAACGCTGGCTTTGGCACATACTATATTCCCACCAACTTTGTATGTGATAGTAATAAATAGCCATCTGCATCCAATAGGTTTGTTTCCTAGGGGTAAATCAGAGATCTCCCAGATTTTGTATTTTTCTAGTGCTTGCATTTCTTCAAGTGTATGTTTTCATTTAGGAAAGTCGATTGCCTTATAATGGATTTAGGAACTTGTTCTTAAGTGAGGTTGCTAAAGAATGTCTAGAACTTGGGTGAGAATTAAAATAAAAGAAAAAGATGTGAACTGGATGGTTGGTCAAAGTTCTATTAACTTTCCATAGGGAATAGGTTTTTTGAGGTTACACAAAAAGTCACTATCGAAGAGTTTAGTATCCTTGTTATCTTTTAGTGTTCCTGTAGAGACTTAATCAGGTTCAGACTCCAGGTCATGCTTATGTGCAGGATATACCGTGGTCGATTCCTTCTAGAATACAACATCATTTTTTTATTATATTATTTTGAGTGGAAGGTGTGGGGGACAACTTGAATGGGAGATTTTTAGTGTCTTCTTGTAAATTAGGATTAGTCATACAAATTTCGAGGATATGATTTCAAAATTAATATTCCTTGGCTAAGGTTTCCCCTTGAATATCACGTTGGGGAATGAATGATTGTTCAAAGAAGCTTGCATCCAAGGAGCGGTAGAACTTTTTAGTGGTAGATGAGTATCATTAACATTGTCGTTGCTAGGTCGCAAGCCTTGGATGAGACAAGTAGAGGGTTGCGTTAGGTAGTCGACAACTATTATAAAACTTGCAAATAATCATGACATGAATCATTTAATATATTGTATTAACGCTAGGATGTTCCCTATAAGCGACGCGTTGTATGGCCTAAATATATCGAGAAGTGTGTGTTGACCTGTATAAGGTTTAAAAAAAAAAAAATCAAATCAAATAAAAAAAAATTATACCTGCCCGTACGTTGTCGCCGCCCAAATCGCGAATATCCCGCGACCCATACATCCCACACACGTCGACGTCGTTTCATCGCACGATCCCTCTGCCTCGTTAAAACCCAAAGAAATGAGAGAGCTCAGGCTCTCTCACTCCCTTCTCTCATTCGGGCTCTTCCTCTCTCTCTCTCTCGATTTCTCTCCTCGACGCCTTCTTCCAGCCGGATCGGAAGTTACGACATTACAATCGGAAGCAACGACGGGTGTTCGCCGACTGTGAAGATAACTTTCTATCTTCCGTCGCTCATTCGGCTTGCTCCCCGACGGCTTTCCCTCCTGCAGGTCCGAAAGTTACGACATTTTTATCGGAAGCAATCGCAGGAGCTCGCTGTGAAGATAACTTTCTACCTTTCGGACGCTTCTTCGACTCCTCGTGGCTGTTCGACACTGTGCTCCTTCGCCGACTTTCCCTTCCAGTCAGACCGGAAGGTACGACATTTTGATCGGAAGCAAAGAACAGGGAGCTCGCAACCTCTATCGAACCCCGATCCGAGCTCCTCTACCTTCTCCGGCTCCCTCTTCACTGTCCGACGCCGCCACTACCAGTAGGATCGGAAGTTACGGCATTTTGTTCGGAAGCAACGGGCAGGAGCTCGCTGGCTGTGTAGACAACTTTCTCCCTACCGCACGCTTCATTAGCCGATCCAGAGAGGGAGAGGGTGAGAAATTTTTTTTTTTATATAATATTATTTATTATTATTTATTATAATTTATATTAATTATGTTTAATAATTATTTAATTATAATAATAATTAATCATCTAATTATGATTAAATTATAATTATTAATTAATGATTAATTATAATCATGGTTTAAAATTGCGCAATATGAGGCTCGCCTTGAGGCCCGCCTTTGCGCAATTCCAGTAAAAAACGCCTCGATGCTTACGCCTCGAGTTTTTGTTATGAGGCTTGCGCCTCAACTTGGTTGAGGCCCGCCTTAAGGCCCGCCTCGCCTCATTGGCTTGAGGCTTATGCCTCACGCTATATATATTTAAACTTACATAAATCTTGAAGTAAATGCCCGACATTGGACTCTATAGGAGAGGAGGAAGAGGAGAGAGCAATTCATCATAATGATGATTCAAATGAAGAACCCCTTAGTGATGACAGTGCTGATGATTTATGAGTTCTTATGTGATATGTCATTGCTATTTATTTTTAGAAATTGGAATTATATGTTAATGAAAAGAATATTGGGATTTGGGAAAGATAGAATTTTGAGTTGATTATATTTCATGTTGTCTTATTATTGAGATATTTTAATTTCACTTCATATCTTATGTTTTTTTATGTTTTATATTATTCTTTCATTAGTATTTAAAAAATTTATCATTTTATATTTACGCAATTTTTTTATTTTGAGCCTTACGCCTCAAAACGCCTTGAGACTTACGCCTCGCCTCACGAATGAAAAACGCCTCAATACCCGAATACGCAATTTTAAACATTGATTATAATTAATCAATGATTAATTATAATTATAATTAATTTACTAATTATAATTATCTAGTGATTAGTGGTTAATTATTACTAATAATTACTTAATTATTATTATAATTAATGTAAATTATAATAAAGAATATTAAAGAAAGAAAATGCCTGCTCATGCCTTCTCCCGCCTCGGTCCCCGAGCCTTCATCGCCCACCGCCGGTCCACCGGCCCCGAAGGTATAACCCCATAAACTCAGGCTTCCGTCCTCGACGTGTACGACGGACCGGAAAACCGCCTATACACGCCTTTATTGCGCGTGGTGGGATGGGACCCCGGTCCGACGCTTACGACGAGGCGGGCAGTCGCCTCCCCTCTCGCTCTCTTACCTTGTCATGCGCGGCAAGTCAGTGGTCCACCTATGCACGTTTTTCTTAGCGTGGTAGGAAGGGCAATTGGCACGACACCTACGATAAGGTAAACGAGCAACCCTCGCCCTCTTATCTCGACTAACGTGTCGGGCCGGCGGTCTACCTATGCACGCCTTTATTGAGCGTGGTAGGAGGGGCAACCGGCACGACACCTATGTTGAGGTAAGCGAGCGACCCTCGCCCTCCTGTCCCGACATGCGTGTCGGACCGGCAAACCACCTAAGCACGCCTTTAGTGAGCGTGGTAAGAGGGAAACCGGTTCGACGCACAAGGCGAGGCCAGGCGAGCCTGGTGTACCCTTTTCTTTGCGCGGCCGGAATAATTCATAAGTACCCCCGGGCGGGGGGAAAGCAACTGCTCTTCTTGTAACAGGTACCGTCAAAGACCCCATGCACGCCTTTATTGGCCGTGGTGGGAAGAAAAATCACGGCCGAGGTGTCCTCGAAAGAGGGCACCTACCATGCACGCCTTTATTGGCCGTGGTGGGAAGGCCCAGTTTTCTCGTAGTTTTTTCCCCTAAACGGGGGAGACGCCGGGAGGCTGCCGAAATTTCGGGTGAAATATTACTACACTCGGACCTGTTTTGAACTCAAAAGAACAAAAGATTTGGACAAGATGAGAAAGAGCAGTGAACTTCTGGAACATAAACATGAACAGAGACTTGTGGACCGTCGAACTTGATTGAACACGAGTAGAGGACATGAACAAAACTCAAATGACTCCTAAAGGCCAAATGAAATAAAATCAAAACTGAACTCAAATTCAGATCATTTGAACACAATATTGAACTTGCAAGGACTTCAGAGGAGCTTGAACAAGCAGTTGAACTTGTGCACTTGAATTTGTAACCATTTGACTCAATCCGATGAGTTCAAAGAATTGCATGAGATTCGGACAAGTGGAAGAGACTCATTTTGAGTTCGAATTATGCTGGGACTCAAAGCCTGGACAAATACAGATAAAAGATCTAACTTAAACTCTAATTAAAATGATAAGAGATTTGATTCTCAAGATCACTAGAGTTTGGGGCGTATCTTGAGCTCAAAACCGATAGAATACATAAAACTGGGGCTTTGGATGAATGAACAAGATCAAAGTCCAAATGCACGATCGTCCAAGCTAAACAATAAATTACAAGTGGGAGATGAAGTCCTGATGCACATAAAAGATGTACGAATTCCTACAACAGTCCCTACAACGCCTGTTGATTGAGAAGGCGACGTTGGAGATCAATCGTCAAAGAGCCGCCCCTTGCAAGCAAGTGCAATCATCAAACCACCTGAGATTGGTGAAAGGTGGAGATGACAAAGTTGACAACGACTCCCCTACGAGTACTCCCAGGAGCTCGTAGTGGCTACAACGGGTTCCCGTAAATGCGTACAAGTCGCTTGTGGGTAACAACGGTGAGCATATCATAAGCATAACGAACCACTGTGGACACAAGTAAATCTCCTACGTCAATCCCTACGACGCATGTTGATTGAGATGGCAATACGGGAAATCAATAGTGGAGGACCGTCCTCTACAAACAAATGCAACCCAAAAAGTACAATCAAACCACCTGAGATTGGTGAAAGGTGGTTTCAATGCAAAAGCAAGGGCTCTCCTACAAATACCTTCAGGAAGTCGTAGTGAGTACAACGGTCCCCTGCAAATGGCTACAAACGACTTGTGGATAACAACAGTGTATACATCGTAAGCATAACGAGCCACTGTGGACACAAGTACGAATATCACCTACGACAACGGTGATCAAGATCTTCAAGTATTTTGAGTACAACGACAACCCGATGTACGAAAAAGTACATTACATTAAAGATCTCGAAAGGAGATCTTTTCAAAGCAAAGCAATAATCAATGGACTTCAAAGTCCAAAAGAAAACCTACCCCCGGTGATTGAGAAAGGGGGAGTCAACATCAAAATGCTACGCCACCGGATCTGCAACACTGATACAAGCAGACAGAAGGCGTCTACGATATATAATCCTACGCCACCGGATCTGCAACACATATACAAGCAGACAGAAGACGTCTACAAACTACAACTCCACGCCACCGGATCTGTAATCTCCGTACAAGCAGATAGAAGGCGTCTATTCCAAGAATACCCCCGCACGTGCACAATAGTTTGTATACACATAGGCACACTAAAAGGGGTAAAAGTAATCAAGAACCCGTATGGGCCCCGGCGAGCGTGTTATTGGTACACACGTGACGTCTAGGGATGCTGCGCGGGTTGACAAGTGAATTCTAGTTCGAACCCGATCCTCCTATATGGGTCAATAGGAATCGACAAGGTTCGAACTCTCAAACAAATATACGGTTGCTACGACCGTTATATTTGTCTCAAAACATTCATATTAGGCCTTCAAAGCCTATAACAATATGAATTCACTAATAAAGGCATGAAGCCTATAAAACCCGATCCTCTGTCGACAGCCCGACAGAGTTGACAAGGTTCAATCCATAAAAAGAAATGACCCCCAAACACCCCGATGATGGCCGTGTTGAACGCTAATCTCAACCGGAGGGGTTCACAAATACTTTTAAATGACTCCCAAAAGTCCATTCAAAATTCAAGCTCTACCCAAAAACCCAAAACTCTACAAATTCCCAAAACTCTACAAATTCCAAGATATTTAAAATTGAAATTTGCCCATCAACCCTTAAAGCAAAATCCATCCACTCTCCGCAACCGTTTGTCGGGGTGGACAAATCAAAATTTACTTCAGCTCACAAAAGAGCTAAATGCCTAGTCGAAAATATCACTATGATCCATTCTCAAACAATCTCTTGCCAATAAGAACGTGGTACGTGTCCTCTAACCGGCAGTTTCGCCGCCAAATGGCACTGCAGGTAAATGGTTATGACCCGGGGCCCTCTGAACCGAGTGGTTTTGCCGTCAAATGGCACCACAGATACCGGTTATGGCCAGAGCCAATACGTTTCTTAATGGCGTTAAATCCTTGAGATATGAATCAATAGGATATGATCGATAGGGCACAAAGCCCTCAGTAAGCTAAGGTGGATTCAAATTTGTCCCCTTAGACAAACATTCACCCCCGGTCTACAAGGTCCCCTTGGACGAAGCAACCCATGGCTGCCGACAAGGATCCTTCTGTCAGGTTGGGTCGACTACCTCCTCTGACTAAGTAGACCAGGGACCACGATGGCCCGGGACGACGGAACCATGGGATCTTGATCGGGTCCATCATCCATTCCCCCACCATCCGCTTTAAGTATAAGATGGTGCAATTTCTATTTTGAATATCAAAATCTCCAAATTCCCAATTATTATCAAAATTTTCAATCCAAATTCCAAATTCAAATCCAATTCCTACCAATACCCAAACCCATTGCTGCTACTATATGCCAGATAACACGTATCTCTATACGTATCTGATCGACGACTAGCCTTAATCGAAAGTTCTCTCTCGTGATCGGGAGAGGTAATTAACTATAGGGGCTTGCGCCTATAGGAAACCAGAACTCAGAACATAAAGTCCTCACAAAATGAGGGCGAAATCTCTGGGTAGTGTCTTATCTACAAACCCATATGCCTTCCAAAATTTACCTCGGAACTTATTCAGTTAAAACTCCCTCGTCGAATAAGAAAAGCGGGCGGAGGCCGGGGCCGAATTTTCGGAGCCCACAGTGTGCAAGAGCCACCGCATTGGCGCTCGGGTGCAATATTAAACAAGCAAGGGTTCCCACATCATGAATAGATGTGGGCAAAGAAGATAGTCCAAGATACAAGAAATAGGATAAGAACTTGGAATAAAATTCCCTTCGAGGTAAATTAATAGAATAATGTGAACTATAATTCATACAACAACTACATCAAACCTTTGTCCCATTACGTGAGGTCGGCTACATGAATTTTTTTTCTCCATTGTGTCATGTTAAAAGTCAAATTCTCGTTTAAATTAATAAAGAAAGATCATTTCTACTATTTTCTAACCAAGTCTTTTTAGGTCTACCTCTACCTTTCTTAAAATAAGTCAAGTCTTACACCTCTACCTTCCTAACCGGATCATCAAGGCCGCCGTTTTATATGACCAAACCATCTAAGATGACTCTCTCTAATCTTATCTTCTGCTGGAGCGACTCCAACCTTTTCGCGTATATGCTCATTTCATATCCTATCTCTAAGGGTAAAGCCACTCATCCACCCGAGCATCCTCATCTCTGCAACACTTAACTTAGTATTACGTTTCGCTTTTAATGGCCAACATTCGGCCACATAAAGCATTACAGGTCTCACCACCATTCTATAGAATTTTCCCTTAAGTTTGAGGGAGTTGAATGAGAAGACAAGATAATTAGTGAACATACTAACAAAGAGATGAATAAATATTAATTTTATGCAAGAAACTAAATTAAAAGGTGAAAAAATTCAAAGAACTTGGGGAAGGTTATAAGTTGTGTATCTAGGAAAGATTATTAATAGAAATAGGTTTGAGATAGTAGTTGAGATAGAATTGAATGATAAATTATGGAAGTGAATAGGGGGTGATTGTTATCAAATTGATTTTTAGTGGATATTATAAATATGAGTAGTCTTAGTCGTCCATTTAGGATCCAAAGATTTGAAAAACTAATTTTGGGAAGGAAAGAGATGAATAAATTATTACAATGTACATCTAAGAATAAAAGGATACTTACGAATGTTGACTTAAATGGATATCTTAGTTATGGTAGATTGTGTTATGAAGAGATAAGATATAGAAAAATAATGCAAGTAGCAATATTTGGTTAACAATAGCCTATGGTGTTACAATAGTGAATGTATATTTTAAGAAACTAGAAGAATATTTAACTAAAATTCAAAAATGAAACCAACAAATCATAAATAGTTATATTTTTGAGACGAAGGCTTCTTTTTTTGTGCAAAGTTTATAAGATGATTCTTGGAAAATATTTGACAACACAATATAGAGTAAGAGTTATTGCTTCATAGATGTATGCCTAAGAGTAGAAAAAAAAAATCAAAAGAAATAAGTGTTGACATTGTTGGAATTTGAAGAACAGAGTTTTGTTAATCTTTCAGGATAGATTGCTTAGAGAGGTAAATTGAAATTCTTAAGTTAAGTTGAACCGAATGACTTATTTAGAAGATTGTTAGATTTTTAGAAGTCCTAAAATGTATCACACATTAGTAAGGACGCTTGATGGTGGGGAGAGAGGAGGGAAAAAAATATTATTATGAATTAAAAAAATATTTTTAAAGATTGTCAAAAGATAAATACTACGAAGGCTTTTTCATTGTTGAAAATTTTTTAATGTGGTACAAATGTAGATCATGAACCTTTTAGCTCCCCTGTGGGGCCCAGGACCTCCTTTATCACCTATAGAAGAAGAGGCTTTGGGCCGGAGCTCTTTGAGAAAGATGAAAGGGACTTTATTAAGGGATTTGGGCTGTTAAGGGGGCAATTATGAGGGTTAGAGCTTATGTTGAGTTTTATTTTTTGAGTTTTTTTTTGTTCGGTGTTTGGGTTCCTAGAGGCTGCTAGGAATTGTGGGAGAGACGATTCACCTCTAGAGAAGTGAATCAACTTGTAACTTATTTTTCTTTCCTTGGAAATTAGCCCTTTGTGTTATTTCTAGATTTATTTGGAATAAATTTTTTATTTTTATATTGTTGTGTTGTTTGATCATCAAGTCATATCAAATTGGTATCAAAGCACGATTCATGATCTATGGCGCTGAAGAAAGTGGAAGCTTTGGAAGAAAAATTAGAAGTTGACAAACTCAAATCTAAAGTGAGGAATGGATTTCATCCATGAAAGTAAGATTTTCTAACCTAGAGGATATGATGAAGAAAATATTGGAGCTTTACACTCAACCGGCAACATCGGAGGAAAAAGCACCAACGGGTGGCTAAGGAAGTGGGGAAACCCCAAGGTCGTCACAATGGGGGGTGATAAAGAGGTAGAAATCTTGGGCGACAAGAAAAATATGCCACCTCTTGAACAAATAACTAGGAGAGAACCAGGAGGGAAATGTGCGAAGGATATGACATGAGGAGAAATTGGGAGGAAGAAATGAGGGCTGATTTTGAGAAAGAGGATATCTAAGAATGGAGGAAGGGTGGGAGAGAACAATGGAGAGATCATAATAATCGCCACATGGGAGGAGCCAGAGGTGGAAGAGAAAGTTAAGACGAAGAGGATTCGAGAGCGAGAAAGCTGAAGATGCCCATTTTTTAAGGGAAAGATGCTCATGGGTGGATCTCTAGGCGGTAGAGGTACTTTACGGTGAATGGGCTGACAGAGGAGGAAAGACTCACGGTGGCTATGTCTTGCTATAAATGGAGAGACATGAGAGATCCAATCCGACCGTAGAGAGAGTTCAAAGATAGTTCATTAGAAAGTTTTTGAACAAGTCGGGAATGAGACTTCTATGAGCAGTTCTTTGCTCTGATTCAGGAAGTGATAATGACGGATTATCAGGAGAGGTTTGAGTATCTTACTAGCTGATTGGGGAGGCTATTTGAGATAGTGTTGGACAGAATTTCATCAAGGGGCTCAAGCTAGAGATCAAGGCCGTTGCCCGATTATTGAGGCCACGAGGGTTGTGGGAGGCTATGGAGCTAGTCCAATTAGTGGAGGACAAAAACTCGCTTGAAAGAAGCAACAAGGGCAGTAGTTCGGGAGCTTCAAACATGACAACGACTACTTTTTTGGCACCAAAGTATAGCTTGTGCCCATTCAAAGAGAAGTACTCAATGATAGAGGATTGAGAGCACAATCCGGGCGAAATTTCAAGTGGATGACTAAGACGGAGATTGAAGAGAAGTGGGCTAGGGGATTGTGTTTTCGTTGTGATGAGAAGTTCGCATAAGGCCACCACAACAAGGATCGTTCGCTTCAGATAATTACAGTCTATGATGAGGAGGAGAAGACTTTGGAGGAGGAGGTGGTTGAGGAGGAGGAACATTTGTAGCTAGATGTGGCGGAGACCTTCCTGAACTCAGTGGTGAAGTTTACCTCAAATCACACCATGAAGGTGAGGGCATAGATATGAGGAGAATTAGTAGTAATTCTTGTGGACAGTGGAGCGACCCACAATTTTATCTCTAACAAGGTGTTGGATCGATTGGGGCTGAAGCTGGTCAACATGGATTATTTTGGGGTGATGATGGGAACAAGGATGGTGGAGAAGAGTAGAGGTATCTTCCCAGGATTGATGGTGACACTTCAGGAGATCTAGGTGAGGGAGAATTTCTTTCCCTTGGTTCAATTGAAAGCATGCCTAGTTGGGAAAGAAAATAATACAAGGCCGTAGAAAGAGCGCAAAAGCACACTCTCCTTGCTTCCAAAAAACCCAAGTCAAAATCTCTTACACGCATGAGAACCATAACAAAAGAAGGAGATAGGATCCACCTACACCGTCCGAAAGGAACCAAGACCAAATTCTCGACATCTTAGAGCTCAACTCTTCAATTCACATCGAATAGGTTTAAGGTTTCAATGGAGCTTTCTTAAGGAGTACATATGAATTTTAGGCATGAAGTGATTGTAGACCCTAGAGGAGACCAAGGTGGATTGGAAGACATTGACTATGAAAGACAAGGTCTTCATAGTTTGACACTTCATAGTTTGAAAGATCAAGGTCTTCTTGAACTCAGTTGTAGCATTTGTAGAAGACTATGAAATTCATGGTGGGATGGAGGAAGGCGATGATCAGAGGGGATCCTAATCTATACAAAACAAAGCTTTCTCTTAAGACCATGGTGAGGGTAATCCAGGGAGTATGGATGTGATTCTTGGTGGAGCTCCATAGCCTCGAGGGAGGGGGAAGCATGGAGAAAGAGGAGGAGGTTCCACATATAGTCCAACCAGTCCTACAAAAACCCTGTCTTCCCTATTCCGGAACAGCGAAACCGATAAAGCCCAAAATGAAATTCAAAGCACCAAAATCGCAGCCAGAAATTCACAGCAGTCAGAAAAAAGAAAACCCTAAAACTCTTCCATCCGGGGGAAAAAAAAACAAAAGAAATAAGAAGCAAAGAAAGAGCTTTACATGCGTCCAGCATCGTCAATGGAAAAAATATGAAAAGAAGCAACACAAGAGATGAAAGTTTCAGAATTAAACACATACAACAGCCGATCTTCCGCATTTAAGAACAGTTAAAAACGAGCAAACCCTAATTGAAATTTAATGCACCAAAAAATACAGTCACGAATTCGCGGCAGTAAAAAAAATTTAACCGACTAAACTCTTCGAATCCGAATAAAATCGACAATCAAAACGAAGGACGAGAAACAAAGAAAGAGCTTTTACCTAAGTACTGCATCCTCGATGGACGAAAACGGGCGCTTGAAGTCGGGATTGCAGACATTCATGACATCCTGGTGCACCATCTCCGCCTCAATCGAATTTCCAGGCCGCAACCTTCCAGGCGCTGCCGGTGCCGTAGCCGCCGAAGGCACCGCTGTAGCCGCCGCTGGCGGAGGCTGTTGATGCTGCTGTTGCTGATGGTGCAGCGGCTGATGTTGCTGCTGAAGGAGGTGCGGTCGCATCCCAGGCGCTCGAAGATGGGCATCGATGTTGGAAGGAAATCTGGCCATGGCCTGCTGTTGCTGCTGCCTCTGTAAGAGATGGATCTGTTGTTGTCTCTGCTGCATCAGTAGCTGCTGTTGTTGCAGCGCTAATGCCTTCTTCCCTTCCTCCTCCATTACCCTCTCTCTCTCTCTCTCTTCGTGCCTAGTGTGGTAGAAATGGATATTGTCACCGACGTTTGTGGAGTCGGGAAAGTTATTACGTCTATGTGCAGACCAAAGTTATTATTGATGGGAATTTGGGAAATAAATCACATATGAATAAAAAAATAGCTTTATTATATATATAATATCAAAAAGATTACTTTAATTCAAAATATATCATTTTCTATCTCAAATTTTTTATTTACACTATAAAAAATGATAAAAAGATCGAGTTTTTGGAATCACTTGAGCAAAGCTTAGACCATGTTCAAGCATTGTTTGAATATGATTGGAATCTTATTCGAGCAAAGTTTGAAGTATGTTTGAAACATATTTGAATAGAGTTTGAATATAGTTTGAACTTGGCTCGAACAAAGTGTTAACCAAATTTGAATTGGCTTATAACTCAATTATGACATCTCACTCCACATTGACTGACGTTACATTCTATATTTCTCTGCCTTTTAAGGCCTTTTGTTTTCTTTTGACAACTACTCATTAACTTCACTAATGTGAGTAGCACAAGTTTCCTCATTTTTTATTAGATAAATATTTTCAACATATAAAATTAATCATATTTCCTACATATACAACTTTGAACATGACATATAATAATTGACACTCCAGTCTCAAGTTGCAAGCATCACATGTTTGCACGAGAGACCCATGGCATTGATTCCTTTTATATACGAGTCATCTTCCACAAAATCAACATCGCCATTAATATCATCATTAAGGACAAAATTAAAATTAACTAATGGGATAAATAAACAAACTTTGAGCCTTATTCAAGAGTTTCACCGATCCTTATTTAATTTACCTTATCAAAATAGTTTTATATACTTTATAATAACACTTCGATCAAAGAATTATTTCTATATTATGTGCCACAAAAACTCCAACAAAGTCAAATTGATTGGAGAGTGCCCTCTAGATAATATTTTTGAAGCTCTATGGAATACATGTTGTCATCATGTTATATCAATTTATAAGGAAGAAAGTACGAGCACAATAGTTAAAGTCAACTTTGTTCTTCTGATCGACAGTTATGGTTGGATTCACGATATGTATTTTGGTAATGTGTTTATAGAACTCAAATTTTATAAACTTTGAAAGTAAATGTTATTCCTCATGATAATTATCGGTTTTGAATTCCGTCGTGATATTCATTGCAACATGATGAGCGCAAACTCTAAAATATGCCTATATAAAAGTAGTTAATAAAACATTGATGATATTTTCATCTATAATAGATATAAACACAATGTTTCCACTGTGCTTATTAACTCATCTGATTAAATACAAAGTTTCTAATATAATTTTCAAATAAAATTGTACATATCCAAGATCTTGATGTACATTATCATACATATCTTTTACAGTTTATAACATCATAGATCCAACATATTGCTATACAAAGCAAAATACCTGCATATTCACTAGTCATTGCATCCCTTTACTTTTTCTGAAATCATAGAATATCCAGGAATGAGCCACAAACTCAATGAGATAATTAATTTTAAAATAAAGTAAAATATAAAAAAATAATAATATAAAAATTTTATACTCATATATGTTATAAGAATAATCCAATTTAATTATGTGTAATTAGCTTAATGAATTAGATATTATTTTATAAGATAAGTTATTAGTTAATAAGTGAAAAATTAAGGAATAATCAATATAGTTGTTGTATGAATATGAAATTGATATTCATCTTTTATTTTCTGTTTTTTTTACTCATTTTAATAATAACAACTTAGAAATGTCATATATTGCTTATAGGTTTCATTCCCTTTTGTGTCTGATTTCCCTTTGATAAAAAATTGGCTAACTATCTCTCCATTATCAAGGGTCTAGCCTTCTACCTGTTCCTGGCTCTCCATTTGGTAGGTATTATAGCATCTCCAACCGAACGCCAAACGAGCGTATGTCGTCGTTCAGTCGTTTCAGCCGAACGTCAAATCTTCCGTCATTTACTTGCGGGTGAACAGTGCGACGCCAATATTAGCGTTGCACTGTTCACCTACGCTATTTTGCTCTCTCAACTGAAAAAACGCACGAAAGGGAGAATGATCGTTACCTCCGTAGAAGCACATAAAATGGCATTTTATTGGAGTAGCACCACGACATTTTAAAGTTTTGTTGTATTTTGCCGTGAAAAATAGAGTTTTCCGTTGGAGATGCCCTTAGGGTATGTTTTAGCAGTTATTTACATATACATATATATTAATTAGTTTTACGAATTTCTTCTAATGTCCACCGCAAAAGCCCCTTGCCACCTTAGCCTTCTCACCATCTTAGGCTTCATTTTGAACAGTTTTTTTATTATTTTATGAAATGATTTTTAATACAATTTTTTTTTTAATTTAAATTTTTGTACTAATAAGTTTATAAAACAGTTAGAAAGTTGTCCCAAACAAAGCCTAAGAACATCCATGAAAAATTGGGAAAAGCCCATTTTCTATATAACATTCCCTCTAGCTACATTAATATAAAAATGCAAACCTTAAGAAAATTAATTATATTGACCTCTATAGAAGTTCTAAAGTCGAGTCAACCGTGAATGACAAAAGTGGTAAGCAAAAGGGTGCGATGTCACACGAGGGGCACACAACACATTGATCAAAAATCCAAATTGTTAAAATGACGTTACTTCATGAAATGAATTGCGTCATTGTATTCAAAGAAAATTGAAACAGTTAAGACCGACATCCATATTAATTAGGATTATCAATTGGTGAAAATCAAAATTTCATTGGTGCAGATCAAGATGGAATTGATGTGAGCGAATGATGATGATTTGACAAGCCAATCAATGCATAGTTTATAAAGACAAATATTTATTATTAATTTAGAAATTTTAATTTTAATTTAATATTAAATTTCACCCAAAAGGTAATCATGTTGGTCAGTTTGAGTTTTGTTAACGAGGGAAAGAAAAATTGATCGTTAGATGATTTGGACAACTAAGTTGTATACAATTTGCATATACTGATGATGAAATACTGACAGAAACTTGTTCAAGATGAGAGGTGAAAAATCAATCAGAATAGTTGTTCATAAGTACATGGATAAGGTATAGTCTAAAGAATATTGGGATATCAATGAATCTTATCTCGTTTTGTACAAGCAAATGGCAGTTTGTAGGACTTGACAGGACCAACCAAAGTTAGAGCTTCTGTGAGAGCTTCCATTAGGTGCTCTGGGTAATCTTCAATAAGCATACAGTAAGGTTGAGTTGGCAACTTACACAGTACTCGGCCAATAATCTGCAAGAATGATCAATAATCATCAATGCCTTCAATATGCTTATATTTGAATCATATACAAACATTGTTACAGAAACTGCCATGGCAGTTTATTTTCCATTAGTTATAAACAAAGGGATCAGATTATATTTAGAGAGTTTGTCCAAGTAAATTAATAACATGACAATCCATCGTTTGTTTTAGGGTTAGGTTTTATGCATGATTTGAGTTTTTCTTGGAGTTCTTGGGTATTTTGGCTCTAGATTGTTTTGTCTAGAGATTTGGGAGAGAACGATCCTCCTCTCGAATTGAGGATCACTTGTATCTTGTTGATGAGGACATCGATCCAAGGTTCAAACAGGTGTATCGCCGGAAGCATCGCAGATCGACGGCCATGATTCAGAGCTTATATTTTAGTTATTATGCATTTTATTTTATGTATTCATTTTGTACCCTTATGTTGAGTTGAGTCATGTTGGGGCCCTGAGGGCAATTTAGTCTTTATTTATTCTTGTATACTTGAGACTTATATATATATGAGTCTTTTCTCTTGTAATAGCTAATGAATATTTGAATGAAAAATTTGTGTGTTTCTACTTCTTCTTCTTGCATGAGAGCTTGAGAAGGGAGAGAGCTCAAGGGGAGCAAATCGCAAGGCCCACCAGTCGTTGGAAGAGTCCGCGGCTCGTGGTTAGGTTTTCTATCTTCTCCTTCGTATTCACCTCCATCGCCCTTCTCCTCCACCACAAGAAAATCTCTTCCCAACCCTAGTTGCCGCCGCCCCTTGGAAGCCGCCGCCGGCCACTCCCACGGCCCCGGCCGGCCACCTTGCCGGCGACCTTCCCCACCCGTCCAATCCCTCCTTCCGCAAGTTTCAAATTTGAAATTTGAATTTCAAAATTCAAATTCTTTCCTAATTGGGATTTCCAATTTAGGAAAGTTTTCATGACGAATTCCAATTTCAATTTAATTTAAATTGGAGTCTTTAATTATATTGCCACGTCATCAATCCAAATTGGAAGCTTTATCCCACTAATCTCCCTCTCCCCCTCTCACCTTGCCGCCGGCCCCATGTGGGTTTTCTCCCCCATTTGATTGCTTCTTTATGCTCCAATTAATTCATTAATGACTCCTTAATTTGAAATCAAATTTTAAATTAATTTCCCTCCCTTTTCACTTAAAATCCTGAAATTAATTTCAGGTTTTGAGTTTTAAAACCCCTCCCTCCTCTAATGAAACCGCCGGCCCCATATATGGCTCCCATCCATTAAATCCTCATTCAATGCATTAATTTCTCTTATTTGAATTTTAAAATTCAAATCAATCCCCTTCTAATTAATCAAATATGAGATTAAAATTTCAGATTTGGTTAAACCCCTTAACATTCCACTAAACCTAGCTTCTCCCAAACCCAAGCTCCCTCCTCCCTTGCACCCGCCGGCCTCACCCTCTCCCCTTGGAGATCCCGCCACCTCCCCTCCTCTCTTTGGTGTTCTCTCAACAACACCAAGCATGCATGGCGGATCCGGAGATCGATAGTGGATTGATGTTTGATATCTACGGTGACATCCATATCACTCGATCTCCTTTCTTTGACGTCGGGTTCGGATCCGACGACACGGTTGAAGACTACTTAAATCGCATTCTTCCCACGCTCATCGACGTCATCGACGAGCAATCCGAAGACTATTCGTGGACCGTCCTCGGCTATCCGTCCGTGCCTCCTCCACCACCGACAACCTTTCCGTGGCTCAAGACCATCGGTGTTGCGGCCCTCCTCATGGTGTCGTTAAGTGTGTTGAAGATCATCTCCCGCTAAGCCTAGTATAGTTGAGTGATTAATCCCCAAGGTGAAAACTTTCATTATTAATTTGCGGATTGTTGAATAATAGCTTTTGGTATTGCTACTATCTTTAGTTACCTATGAGTTTTGGTTAATCTACTTGTACTCCTTCGCCTAAGCAAGTCAAAGACTAAGGTTCTTTAATGAATTTACTTGTTATCTCAATAAGCTCTTAATTGTAATTCCATTGTCAATCACTTTTAATTTTCTTAAGAAGCTCCTTCGCATGTGGTTTCACGTCACTTGTTCTCGTGTTTGTTTGGTTTTGATTCTCTTATTGCAATCCATCGTTTTGGGGCTGATTTCGTTCAGATTTTGCATTATTCTCGCTGTTTTCACCAATTAGTGATAGGTTTGCTTGCGAACTCAAGTATTTCCTATCAAAGTACTGCCACATCAATCTATTTGCAAAGTTTGTTTGATTAACACAGCCATAGAACCTGTTTTTTTTCATGCTCAATTTCCTAAACAATCAGATCATTCATTAGAAATAGGTAGCATCACATAGAGACCCAAGCTTGCATAAAGAACAAGTCAAACAAGTAAAATAGGTATGGTAACGTAAAGCAGAATCTGTATGCAAGCAGATTGTACCTTTCGAGCATAACCACCATAAGCCACTCCACCAATTAGAGCTTGTACAGAATCAGTAATGCCCACAGCACTTGTATTTTCAATCCCATTCTCTTTAAAATGAACAAAAAAGAGATTAGAGAAGAAACAGCAGTAAACAGAAGAAATATTCATGTTTGATTGCATATAATCAATCCAGCAAAATGAAATGTAAATGCACTAGTTTCATTAATCCCAGTTTAGAAAGCAAAAAATTAAGAAATTGCGATTCTAGTTTCATTGATTGAACTAAAAATCAGAATTTCATTGTGAATGCTGTGCATAAATAACTACATACAACTTGATAATCCACAATTAGCTGAAAGACAATATTACTGAGTTGAGGAAAAAACTAAGCTACTCATCAACTTCCGGAATATGAAAAGGAATAAATACCAGAAAATTTGATTGCCTTGAAAAGCCCCACTTTCTTTAAACTATCGATTGTGTGCAAATTTGTCCCACCAGCCAGCTGATAAAAACCTTCAAGACCAGATTAATTTCTTATGTCAAATTGAACAAGTTAGTTTACAAGAAAACTATTCAAGAACAGACCATGAGGCCTGTCTGGTAAAGCTGCCAAACGCATTGCGAAGTTAATTGCTTCTCTTGTTGCACCTCGGCCAATGTCTCCACTCATGGGCCGACCATCCAACTGAATCATTGATCAATAACAAGAAGGAAACAATAAATTGCCACAATAAATCGCAAATTTTTTTTAATAATGCTAATTAAAGATTTTGTAAAAGCTATGATTTGATAAAATATATGCATAAAAATAAGAATTTTATTTTAGATAATATATGAACTTTATTTTGTCAAAAGAAGGATGGTTAATATGTTCAATTTATGAAAAAAAAATAATAGTGAGACATGATTAATATAAAATTATATATATAAGAGCTTAACAATATAATTGTCACAATATATCAACAGTTGAATTAATAATTAGCAAATATTAATTATGGTTTATGAACTTGAATAATAACAGAAATTAACTAAATAGAATCTATGTTGAATAAAGAGAGCAAACTAACGGAAATTCTGATGTTATGTATGTTTGATGTAAAAGCTCTAAGGTTAATAGCCTAATTGAAATGATAGGTTAAATATCAAATTAAGGGTTTGCAAACATTATGTATTTGAATAAAAATAAATATATATTAATAATATTTTATATACTTAATTGAAAGAAAGATGTATAACCAAATAAGGCGATTAAAGTATGATAAAAAGATTTCCATGTATAAAATTAATTCATATGAATGACTTATATGTTATTATAAATATTAAACTAATGGACATCGAGTTAAGGATTAAAGTGGAAAAGCAAGTCTTCTGAAGTTAAGATAGGTAATTATATTTCTATTTTATATTAAAATTTTGTTCTTTCAAATTTAATGCACTGATCGATAAGGCTCTTTATCTGCGTTGAATAATATTATTTATTATTAATACAATATTGTTATTAAAAATCGACTCCATTGATTTTCTCTTTCCCATGCAAGTAATCCTCACATTGGTATGAATGAACTACTTCGCACTTCTCATATTTCAACCTCGAATGATTGTTTCATGAAATATATATGCACAAGTTATTATATAAAGTAAATCCATGAAGAAAAAAATGCGAAGAATATGTAATAAAAATGACTATATGTGCACGTTGATAGATGCTGCTTACCCCTTTATGATATTAAAAATGGATGCTAATGTACTAGCATGTTGATTACTACTACTTTCCACCTCAAACAAGAGTAAAAATAAGACAAACAAGACATACACCCCATTGCGTTGATAGAGATATATTAACCATAGGCGAGTTGACGTCCGACAGGGAATGTATCAACTAGGGATAATTTAGGTTTTGTAAAGATAGTGCTCTTGAGATAAATGCATTAATATATAAAATGTAAGTTAAGATTTGATTAACTATGGTTAAGATGAATGTTTTGACTATACCAATGTACATCATAATATCTATTAAGCAAAAATTAAGGTCATGGTTGATATTCACATGAAAAATGCAATTTAAATTTTTTTTACTGTTTAAGATAACAACTGTGATAGGATGCAGATACAATTTCCTCAAAATCAACAAACGATAATAAGAAATTAGGAAGAAGAACATGCCTAAACTATTTTTATTGCAAGATGTATGAAAGAAAATAGCAAGATACAATTATATATTCAATTGGAGAGAAAGATCCGGCTCTCCCGAATCCCTAGCCACCGGCTAGAGCCCAAATAACCTTAAGAATAAACTAAATTCAGCAAACTCCAAAATATAATCATGAAATCACCCTTATTAGCCTTAAATAAGCTCCCATAATTCCCTCCAAAATCAGCACCCTTTCCCTGAATAATTATCTCTCATATTTGAATTCAAATTAAATTTATATCCCTAATTAATTTCCTTCCAATTGTAACTAAAACTTTCATAAACAGTCCCCCATTAATTTCTCCTTTTCCATGAATAATTTCCTCTTAAATTTTGAATTCAAATTAGATCTCTTGCCCTAAATAATTATCTCCCAATTATAATTAAAACTTTCATAAACAATACCCCTTTGATTAAGAACTTTACTAAACAGCTCCCTCTTGATTTAGAAACTTCATAATTCCCTCCCAATCAAATTAGTCGGTCCATCAGACTGACATACATGTTATTTCTTTTTCTTTTGAGTTACTATGATTTAAAAATATAATTGATCCACTAAGTAATAGTGATAACTCACCATTGTATCTAATCAATATTTTCAAGACAAGATCTTGTAAATCAAATGAATAAAAGAAGAGTATATGTGCATCCTAAAAGTGGAGCTACAAGTAATAGACATTTAAAAAAATTTTGGATGTTAAAATAACTATATTAAATTTATCGTTACTCTAGAAGAGAATGAATTTTGTAATTTAATGACTCTTTCAATACATTAGAAGTTGTTATTATAAGAAAATATAAAAACAATTATTTTGGTATAAGTTAATGGTAGTAAATGAAATTTAAAAATTCGATCCTACCATATATTCCCTACATGATATTCTAAAATCATGGGTCGAGTCATGACAATAACTATAAGATGCTCTCTATAAAACTAGTATCTTATTTTTTAACACTTTAAATTCACATGAATAGCCTCAAAGAAAAATTAGGCAGCACATGTGCTACTACAATCTGTATCAAGTACCAAATTAATTTCACAAACAAACCTGCCATAAATTGTAACCAATGAGACGAGATTCCATTATTTTATACATTTCACTCATTGTAGTGAAAGTGGACTTTCCAACATCGGGCATGCTAACCTGCATCAGTAGCAGACAAAAAACAAAAAAAGTAAGCTTCATGAGACTGAAAAAAATGTTGATAAGTTCAAGCATACCATTAAAGAAAAAAATCAACTAAAGTTGTTCCCAGTGAAAATATAATCTACTCCCTTGTCAGAGAAAAAAAAAATGAAAACAATTAACTAGATGAACAAAAACAAAAACACATTTTCCTTGTACCTCATAGCACTTTTTGTTTAAAATATAACCCAAAACTCATAGAATACATTTTCCTTGTATATTGCTAGGATAAAAAAAATTCCAAATTCCTTCAAAGAATAATATATTAAATGTACCACGGCCACCATATACAAATTACATAAAACCGAGGTTTGACTTACTGCTACTAGTTTCACATGTTTGATAGAATCTCCCAAGCTTTCCCAAAGCTCATTGAATAGATCGATGTGCCTATCACAGTTTTATAGCATCAAAACACACAAATGTAGTATCAAACAATTGAAAAAAATTTACCATGTTTTATGAAAGTTATAATATTAGAAGCTAAGTGTCTCACCTGCCAGTTGTATGTATTTCTATGGCATCCACATCATTCCTCTTCAAGAGTTCACTTGTCGCAGCAGGATCCCTAATGTAAGTCTTAGCACCTGACAAAACTCAAAGCAGACTTACAGTTGCAAGTAGACAGAAAAATAGAATAGCATATTAAACAGACAAAGGCTACCTCAGATAAACAATTTTAACTGTAGAAGTTTAAAAAAGAAGGATGAAAAATCAATTTAAATAAAAAGAAAACGGAACAAATATTGCAAACTTCTGTTTACTAAATCATCATAACATTCAAATACTACGAGTAACAGATTTAATTGAAAAGTAGAATAAATGAAGTTTTACCTACTTATTTTATCAAATGGGCAAACTGTGAAGCAACGTCCACAACCATAGCAACGTTCTGTGACAACCCCGCCCTTAAAAAGTATAACTTAGCACTAAAGTAGAAGAATGGGAATTGAAAATAATTAGCTTTATCTACAAATTGAAAAAACAAACACGCTTAAGGGATCAATTTTTAACACCTGGAGTTTGCCTAAAGAATGGTTTCCAGTTGATGAATTCTCTAGTAAAATTGCATTTGCAGGACAAAACTTTTCACAAGGTCTTGAACAGTCAAGCGGGCAATCCTCTGGGTCAAATTCTGGTAAAGGATAACATGATAGCTCTTAGACCAGATATCTACTCATCATTTAATAAACCACAATATTCCGAGCAATAAAAAATGTGCAACTTGGCATTTGAAGTTATTGTGCATCAATTTGAAACTTAAGAAAATTTACATAAACAAATGCAGATAAATAATGCATAGTCAGAAAATTTGCACATTGTGCATCAATTTAAAACTTAAAGAAAAATTACAAAAACAAATGCAGATAAATAATGCTAAGTAGTCAGAAAATTTGAACGGTGGTATCAAAAGGATACGATCTGAAAAAAAAGTGGAAGTAAAGTTTCTAATTATCAAAAGTATGTTTAAAAATAAAAAAAAACAAAACAAAGAATTTAAAGGGAACTGAGGACATCCATAACAGATATTCCAATTTTATGATATTTAGCTTTCATGAATGCATCAAACATGATTAGTAATGCAAAATTGTAGAAAATAACCAGCTCAGTGGTATGTTCATTGATAAAACAAATTTGGAGAATGCAGGAGAATCTAAGTTGCGACTGAACATCAAACCTGCTATGGAGGCCTGTCAACTAGTAAAGTGCCTTCCGTGTCTGTGTTGGACATATATTGAAAATGTAAAATGCTCCAACATGCCCCGACATGTATTTAACACTTTTAATATTGTGCCAGAGTAATTTCACTGTAAAATTGGGTTCTAACACGGACCAGACCCTAATCGAATTGCAAAGACATGGCAAGACACATGTGGATAGGAAAATATACCATGAGTAATATAAGCATATTAACAGTAGCGACCAGGTTAACTAACGTGTATTAGAGAAATATTGTACCGCATGTATCTTCTATTTATAACTCTGTAAATCTTACGTTTGAAAGCTAATAATACAATTCTTTCCTCATTTCCTGTTCTTCGTTTTCTTGCTTCATCTTCTCTGCCCGGCTGGGTTCGCAACATGGTATCAGAGCAGGCCATGACCGATCAAAGCTCGTCGGCGCGTCAAGCACCCACCACCGCTCCTTCTTCTTCGTTCACAGACTTCACCGTGCCGGCACCCCTGAAATTCTTGATATCAAATCTCAAGAACTTAGTGCCGACACAACTCACCGCTGATAACTACACCATTTGGCGGCTGCAACTTCTTCAACACTTCACCGCAAATGGATTTGCCGGACATCTCACCGGATCTTCCGTTTGTCCCACCGATCCAACCGATCCAAATTTCTCAGGATGGAACCTCATAGACAAAAATCTGATCTCCGCCCTTCTTTCTACTATTTCACCATCTATCTTACCTTACGTGATCTCGTCTTCTACTGCTCACGAGGCTTGGATCACCCTGGAAAAGCGTCTTCAATCAGCAAGCCGTTCAAGAGTTATCCAGCTCAAGAACGAGCTTCACCACGTACAAATGAAGGAAAGCACTATGCAGCAATATCTCGCAAAGATTAAATCCATTGTGGATACAATCGCAGCCTCAGGATCAAACGTAGATCAAGAAGACATCATACTATACATATTAAACGGGCTATCGTCCGCATACAACTCCTTTAAAACCTCAATTCGGACGTCTCTTCTTCCCATCGACCTCGACACCCTGTATTCGCTCCTATGCAGCGAAGAAGTTCACGTTCAACGCGAAACAAGCAAGGAAAGCAACACCACGACCGACTCGGTGGCCTATTACTCAAATGCTGCTTCTACCAAGATCAGAAACAACAAGAAATATTTCAAGAACAAGAATGCAGTCTCAACTCCCTCTTCGTTCACTGCCGTCAACACCAGTCAATCAGGAAGTTCAAACAACCGACCCATTTGCCAAATCTGTGGCAAACCCGGTCATGTGGCCATAAATTGTTGGCATAGGTGTAATCTCAATTACGCTCCTACTACATCCCGCCAACCGAGAGCCCTGCTTGCTCAACCTTCATCCACTTCAAATCAAGATTGGGTTCTTGACTCGGGAGCGTCATCTCATCTCACACCAGATGTCTCCAACATCAACTACCCTTCTTCTTACCGAGGATCGGAAGTTGTGTCCATAGCAAACGGGTCTTCCCTTCCGATCCACAATACAGGACAAGGCATCCTTCCTCTACCAGACACCGATCGTAAGCTACGCTTGAGTAATTTACTTCATGTTCCCTCCCTCAAACACAATCTCTTATCTGTCTCCAAGCTAACTAAAGATAATTCTATTCGTATCTGCTTTGATGCTAACGGGTTTACAATTAAGGACTTGCAGGATCATCGCTCTCTCCTTCATGGGCGTCTTCGTAACGGTTTATATCAGCTGCAGCTAACACCGAACAAGCCCATCTCCGCACTGCAGACAACAAAATCCACGTTCAACCCGTGGCATGCCCGCTTAGGACATCCCCATAACCACGCCATTTCCATTTTATCAAAATCTGTTGATACAATAAAAGCTGTACCATCTCCTTTTGTTTGCAAAGTTTGTAGCATGGCTAAAAGCCATAAACTCGCATTCAATAATAGCAAAACAGCCTCGTCTGCCCCATTTCAATTAATCCACTCGGATGTTTGGGGTCCAGCTCCTCAAGAATCTTTAGACGATTTCAAATATTACGTCCTCTTTATCGATGATTACACGCGTTTTTGTTGGATTTATCCTCTGTTTTATAAGCATGAAACAATAACCAAATTCAAGAATTTTTGCAATCTTATTTCGAATCAATTTAATACTAAACCGAAACTCCTCCGTTCGGACGGAGGAGGTGAATTTACAAGTACTGATTTTAAAAACTTTTTAGCTCAACAGGGGATTATTCATCAGATCAGCTGCCCTCATACACCCGAGCAGAACGGCGTCGCCGAACGTAAGCATCGGCACCTCCTCGAGATCACTAGAACGCTTCTCCTAACCGCCTCGCTACCACAAAGATTTTGGGCTGAATCCCTCTTCACTGCTAATTATCTCATAAATCGGATCCCCTCCAAAACTCTCTCCTATCAAACACCTTATTACAAGCTTCACGGCACTGTCCCCTCCTATGCTCATCTCCGCATCTTCGGGTGCCTTTGTTTCCCGTGGCTCAAGCCATATACTGCAAAACAAGCTATCTCCAAGATCCGACGAATGTACATTCTTGGGTTATTCTTCCGCCCATAAGGGATACAAATGCTATAACATGACCACGGGCAAGATGTTCATTTCAAGACACGTCGTGTTTCACGAACAAATATTTCCTTATGCTTCGGATTCATCTGGTAACCTCCCACCCAATTCTCCAGACACTTGTCCCACACCGCCTCTTCTCCTTATCCCTCACTCTACCATCAATCAAAACCGGCAACTACATATTACTTCAACCCACTCGACCAGCACTACAACAGCTGAACCCACTACAATCATCCATCCCACCCCATCTCTTACCAACTCCTCAGGCACTGCCCACTCAATTCACCAGCAAGCTTCCCACCCGGAACCGGTAATCACCTCAGCCCCGTCTCACCCTATGATCACTAGACTAAAATCCGGCATAACAAAACCCAGGCAACTCCTTAATCTCTTTGCCACCGAGACAAATCCTACACCACTTAATTTTACCCAAGCAGCCAAACATCAACACTGGCGGTCAGCTATGTCCGCAGAATTTCTCGCTCTACAACAGCAAGGAACCTGGTCACTAGTTCCTCCACCGGACAACAAACCGGTTCTCGGTTCAAAATGGACATACAAAATTAAAACTCTTCCGTCTGGTAAAATTGACAAATACAAAGCGCGGTTAGTTGCACAAGGCTTCTCTCAACAATTTGGAATCAACTATAACGAAACCTTTAGCCCAGTAGCCAAAGTTCCCACCATTCGCATACTACTCACACTGGCTCTACATCACAACTGGAGGATCAACCAATTGGACGTCTCCAATGCATTTTTGCACGGCGAACTATCCGAAGATGTCTATATGAGACAACCAGTCGGTTTCGTGGATCCTCTACTACCCAACCATGTATGCAAGTTGCACAAATCTATTTACGGACTCAAACAATCTCCGCGCCAATGGTTCAAGAAACTCACAACATTCCTTCTCCAATTCGGCTTCAGGTTTAGTCGCTCCGATCCTTCCTTACTGCTTTATACACACAAATAGATTCATCTTTACTTCCTAACATATGTGGATGACATCCTACTAACAGGTAATGGCAATCCAACAATGCAAAGACTACTCGATCATCTGAATGCAACCTTCCAAATAAAGCAGATGCAGGACGTATCCTTATACCTCGGCATTCAGATCACTCACTCCAGCGATTGCATTCTCCTTCAGCAATCTCATTATGCCACCAAGATTCTTGAGAAAGCAGGATTCTCCACTTGCACACCGGCGGCGACACCAATAACATCCAAATCCACTCAGACAGAGTTCAACACACAACCATACTCGGACCCGCAGCTTTACCGCACCATAGCCGGCTCATTACAGTATCTTTCTATTACACGCCCCGACATCGCTTTCGCGGTCAACTCCATCTGCCAACATATGCACAATCCTACGGTTCGGGACTTTCAAGCCTTAAAACGACTACTCAGATACATTAAAGGCAGTCTACCGCTCGGTATAAGGATCACTCGGGGCGACCTCCAGCTACGCACATTCGTCGATGCCGACTGGGCAGCGGATTCCATGGATCGCAAGTCCATTACCGGACACTGCATGTTCCTCGGTTCAACAATCATATCCTGGTGTTCAAAGAAGCAAACGACAGTCGCTAAATCGTCCACTGAGGCAGAGTATCGGGCGCTATCTACAGCAGTATCCGAAGTTATATGGCTTCGTCGTCTAGCAGCAGAACTCCAGATACCGCAGACATCGCCGACCGTTATCCATTGCGACAACACCTCGGCAATAGCCTTGGCTCATAATCACGTATTCCACGCGAGAACCAAGCACATCGAGATCGATCATCACTTCATTCGGGATCATCTAGACTCTGGACAGATCTCGGTCATCCATTTAAGCTCAATCGACCAAATCGCCGACATCTTTACCAAATCTCTCACGGCAACTAGATTCATTTCTCTTCGCAACAAATTGAACATTCAATCCTCGAATGATCAATTTGAGGGGAGATATAAGCATATTAACAATAGCGACCAGGTTAACTAACGTGCATTAGAGAATATTGTACCGCATGTATCTTCTATTTATAACTCTGTAAATCTTACGTTTGAAAGCTAATAATACAATTCTTTCCTCATTTCCTGTTCTTCGTTTTCTTGCTTCATCTTCTCTGCCCGGCTGGGTTCGCAACAAGTAACACGCCGAAGGCACCTTAATGAAATAACATCTCGTCAATCTCTCCTACATGTGAACCATAAGCGCCTCTCTATCTTCTTCCATGAGCAAGATAGAACGAGAAGTCTTGACTTTAACAAGTGTCATCAATAGAAAATTAGAGATCGTTATAAAGCCTTCGATTCCCTCTATTTATTTGATCATCACATGTGTCTTTCTCATTAGAAGAGTCATTGATGTAGATCCAGATGTTGCGAGATTTGTAGCTTTCCTCCGTTGCCTAGTATAAGCTTCGTTGGTCAGCATCTTCTCAACATGAAATGACATCTACTTTCGGTGTGTCCTAATCTCTTCTTTGTAAAATAACCAAGTTTGCCAGCATCCTAAATTGAACCAACCAATGTTACTAAGCATGCTTGACACTGTAATTGTCCTTTTTTTGAAATCTACTAAAGGAAATACATTGGCTTTTAGCTTCTATATTTCTTTATGTTTGCCTGCGATTTGGCATTAGAAAAGATCATGATAACAAGAAAGACACATCTTTGTGGTTCAGTTGTAAGCTATATCTCTCTTATCAATTGGTATACAAACACGTTTTGATTTTCTCTTGATTTACAAGGTCAAAGGTAAGAGATTGCAGCTTCTTTGGATTTAGTGCTACTTTTGCAGAGCATGTCTCTATTACTTCTAAAGTCAATATGGATGGAAAAGCTTGATGAATGATTTATGGTTCTAGCTCCCAATAATTAGCTCAACCATGCTCCTTTTGTTGCAAAAGAAATTGAAGTGCATACAATTTTGACATTTCACTCAAAAAGAACAAAATCACTCTTCCATGGCGTGAAGATTTAGAATTTGTGCAGATTAATCATTGTCCTTTTATCAAAGAGGAGCTTAGAATATATTCAAGGAGAGGCTACGTTGTGGGACATTGGTGGGAATACATTACTTACAATGGATGATACTGGAATAATTGAAGTTGTTAATTTCTCTCTTGATGAGCCATTTAAAAAAATTGTGTTATCTCAAGATGAAAGTGAAATCATCATTGAAAAGGGTATTGATAATGATGGTCATAGAATTGAGTGTGTTACCACCAATTATTTATAGTCATCAATATACTCATATAGCCATATTTTATATCATTATTTTGAAGAGGGTATTGCTTTTTTTTTTTTTTTTTTTTTGAGGTTTTTTTCAGTGTAAGAAATATTGACATTGGCACCATATATGACAACTGAAAGGGATTAATGAATACTAATGTTTGAGTGTTGTGAACAAAAAACATTATTGCATGTGATAAAGCATTTCTTTTACCATTGATAGTGCTTACTTTTGTTTTATCATGATTAAGTTTTTTATGAAGTTTGCGTATATGATATCACACTTCATCAAGTGATGGCTTTAATGAAAAATACTATAAATTTTATGTTTTGTTTTAACGATTCATAAAATACAATGAGGCAATTTACCTATACAACACTCAAAATATAAAAATAAAATAAAATTTAACACATGCACATTACAACTCAGTCCCATTACCATGACGTCGGAGATGTTGATGCTCTAGCTTGCGAGCTTGCTGCATCTGCACTTGTCGATGCCATAACCTATGAGCTCCTCCCAACTTATACCCATTGATGCCCTTGCCTATGAGATCCCATGTGATTTCCTTTATGAACCTATCAAAGCACTCACCTGCACGCTCCGACCGCTTTGAAGGCATCAACGGGCCGAAAAGGTGGCGACGAGCCCAATGACATGCCCAACAAGATTCAACGAGATTTGCTAACTCTGTTAATGGAGTGCTATATGGTGTAAATAGTGAAATTTAGGTGGAAAAAAAGTAAATGTTAATGTTTTGATTGTTATGTATGTAAATCCCCAAATATAATATTTTGTTTATGGCGTGTCATATCCTTCTTTCTATAGTTATGCCATGTTGTATCAATGTCTTGTCATGTCTGTGTCACCATATTCGTGCTTCATAGGTCTTAAATCAACTCAACAAGTAAGCCCAAAATTGGATGAATATTCAAGTTTTGAAGGAGTGAAACAAAAACCTAACTCCACGATTTATTGAATAAAGTTAAATAAGCTGCATTGACTACCATACTGATGCAAAATTACTTTAAAGTTTCAACTCAAACCCACTAACCCCAATATACCAAATATTTTTCAGAGTCCACCAAAGCTATATCTTTAGGTGTAAGAGCAACATCACTATTTGGCTGGATTAATGTATTCCATACAATACTCATGAGGCAATTATTTAATTTAAGGTAAGGGCCGCCCTTTCTTTAAAAAAGATCCTTAAGGTTCATTTATAGATTGATGAATAATAATATACTGCTTTTGGATGCCTATGGATTTCGATATTGATCCCCTTCCCCAGTAAAGTGAGAATGATCTTCCCTTTTCCCTCTATTTAGATCTCTCTATATACTATCATCCCTCCCTAAGGCATGTAATCCTCTCATTCAAACCAAGTTGTTAATTCCTCCCTCACTGAACCCTTGAAGGCTAGGAAGCAAATTCAGCACCTAGCTGCAATCCATAGTTACAGCAGCAACCCAAAACAGCCCTTTGCATCCATGGATCTTTTCCTTCCATAGACATGAAATCCCCCACTCAACCAGCCCTCATCCCATAAAAACCTCACTGACTTTCTAACCTCAAACCATCCCAATCAAGTGTTCAATCCAATTGCATAATAGCTGAATATCTAAAATTGCATGCTTAAAATGTATCACTGCACCTGCAACAATCTCACCTCTTAGAGGAATTAATTTTTTTTTTTACCTCTCAGAGGTTTCTACAAGATGCATATAGGTAGCTATAATCAAATAAAGTACAAGTTCTCTTACAGAAGGGCTCATTTGGTTCATGATAGGTGAAAATTATGTTTTAAGAGTGAAATTGAAATTCTCACTTCCTAGGAAATTTTGGAAAGATTAACTAAGATTCGTTTTTGGCCCACCTCAAAGATTGCAGAATGGGAATTATTATTATGATGTAGGCGAGAATCGAACCCAAAACTTATGCTACAAATCCAAAACCCTCACCCACCAGACAAGCTAGTAGTTTAGTACCCAACAATGGGGGGACATATGAATACAAGATGAAGGCCTGTTGAGAAGCTAGGAGTTTGAAATCTATTTTAACATCTAACCACATCCATCCCAATGATGGATTTAACAAATTTATTACTTTCTAAGAAATGAATTATAACTTCAAGAAAACAAATGAGCCTCAAGAAATTAATATACAAATAAATATTAAAGGGACTATACAATCCCACCTGCTTTACGGAAGTGGAGATCTTCTTTGTCATCGTTGACACTAATCATCACCCATGGCCTCTCAACTGCGCCAATATTCATTGCTGCATCTATACCATCATTCACAGCATTCACAACCGATTCATCAGCCGCACAATCAATGCAATCCACTGTGCAATCCCCCCATCCCAAACACAAAACAAAAATGCTATCAATTAAAAGACTTCACTATATCAAATAAAGGGAAATTTGTACAGAGCTCCATAGAATTTGGTCTTTTGCTGAAAAAATATGATACTTTCAAAACTTAGCAGAAAAGTGCAATAACTTTTGCTATTTTGTAAGCAAAAACATCAAATCTTTAATTTACATCAGGGTTATCTTGAAACCCCGGCATTGCTTCAAGGAATTGTTCAAACATCTAGTAAATGCCGTTTCATGACTCCATAACAGTAATACCAGAGTTTTATAACAAACCCTAATGGTGGCATATGGTGAAGATTAGTTGTTATTGTTATAAAATAATTTAAATTATTTTTTTTCTTTGTTAAAACTTGAAATTATGACCCATTTTTACAGAGAGTTTTATACAAATAACCGATCATTAATCCCAAATATCAGAATTTAAATCATGAGCTTCCATTTCCACCTCCAGCAAGAGAGTAAACAAGAGATAGATTCCTAATATCTGCAGCATCCTGCATCAAAAATGGCATTCAAAGATGAACAAGCAGGCGTTTTTAGAGTTCTATATAGAAATATGACGATGACCATGGTGAAAGGGGAATACAAATAACGATGGTGAGAGATTGAAGTGGAATAGATTTCACCTCGAAACTAGCGCCGCAAATGAGCTTAACCCAGTCGCCGCGGCGAAGAGAATCGATTGGGCGAGGTTGGACTGCATTGAGAGGATGGCTCCTGACTGTGGAGTTCACGAGAGATTTGATGGCAACGAGGCGGTGAAGACGCCGGAGATTCTCGCCACTCAATGAAGTGGTGTAGGGAGGAGGATTGGAGGAAGCTATGGCGGGAGACATTGCCGGAGGTAAAAGGTCAAGTGAAACGTTATCCAAGCCTTAGTTATCTTTATAGATATGACATTTCACAATCAAATTTTGTTTATATAACACCTAAACTTTTATAATAAAATAAAAGTATTGCTATTATATTATTTTGTTTTAAGGTATTTTTGTGTGAGCTTATTTAGCAACCTAATACACTTATTGTAAATAGATTTGAATATAATACTTTGTGGTATTTTTGTTGGAATATTATTTCTCATCAAGCACTTAAATTATATTTAAATATTTTTAAACATAAATTGATTAATCAAATGACTTTCAATTATAGCATGTTTATAATCAAATCAAGCAGTTCAACAAGATGAGTTTACTAGCTCATAATCACTTAATTTTGACATCGTTAAGACATTAAAATATTTGATAAACAAATTATGATTAAGAGAATTAATATGGACTGTAAAATGAAGTGCTTTGAATTCTGACCTGAGAGGACTAAAGAATTCTCTTGTTTTTTTATGCTATCATTGTTGATGTCTACCATTAGCTATCACTGTCAAAATCTGATTTTCTTGTTTAGTTTTTCATTTTCTGCTTGTGGATATCTAAATTTTGTAATCCCTAAAATGAGAATTAATATTTTGTTCTCAATTATAAATAATATCAGCTTTTTTCAGCTTGCGAAAAGGGAGATTCTTATATCTCCTATTATATAACGGATTGATATAAATGATCATGCCCCATAAATTTTTCCCTTTTTGTGGTTTTCCGATTTAAAAAAAAAAATCTAGTCTTATATATATATATATATATATATATATATATATATATATATATATATATATATATATATATATATATATATATATATATATATATATATATATATATATATATATTGTGATTGTTATATTTTAATACAACGTTAGGATATTAAATACTACTTTTTCGATGAAATTTTCTAACATGTAACAATAATATAAGTTTTGTTTAAGATTTTTATATATTGAAAGATATTTTAAACATTGTGGTCAATGAATGATCATTTGCAATTATTAATGAATGAAAATGTAATGGTCATACCTTATTTCAAAATGTGTTGCTTTGTTATTAAACTAATATTTGTAACTAGCCAAGGGAATAAAATAGTTTAAGTAAGAAAAATTATCCTGTGCGGATACCGGACTACATCCGAACACCAATCAGATCTCGTCATGTCATTTTTTTGCTCGGTACCGGGTAACGTGACGCATTCTGGTTGGTCTCCGAACCGTCCGGTGTCCGCACAAAATAATTTCTCTTAAAGTAGCCTTCATCATCTAAATTTGATTTTTACTCCAACTTTATTTTTAATGAATTTATAGCAAATGACTTTCCTAAACCTCATAAAATCAACAAAATGTGCATCAACTAATAATGAGGCCTCATCTCTATCTTAATTAGTTAAAAAATCATTAGTGTAAGCATCTATGATTCCTACCTTCTCTATTTATATTATAATTTTTTTGTACAAAATTAATTTTTTTATACTAGATAGTTGCTTTAACAAGCAGTAAAAAAGATGACATTTTTTCTGATTTTCTTGTTGGTTTTTTTCGTCTGCATCTTTGCTAGATGAGGACTGATGCCTTATTTTGGGGAAATAGCTCTAATTTTTGAAGATCTTATAGCCCATTGGTGTTGCAATTTAGACTTCATTTGAGAGGACTTTCTTACTGCTTCTTAAAGCAGATTTCTAGTACAAAAATTTTAATTTTTGTACTAAAAAGCTACTTTAAGTAGCAGTAAAAAAGTTGACCCAAACGAAACCTTGGAGTTCTATTTCATTCTCACGCTTTATTTGGGATAACTTTCTTAGCAGCTGTTTAGTATAAATATTTTTTGTTCAAAAATTTTTTGTACTAAAAAAATGTTTTAGATATTGAAAAAAAAATTATCCCAAATGAAGTCTTAGTTGGTATTTGGAATTTTTTTTTCCTCTACTTTGATTCATGAATGAATGGCATTATTAATGCCGCACTGTACCCATTTTTAACTTGCCTGTTTACGCCCTCCTCTTTGAGCAATTATTACATCTGGTATGTCCAAATGCGTTCAGAGACTAATAACCACGCGCCACGTCACCTAAAACTCAGTATTGCTCGGTATACGTTCAGACCGTTTGATTTTTGACTGGAAGTAATAATTTCTCCTCCTCTTTTATATCATTTCTAACAATAATCGGAGACCACCACTTGTCCATGACGCTATTATCGGTACTCATAAAAAATTTCAATTTTCTTTATTTTTAAAATTTAATTTATTTATGAAATAATATTTGATCATAATATTTTATTTTGAATAGATATTAATTTCTTAAAATAAATATACCATATATTTTGTCCCAATTGAAGTAATTACACCATATAGATCAAGTGCTACAATAGTCTATCCATCTTTGTTACAAGATAAGGTGAGATACAAGGCAATGTGACATAATCTAGCATCAATTAGCGATAGATGACAAATGACGACACCATTTGGTGGTGGGTGCATGATTACACTCAGTTGCCAATTGCGACATGTGACAATGAGAGTTAATGGCAGAAGTTGACGATCATTAACAGTGGTTGTTAAGGGGTGTTTAGCGGAGATGGAGTACGAACATTAGAGTTGGTAAGTAGAGCTTTAGAACTCGAAAACTCTCAAAATTATCTCCTCTAAAGTACTTTTAAATGTGTATAAGCAGGGTTTTTTTTATAAATTTTTGAATATGACATTCTAGTTAGCACAATAAAAAATCATGGCACTCTATTGGATAGTCTTGAAATAGAGAGATAATGAACATTTTGGGCAAAGTGCAGAAGTCAAGTTAAAGTAGGGATGTCAAAATATGACATGATCTACTAACTTGACCAGAAAAAAGTTGAGTTTGAGTTGGCCTAATTAATGAATAGGTCGGATTTGGGTTGACATACAAATTCATTTTTGGCCTAAAAATAACCCGTTTCATATGTTATTCCCTTTAGTTTTTTACTTGTAGTTAATAATTTTTTTTATCAAATATACTAAACTTAATGATTGGATTCAAGTCGGGTCAATTTCGGATAAAAATTAGAACACGTCAACCCATTTTGACATCCCTAAGTTAATCATATAATTTACAATTAATTATCAGAGAGAAGGGCACCAAATAAATGCAACCAACAATCCAATTCAGAAATATTTTACAATATGGAGACGATCAAGAAAGACATCAATTTTTATTGTCAAATGCCTTCTTTATATGGAAAAATATAGCTTTCATTCTTCTCATAAGAAGTTTGTTGATAAGCTTATAGAATGTATTGCATAGGGATATGGGTTAAAATTAGATTTAAGGATATTATTAAGAGCCTTTAGAATAAGGGTAATATAAGTTTGCTTAAAGGAAATAGGCATTCTAACAAAATAAAAAATAGCTTTTGTAGAGGTATGACACACCATATGTTATGCATTTTTAAAAAAATTAGCATTGAAATCATTAAGATAAGGTGATTTATCATCACCTGCATCAAAACTACCTTCTTGATATCATTCTCAATAAAAAAAAGAGATTTTTTATATCAAATTTAGACTTCATTTGGGATAGTTTTACTACTGTTTTCTAAAGCAACTTTTAATACAATTTTTTTTAGAATTTTGTACTAAAAAACTGTTTAGAAAGCAGTAAAAAAATCGTCCCAAACGAAGTATTAGAAAGAATGAACAGTCTAAAGTAGTAGTGAAGTTAGCATTGAAGAGTGTAGTAGTTGATGAATTCGAAAGCATTATTGATAATATCGTTACAATAAGTGCGAGAAATCCAAAATTGTATAAGTTAATGCTTTAACCAAGATAAGATATAGTCATAATGCAAAAGGGTAAGGATATGATATAAATAATTTATCTAGCCATTCAATATTCACAAAAGCCCTGCCAAGATTTAATCCAATAGGGTTATTTTCTTGATTATTAATGAGAAAATCCACAAATGAGGAGAGTTTTACATACCCATAAGTGAATTTGCATAAGGAAGAATTGAAGTTTTCTAGAATTTCACTCAAGCCAAATTCTTCCATCATGTATAATGCCATTATTAGGCATTCAACCGTCACCCTAAATGCCTCTCAAGTTACAAGTAGCTAGTGTTAGGGAAGACATTAGGAGTTAGAGCTTGATGAGCTAATTCTTTTTTACTTTGGGTTCCTTGATGAATGATGCCCAAGAAAAGTGGAGCTATAATGTTAGATATTCATAAAGGTTTCAAGTAAAGAAGAAAAGGAAGGGGTGTATGATTGGCTTGTAAAAAGAGAATAGGAAGAAAGAGAAGAAGGGAGCGAATGGGGGTAGTTTGTTGATTAGGGGGAGGGGTATTAAATTACTATCCTATAAAAAGAAGAGTTTTGATTAAGACGCTTATAGGATTTTGAGATGTGCTTTCATTGTTTTCCTCCAATTTTACCTCACTCACTTACTTACCACCACCAACAACAACAAGCCTTTATCCCACTATGCCGAGTCGGCTGCATGAATTATTTTTCTCTATTGTGTCATGTTAAGAATCAAATTATCATCTAAATTTTAAATATAAACTAACTTATCCTTGAGAAATTTTTTCGTACGGAGTTCGGATGGGAAATATCCGTCCGGACTGGGAGTGTAGACTCACAGTTCGGACGGAACTTTCCCATCTGCACGAAATATTTTCTCCTTTGGAAGAAAGAGAGAAAAAAAATTTAAATTTTGCAATACAAAATTGTTGTACATAGTTAAGTAGTGTACCATAAAACAACTTATTCTCTAGTATATATATCTAATAAGTACTTTTCCCAATGTTTAGAAGATCCATTGCTTACCTCCTCCTTGATGAAAAACAATTCTTCCTCTGCGTTGTTAACAAAAAAAAGGCTGGAATTTTTAATTTCTGGGGCTTGGGAGATGAAAATACATCAAATTAATCATGGGTTAAAAAGAAGCACAAGATCTTGGAGTCATAACAAATATAGGCAAGTGGAAGGCAAGATTAGGTCCTCGCTAAGCAAGGAGGAGAATAGCTAAGGAAATAGTAGCGAGTTTGAGAGGCCATAAAGGCAGGAAAGAGAGCCACGATGGAGGGAAGAAAGTCGTCCCAGGTTTCATTTGTGACAGTTTTTTTATTATTTTCTTAAAGCAATTTTTTACTTTATTACTATTTTAAAAAGCAATAAGAAATTAAGTTTTATTTGAGACAACTTTCTTGTTACTTTTTAAAACAACTTCTTAATACAAAAGTTTTCTGAACTATAAACTTTTGTTCTAAAACATTACTTTAAAAAGAAATAAGAAAGTTGTCTCAAACGAAACATTAGTTAAATTGTTCCGAACCAAATGCATTGCGGCAAACTATTTTTAATTTGGTGCTTATTTTAGAAAATTTTAAGGGCTATTTTCATGCATTATTAGATGTTATTCAATAATATATTCAAGTAATGTTTTTTTTTTTTTTTTTTTTGTGAGAAGTACATTATCTAATTTATTTGATGACCTTGATGCATCAAGGTGGTTCAAATTTTAATCCTTAGCAAGATTTTCGATCCACCATGGTTGAAACAACATTATACAAAACGAGTCTCGTCTTAATATGAGATGAAGGCTTCATTCCGGACGATTTTCTTATATTGTTTTGTAAAACTGCTATAGAAAAATAACTTTCTAAAATTATCGTAGAAAATAGTTTCTTAATACAAAATTTTTTTGAAAGCAACAAAAAACAGTAACCAAACAGAAATTATAGTCATAATTTGAAATCAATAAAAAAGTTGTACCAAGCAAAACCGAAGTGTCAGCAAATAAAAGAATCAATATTTTGATTGTGATCAATAATTTATCTAATTTGAAATATATTTTATTTTATTTGGGCCTATGATATATATAAATAATAAGCTTGATGTTGAAAATATTAGAAATAATCTTTCTTTATTAGATTTAAATGAGAAATTGATTTTTAATCAGACACAATGACGAAAAAGGATTCATATAGCCGACCTCATATAGTGGGACAAATGCTTGATGATGTTGTTGTTGTCAATGTATATATATATATATATATAATAAAATACTCATGCTCTACGTGTAATATATATATATTTTTATGTTAATAGATTAAGCTCTAATCAAATCAAATATTACTTCCAAATCAATCATTTTTTATTCAAATCAAACTATACAGACTATCACCCTAATATGTCTATCAAACAGCTTAGATTTTGTTTGGGACAATTTTCTTACTGCTTCGTAAAGCAGCTTTTTAGTATAAAATTAAAGATTTTATATTAAAAAACTGCTTTAAAAAACAGTAAGAAAGTCGTCCCAAATAAAACTTTAGTTCAACTCGTAAATAAGTAAAGCGTTTATTATAACATTCTTCAAATAAAAATAAAAATTGCAGCCCCAAGTCATCAGTAATAACCACAATCCAAGTAAAAATATTAGACTCCTTATGTGTAGAACCTTATTATTAGGGCCTGCTCAGTTCGCCAATGGCCAGGCAATTGTCGACCATGTTCTTAAGCATTGTAATCCGGTCCGTCAATGGCGATTTGATGGCGAACTCATTGAACCCATCCTCGCATGAATCGAAGTTTGAGATCATTGAGCTTAGCATGGCGTCTCGAGTGTCGATGTCGCCAGCCTTGATGGCTTTGGTGGCGGATGCAAGGTTGTCGAGGGCGGTGTCGTAGAAGTCGACGCAGTCGTGAAGGAGCTCGAGGGTTTTTGCACGGGAATGAGATTGTTTGGTGAGCCAGAGGGTGAAGGCCTTGCCCTGGCGAGCCCTAACATCAATGGAATGCAGCAGGATGGCAAGGACGATGTTGATGTTGGCTCTTTTGAGGCGGGGAGCGATTTCTTTAATCGATTTGATGCAGAGGCCGGAGTAGTCGGTGTGGCTACAGAAGAATTTGAGAGAGTTGTTCGAGTTGGTGGCGGTGGCGGAATGGTGTAATAGGGCGGCGAGGGTGAGGACGACGGCGAGAACGATGAATACCCTCATCTTTGGGGGCGGCAAGAGAGTTTAGCGAGGAAATGGAGAATGGGGGAGGTGGAAGAGGCAGAGGGTTTAGGGTTATATGGAATGAAGGAGAGTAAATTTAGGGGAATTGATTGGATCTCCGAAGAAAAAGAATTGGGAGATGGCTGTGGGTAACTAATTTTTTATATTTTTTGTGCTTTATTATCAGGGAGATTTACATAATATTATTTTATTTTATATTATTTAGATATCTAATATTTAAAACATTAATATTACATGTCTGTTATTCATATACAATTTTAATATCAAATATATAATTCCTATAATTTATTTATAGCATTTATATCATCCTATAAACTTTAATATTTCATTTCATGCACCCAAATTCGATCAATGGGTGGTATAAGCATGTAATAATAATATTTAGAATGTTAGATATGTAAATAACATGAAATAAAGTGGTATGTATGTAAATCCCCCTTATTAGTATTAAAGGGATATCTATATAGGTTATTAAAGGAATATAAGATAAAATAAAAGATTATCTCAGGATTAAACAACATCAATAGATTAAAATATAGAACTTTATCATTTATTTATAAGATTAAGAGGGTTATAACAAGCTTGTAATGAATAGTTATGTAGTAATGGTAAGTGTTGATATTTCTATGCTCATACTGAAAGAATTGATAATCATATATATATGAAAGTGTTGATATTTTTATACTCATATTGAAAGTATTGATGGTTCTATGTGCACGTGTACATGTTAAAAAGAAAGTAAGGTTGTGTCTGATGATTGTTTTGAGTGCATAAAATGTATATACAAGCAGAGGTTTGATTTGAAACTGATGACATTAACAAAAAATTTATGCAAATAAGTGATGAAATTGTATCAGCCATAGTCTAGATGATGAATGTTTTAAGTGCATTCAAATGGCTTATGCATAGGCAGATGCCAGGTAGCTTTGATTTTCTTTAACCTGCTAAATGTTTTAATTCACGTACTTCTTTAAAAAGATGAGTTGCAAAGATGACAACTAAATTTAAGACAAAGAATAATTATTATATTACCAAAAATTATAAAAAGAGAGTAAGAGTTATTGTCCTATCATTACTATTGCCTTGAGCGTTGAGCCCACTTTGGAGATTATTTATTATTACTTAGATCTGACATGTCACACTATCTTCAATTATAAACAGTGTCGGGTTTAGCTGTACAATCACATTTCTTTCCTTTAACCCTTGAGAATGTGCTACTAACTCGCTCGAGATCGCCAATTTGAGACCTTCAAGGCGTAATAATGTGGGTGATAAGAAATTGAAGAAGGTGTTTCTCCATAAGGACAAGTTGGTGGAGGTCTAGGAAAAGAAGTCTAACTCCCTAGTAAGTAAGAAGAACAAGACAATGGATATTTAGGTCAAGCTTCTATTCTTATTACCTTGCTTGGGCATGAGAACCATATTTGCAAGAAATTTGTTAAAGAAAAAATTCAACATGAATAATCAATTACCAAAAACCCTTAAGAATCTTAATCACCCCATACATATATCATATCACATGTCCAAGTCAATATTAAGGTATATTTATCTTCATCTATATTTAATGTTGATCATTCTCCTAGCATCAAAATGTAAAGCACGACACTGAAGATAAATCAAGTTCTCCCCTTATTCTTCAATAAGCAACTCAACATCAAAATTCGAATTTGATTACTAATATAGTTTCTCCTTCTCTATTAGTGGCCATTGCCTCATGATAACTAATAACTTAGCTCTTGAAGTTGTTTTTTTACCTATTTAACAAAATGAAGTATGTAATAGCCCAAATTTTTAACTATCGACATATTGTCCTCTTTGGCCCAAGAGCCTTATAATTTTGTCATGTTGGTGTAATTTTCCAGTAGGTCACCCATCCCAAAATTGCTCCAAAATGAGCACGCTTAACTGCAGAATTTCTTACAAAAATTCCAACCATTACACCAAAAGGTGCATAAATGTTTAAGAGTTTAGCTTTCATTTACTTAAATGGTTTCACAGCTAATTTCTCATTGGAAGTTATTCTCTCGCCTATATTCTCTTATAATTATCAAAAAGCTTAATCGAAATGAGTAAATATAAAAATACGCAAAATATTTATTTGTGTGTGTATGTGAATTTACATATTTAACATATAACTCTTACTATTTATGTAATCTACCACTCCTTTAATACCATCTCATGCAAAAGAAGGGTGAAGAAGATGTGATGAGATGTCGTAAGGAAAAGGGCGTCAGTGGGACCAATAGAATGTGTAATTCCTTTGACGATGAAAAAGTGGAGAGAAAGTCGGGACGATAAATGGGTACCATTGATTGGACAGATAACATATACAAAGATCCTAAAATCCTCAAAGACGAAGAAGAGTTGAGAAAGTTGTGATAGGATCTTGCACCATGGGAAGGTAGCCAATAAGAAGTTGATGATAAGGATGAAGAAGTTGACATCTTTTATGTACTTAAAAGAATTCAATGTCATAAGTGTAAACATTAAGTTTTAGGTGTTCAATACATAAATAAGATTACTACATATTTGCAAAAAAATATCAGTTTGCCAAAAAATGCCACTTTTACTACATATTTGCCAAATAAATATATCAGTTTTGAGTTTTTTTTTTTTTTTTTTTTGTGTTCGAAAAATTACATGGAAATTCTTGCTTGATCAAATCAATTTTACAAGTCACATTAATAATGAAATAAAATATAATTTCTAAGTTGCTTCAACTTGACTTAAATTTATCTCAATTTAGAATAAAATTCGATTGATCTAAAATAAACATTGAAAAAAAAATATTTTGATTTTATTTTATAATATATTGAGTTAAAAAGCATTTGGCTTAGCTCTAAAATTAAAAAAATAATAATAATTTGAAATCCATTTAAATCAATTAAAAGCCACTTTAAATATAAAATTTTAATTAAATACAGGATTTATGGGTGCTCGAAAAAGCTTTTCCATAGCATTGCTAACTATGGTTTCATTTGGGATGACTTTCTTAGTGCTTCTTGAATCAGCTTTCATATATAAATTTCTTTATTTTTGTATTAAAAAACTGTTTTAAAAAGCAACAAGCCGTCCCAAACGAAGTCTGGACTGTTTTCTTACTGCTTCTTGAAATAATTTTGTAGTATAAATATTAAAATTTTTATACTAAAATACTGCTTTAAAATACAGTAAAAAAATCATCCCAAACAAAATCTAAACAGAAATGACAAAGTTATCAAGACAAGACTAGTAACAAAAAATTAAAAGAACTTCCTAATGCTCGTATTTTGCTGGCACAAGAAAATCAGATTGATATGAACAGTTTAAAACAAGAAGAAAATTTTGCAAGGAAGATACATTAAAGTCCCTCATATAGTATTAAAATTTCAACCACAACTTTAGCAGATAGCCTATCAGCTTTCAAAATAATGCCAAAATCCCACAAAGGAGAGGAATTGTTACACTAACGATTTGCTAGAAGTTCAGATTGAGTGGACGATCTTGCATTTATTTTCCAAACCTGAAACATTACAGATTGTTGAGAATCAAGCTTCAGTGAATTTGCGGGAAAATAATGTCATGGGAAGGTCTTCACAATTCTATCAGATCACAGCAAAAGAGAAAATTTTCTGTCAGGATATTTTGATTCTCTTCGTATCAAAATGATGATAATTTTATTGTGTTCTTCTTGATTTTATGTTTCATATGCTATCACTTAGGATTTGTTTGAAACAACTTTCTTAATGCTTTCTAAAATAGTGTTTTGAAAAGAAATGATAAAGTTGTCTCAAACGAAGTCTTAGGCTTCCTTTGAAACGGCTTTTTTATTGCTTCTTAAAGAAGCTTTCTAGTACAAAAATTATAATTTTATAATGTGTTCTTCACTTTACGTATCACATGTTATCACTTAGGCTTCATTTGAGATGATTTTCTTTCTATTTTTTAAAGCAGCATTTTATTATAACTGCTTTAAGAAACAGTAAGAAAATTGTCCCAAATGAAACCTTAATATAGCTAAATTATTAAACAAATAAAATATTAGCCTATTTAAAATAAGCTATTAGACATTCATAATACCTTTCTCAGTCATGATTCTGCTCGTAAATGTCTAATAGTTTAGTTGTAATCGTCTAATAATTTTGTCATTTTGAGGGATAACATGTGAAGCATGAAATTGAGGAATGTATGATAAAAGCAGCCCAATCATAATATAAAAACTATTAGAATATCTAGATATAATTGTTTGCTCAGTAATACCTGAAGCAGCTTGATGGCGAGCTCAACCACTGATAATCTTTTCATGAGAATTTACGTTCTATTTTTCAGCCAGTTGTTCCATGAGCTTCTTCTCATCAGCCAAAAGTCTGGGTAAGAGGCGAAAATGGATATGGTCTAGGAACTCTGAATATAGCAAACGTAATTTCTGAACCTTCTCATATTCAGGAGTTCCCTTATGGATCAATTTAATTTGATCAGCTAGTTCCTCCTCTGCATTACTTGGTTTCTGCCTGAATCAAACAAACAGGACTCAGTAAAATGATGAAATGGGCATATTTGTTAGTGGTGAAAAATAGCATGCCATGATGAATGGTGCAGTGTGGCGCATCCTTTGCGACTCTACTATAGTGAGGCAAACGGTGATGAAATGGGCATGAGCCATTAGCCTTTCCACCGCGGTGTCATTATGATAAAAATCATTAAGTATGTGGCCAATTTAGGTTTCGTTTGGGACGGCTTTTTTACTGCTTTATAAAGCAGCTTTCTAGTATAAATTTTTGAACAAGAAAGATGCTTTAGGAAAGGATTAAGAAAACCGCTCCAAACAAAGCCTTAGTCCTATAATATGACATTGCTCTAATTTAATTTCTCAACCATGTCAAATTAATCCCAATATAATCCCTCGAAAATATAAAATCGATATTAATTTAGTCATTGAGGGATCATTTGGAATCAATTTTATCTAGTCTGACTAAATTGAAAAAAATATTATACTTTATGGTGTGCTTGTTTCCCCTATATATTATACTAAAAACTAATTTCAATCCAACTTATACATTGCCAAAGATTGGATAAAAAAAGTATTATCTAGCTCGCATACTTATTTAGCTCAAACAAGTCCAAAATTTGCCTCAATTTTTAAGTGATCCTCGATCTTTGAGCCGCATTAACGGCCTTGGATGGGACCACAGATGACCAATAAAACAAAGCTAAAAATGTCTATAACAGGTCTGCCAATTTGGGAGATGGACAGATATGTCAATATGGCCAACTGCCTCTGCTGAAGCCATCTGAATACATTGGGCTAGCCTAGTACTTGTCAACTTAGCCGACCTGCACCATTATGGATAACCTATATTAAGTAGACTAGGCTCATGTGAACCTGGCCAATCTTCTTGATCACGGACGTATTCGGCCAATTTCATCGAAACCTGGCTAAACCAGGTAAACATGCTTTTATAAGAACAGTTAATCACCAAATCATTTCAATTTTTATATTAAATTTTCTTTTTTTACTATGATATTCTGTGACATCCTATCATTGGTCGAGGACTCCTCTAAATGAAATTTGTCTTATTATGATAAAGTTTCAAGAGAAGTGCTAAGGAGAGTTTTTGAAAAGAAAGGAATTAATAATGTTTATATTCAAATCATTAAAGATATGTATGCATGAGCTATTACTTGTGTTCAAACACAATGTGGTTTAACCAAGTATTTTCCTATTTCGGTTGGATTACATCAAGGATCAGCCTTAAGCCCATATATTTTTGCTTTAGTCATGGATATTCTCACTAGACATTTGAAAGAGGATGTACCTTGGCGTATGCTTTTTGCTGATGATATTTTTTCTTGTTGATAAGGCTAGAGAGGGAGCTGAAGGTAAACTTAAATTATGGAGGTCAACCTTAGAGTCTAAAGGTTTTCGTTTGAGTAGATCTAAAACGGAATGTATGGAGTGTAATTTTAGTAGTAATAGATCTAGTGAGGGGATTGTGACTTTGGGCGATCAAGCTATTAATAAGAGTACATGTTTTAGATATCTTGAATCTATTGTTCAGAGTAATGGTGAAATAAATTGGGATATTATCAACAAAATTCAAGTTGGATGGTTGAAGTGGAGGAATGCATCGGGCTTGTTGTGTGATAGAAAAGTCCCTCTTAAACTTACAGATTACAGAGAGTAGCCTTAGATGATTTGGTCACATAAAACGGCAGCCTTCCAATGACTCGGTTAGAAAAGTAGAGGTATTAGATTTGACTTATGTTAAGAAAGGTACAGATAGACCTAAAAAGACTTGGTTTAAAAATATTAGAAATGATCTTTCTTTGTTAGATTTATATGAGAATTTGACATTTAACATGACACAATGGAGAAAAAGGATTCATGTAGCAGACCCATGTAGTGGGGCAAAGACTTGATGTTGTTGTTGTTGTTGTATGATAAATAATATCATTGGACAAGGGTCATTGTATTGCCAGCCCATAATGCACTAGCATTAGTACTGTTTGATAGCCTTAAGCAACTATTGATACAATTTAAAAGTTAAAAATGTAAAGATAAGAAATATATAGTAATACTTACAATAAATGACTAAAAAAAAAAAAGAAAAAACTGACCCAACAGATCAACATTGTGTTTTGTCAATGTGGCTTGGGGTTCTACATCACTACTGAAGTGAATCAATCACAAATGAATTAAAAAAAGCATACTATTTATTAATGTAAAAATGATATTTTATATTAAGCTTCCTTCTAAAATGCAGCAAAGGCATCTTCAAAACTAATATCATGGAAGTATCTTGAAAGTTTAGAAGGTAAAACCAATGCAGTGATGTTCATGAAAATCAAGCAACACAAGCAAAGCTATACAAAAATTGGCTCATCAATGTTACCTTCCCTTCAATTTTTGCTCCTAAAACTTACCCTATGTCCACTGCCAGCCCAAGGTGCAACTTTACACCATCCAATTACAATTGATAATGAATAGTCAGTCAATTCAACATTAATTTCATTCGAAATAATCAGAACTATCATATATTTTGTACACAGTAACATTTACTATATCATCCATTTATCACCATCATCATCATATATACTCATTTTCCATTCATTAATCCTGAATATTGCATGAGGTATTAAACCTATTTATACAAATATTTTCGCGCACGTTCTGTACATTTAGAAGAAACCTACAAATTATGCAAAACGTTGAAGATTGCAAACAAATACTCTCTCCAAAAGAACTTGACATGACCATAAGCATGACAATAAATATAAGTTGTAGAACATTAATAAAAGGATGAAGGGTCTCGTAAGCTATAAAGCACAATGCATAAATACCAACCTCATATGTTGTCATAACCCCTTCTGCTATTCCAAAGCAAGCATAATCAACTATCCAAGGTCTGGAAAAGTGTAAATTTCATTCAGAAGCATGAAAATATAATCATTTTCAATCATGTAAATGACTTTCAAACCAAGATTGAAAAGGAAGACGCATCTACTATATCAGCAAGCAAGTAATTGGGAGTATGGCTCTATCATAGAAATGAAACTTATAATCTAATTCAACTAAAATTTTCGGAAAACATTAGAAGTGTTAACTCATTTTAATAATATTCATAGACAAAACAGTAAACTTAAGACAGTTGAATAAAAAATGTCGAATGACAAAGCTGGTTAGGGCATAATAAATTGAGGGCTGAAACATGTACCAATAAGATAATTATGCAAGAATAGGAAGCATAATAGATAGACTCATAGACCGAAGTAATATGACAAGTTGTTGATCAAAAATAATAACTCAAAATAAAGCTATCTCGTGTAGGATTGATAGTGGCGACTGTTGCAATCCGGGAGCCCGATTACAAGTATTATCAAATGTTTTATTTATTTATTCCAGCATTATATTTTGGATATTTATTTTTGTGTGTCACAAAACCTTTCAGGTATAACATACACCAAACAAAATTGAAGAACCGGCTAAACACAGTATAGTAGGGTAAACATTAGTCTGTATGTTATAGAGACAGTATTTTTCATTTTTCTAGAGTCTATTTTTGTACTAGGTGTATGATGGCTTAGCAACCATGCACACACACAAGGGGATTAAAATTGAAGGTTTTTTTCCCCATTCGTAATGTACAATCAAGATCGTACTGTATGATTTGTTCAAACAAAAATTAATTAAAATATTTAATTAAGTGAGATTAATATAAATTGGCATATAACTAATCGTATTGTCCGATCGACATATCGTACAAGGTGATCAGCTATATTAAGAAACCCCGCCTTCAAATCATGGTTACTTAAAATAGGTAAATTTGAATTTTAAAATTTAAACTATTCATCTATATGATCTAGTTTGTATTGTATGAATATTAATTAAATTGTCTAATTTAATTTCAAGGATTATGCAATTGAATCAGATCAAATTAAGATTTAGGATCATATACTACGATCATGTATCAGAATGAACAATTCACCCGAGAAGTCACCGGACGAACTTTGGTTCATCCTGAACAAGTTGATGTTCGATTGAACTGGTCGTCGAGTACGACCTATGAATTGTATTGTACGAAAAGAAGGTTGAAAATTAAACTTAAGGATTTTTTAGAACCCTCTTTATAAACTCTTGTTATGACTTTTGAGACAAGAGTTCTGGAGTTTCAGATACGTCTTACTTCTATGTGAGAGCTTGGAGAGAGTCCACAACGCAAAAGGAGAGACAGAGGAGGTGAGGTTGAGAGAGGGAGAAGTGCCTTGAGGGTGTTAAGGAAGTGTGAGGGGATTCACACGATTGCTTTAGTTGGCCTGCACCTTGGGTCCTCCGATTTTGTTTGTGCTGTTGGAGGAGATATCTAAGAAGGAGAGTCTTTGGAGCGAAATACTCTTACTAGCCGACGAAGCTAGGGTCAGCATCTTTGCGGGCTTGAAGGCGAAAGAAGTTTTTGTCATCTCCATCAGGCTTGAGGGCGAAATGAGTTTCGGCATCTCTGCTAGGCGTGGAAGCGAAAGGGGGGAGCAACTTTGATAGGAAGTACTTGAGTTCGCAAATAACCCTAAGGGCAATACTTGAGTTCGCAAGCAAACCTTGCAAGAATTGGCAAAAACAGCGGAAAATAGGGCTGATTTCAAAGAGAAATCAGCAAAAACCATGCATGAAATATAATAGATTGGAGAAGAAACACAAGAGAAATACTTTGATTTAATCCACGAAAAAGAAAACAAAGCAAGATACAAATTTTTTCAATTTGAGAGGAATAAATACTCTCCAAAACTCTAGCAAAGCCTAGAGCCCACACAAAATAAACTCTAGATCTCAAAATTTCAGCAAATCTCAAGATACCCCAAACCCTAGCCTCCCAAAAGACTAATTAAAGCTAAATGAAGCTTACAAAATCCCTAAACAGCCCCGAATTCAAATTTTTCCTCCTAAACACTATTAAATTAAGCAAGTGGGCCCCACTAGGGCTTCCGCCCCCCCTTGGTTCCGCCCAAAGCCTTGGGCTGTTGGCTATAAACATGAACCGGTCCCTGTTGGACCGGTTCAGCCGGCCCCTCCCGGGCCGGCAACGTAACATTACTCCCCTCCCAAAGACTCACATTGTCCTCAACGTAAAAAGAAGGAAACTGGAGTCTCACTCTGTCATATGGTTCCCAAGTGGCCTCGAACTCGAGAATGTCTTTCCATCTGATAAGCACTTCCTTGTTCCCCTTTTTATCTACACTGACTTATCCTAACTCAAGTGGTTCTAAGATCACTTCCAGCTCATCTATCAGTGTATCTGGCAACTCCGCACTAACTACATGCTCCCCTAGAGCTCTCCTCAGCTGCGACACATGGAAAACTAGGTGTATGGTGATCGTTGGGGGTAACTTCAATCGATATGTCACTGCTCCGATCTTGTCCACCACCTCGTAGGGACAAAGTACATTGGAGCCAATTTCTCGTTCCTCCTGTTAGCAACTGATTTCTGCCAATAGGGCATTAGTTTCAAGAACAATTTCTCCCCCACTTCATACTATATGTCTCTCTTATGTGTATCTGCCCGCTTCTTCATGATTTGTTGTGCCCTCCACAGATATTTCTTTACTCCTCCAACACCTGGTCCCTCTCCTCTAAGTACTATTCAACTGAAGAGACTGGTGTGTTTCCTGTACCAAACTGCACTAAATGTGGGGTGTCCTCCATAGAGCACCTTAAAAGGTGTCATTTGGGACGCAGAATTATATGAAGTATTTTTTTTCATTTGTACTGTACGATCAAAATCGTACTACACAATCAAGATTGTAATGCATGATTTGTTCAAATCTAAATTAATTAAAATATTTAATCAAGTGAGAATAATATAAATTGGCATATAAATAATCGTATTGTCCGATCTACACATTATATAAGACGATCAACTATATTAAGAAACCCCGCCTTCGAATCATGGTTATTTAAAATAGGTAAATTTTAATTTTTAAATTTGAACTATTCATTTGTATGATCTAGTTCGAACTATATGAATATTAATTAAGTTGTCTAATTTAATTCTGAGGATTATGCAATTGAATCAGATCAAATTAAGATTTAGGATCGTATAGTAAGATCATGTATCAGACTGTACGATTCACCCGAGAAGTCACCTGAACAATCGGATGTTCAATTGATATGGTCGTCCAGTACAAACTATGAATTGTACTATACGAAAAAAAGGCTAAAAAAAATAAATTTTAGGATTTTTTAGAACCCTCTTTATAAACTCTTGTTATGACTTTTGAGACAAGATGATGAGGTCATCGATAGGAGACTTCGGCGCGCTTATCAGAGACGACCACGGAGATCGACGGCCGTGATTACTAGCCTTTATTTTTTATTTCACTTGTATCTTCAGTTTTCATTTTATGTTTTTATTTTCGTAGTTTCCCATCTTACCCCTGAGGGTAATAGTTGCTTTTGTAGCCCCAAGGGGCATTTTAGACTTTTGCACTTTATTTTCTTTGGGGCCTATTTATATGGCCATTGTATCTTGTATTATGATTATTGAAATATTGAATGAAAATTTTCTCTTGTGATCTCTTTGTGAGTTCCACCCATGATCTCTTAGTGAGTTCATTTTAGATCTCTTAGTGAGTTCTATTCGAATTTCATGCGGTTTTCGTATTCTCCATCCAATCTACTACGAGCCAAGATTAACCGGTGAAGGAGCCAAAATTCTTGTACGCCTCTTTTTCCCTTGAAACCTTTTTTTTTTTTCTTTTTCTCCAACTCCAACCGCCGGCCACTCTACTCCTGCCGGCTCCCCACCTTGCCGCCGGGCTAATCCCCCCCACCACCACCTCTCCCCACCGCCTTATTCAATTCATAAATGAAATTTGATTTTCAAATTTCAAAATTTTCTAAAATAGGAAATTCTATTTTTGGAAAGTTTTTGAATAAGTTCAAATAAAAAGAAATTTATTTAATTTGACTTATTATAAAACTATCCTAGTCATCAAATCCTATTTAGAATTCTCCCTCTCTCTCTCCCTAATGCCCTCTCTCTCTAGTATTGCCGCCGGCCTCCCCCTATGGAAATCCCCTTGATTGCTCAATTACTCCCCCCCAAATTCTAGTTTAAAACTCAAATTAGAATTAATTTCTCTCCTCCCTTTCTTCTAAAACTGAAATAAATTTCAGTTTTATTCCTTCTCCACCTCTCCCCCTCTACCGCCGGCTCCTTAATTCCCTCCCCCAATTGATAATTTCAATTAATGCAATAATTACATTAATTAAAATATCAAAATCCCTAATCTTTCCCTCCTAATTTCACAAAAACTGAAATCAAACTTCAGTTTTTCTCTCACCCAACCCGCCCCCTCTCTTTGTTCTACCGCCGGCTCCCCTTCCTCTTCTCTAAACCGCCGCCCCACCCTCCCTCCTTGGGAGATCTTGCTTGCGGCGACCATCCGGATCCAATCCAAGGATGCATGGACGAACACGAGTGGAATTACGGCTTTGAGTACGACGACAACGGAAGGGTCGACATCCTCCGGTCACAATTCTTCGACGTCGGATTTGATTTCGACGATACTGTCGAAGAATATTTAGCCCGCATTGTGCCGACGCTCATAGAATCAATCGACGAACACTTCTCCGTCTACACTTGGCTTATCGAAGGTCGATCTACCGTGCCTCCTCCACCTCCGAGATCTTCTTCCACGGCAACGTTCCTTGGCGCTTCCATCTTAGTGGCAACCTCCATGCTAGCTTGGACAATCTTCCGCCGTTCAACCTAGTCTTCGTAGGAAGAGAGTGCTAAAGGTCTCGAAGTGTGAACAACTTGGTATTAATCGTGGGATTTTTATTTACTAGCTTTTGTTTTATGTTTTCTTTTGCAATTGCTTAAAAGACCTAGCACTATCGTCGTATTTTCTTGCCTAGCAAATTAACATCGCGAGTTTCTTCTAATTTACTTGACTTTGATGCATGATGAAGTAATTTGTGGAGCTAATATTTAATTCTCTTTTAAATTTCTTGTGTAATTCTCAATCGCATCACATCACAAGAGTTCTGGAGTTTGAGAGACGTCTTCGTCTTACTTCTGTGAGAGAGCTTGGAGAGAGTCCACAACGCAAAAAGAGAGAGTGGAGGTGAGGTTGAGAGAGGAAGAAGAGCCTAGAGGGTGTCAAGAAAGTGTGAGGGGATTCACACGATTGTTCTAGCTGGCCTGCACCTTGGGTCCTCTGGTTTTGTTTGTGCTCTTGGAGGAGAGCTCTAGAAATGAGAGTCTTTGGAGTGAAATACTCTTACTAGCCGAGGAGGCTAGGGTTGGCATCTTCGTTGGGCTTTAGGGAGAAAGGAGTTTTGACATCTATGTTGGGCGTAGAAGCGAAAGGAGGGAGCGACTTCTCCGCCAGGCTTGAGGGTGAAGGACTTTCGGCATCTTTGCCGGGCAGAGGAGGCGAGAGAAGGGATCGACATTTCCAAATATTCTTATTACCTTTCTCAGTACAGTGATTTATTAGACTGCATTTAGCTAAGTTTTAAATATTAAGTAAAACATTTAACGAAAGAATATTTAAAATTTTAGATCAACTTATGTGGTATGTTGAGTAGGTTGAGCTCGCAATAGTTTTGCTTCTGGTTTTTAGAATATGGTAAAGAGAAGAAACATGTTGATTAGCAGTTCATGATCAGATCTGAATTTATAGATATTTTTCTGTTTTGATTTTTGTACAATCACGACTAGTTTATTATTCAGTTATGTAGCTTTTGGTTGATAGCCATGCACTTGGTGTTGATATATTTTGATGACATGAAATAAATCTTATGTATGAGTTTATTTATAGTACTATGAATATTTTTAGTAGCTTTGTAGTCTATTAAAATGAATATTGGACAAGGATCTGAATATTTCAAAATTAGATTTTAGGATTTGTCTGTCACAGCTCAACATGATAGGATTTGTCTTGGTCGGGTTGGGTTGTGACACATATAGCCTCCAAAGGTTGTCTTGCTTCTAGCATAATTTATTAATTCAGGTATGCCATAGTAAATCTAGTAGTTATAGATCATAATAGTTCTTTCTTAGAAATTTTCCTTATTAAGGCCAAAGCCCAACTATGATAATGTGAACATGTTAATCTTCTTGGCTTCAAGGCACTCTTATATTGGGGAAACTCTCCAAAGTTTTTAAATATTAGGTCAATGTAATATACAACACATGGAGTCCAGCAAATATATTTTCTCATTTTCATCAACATATTTGATACTACTTTGTAAGTGTTAACATTATTAGTAATAACTTGAACCACTAAATACTCTCCCATCTCCTCTATAACTCCATCAATAAGTTCAAAAATGTATTGAATCCTTCATATGATCTTATGCTTCAACGGCCTTCAAGAAAATAGTGTTATACATATTGCTTATTAGAATGTTGATCAAGCTCTTATTTTAAATATCACATTAACTATCAAACATGATCATAAGTCTATCTTGTGTCCAAGTTCTCTTGATTTTCTCAATAACATTCTCAACGATATTCAATTATTCCTTCAATATTCAGGTCTAAGATCATACATGTATGGAGATTTAAGGCATCAACTATGCAAATCTATAGAATGAATCATGTTTACATAAAATGTGAAAGTTGTCATATTAAATGGAATCACATTTTCATAGAATAATCTTCCAATGTCCATACAAACCTACTTGTGAGCCTCTCTTGCACTTTGTGGTGACATTTGATGGGCTACCCTCGTACCATCATTATTATCATCCTCCACATTCATCACATACTGATATATAGATCCCTTTGCACTTCAATTGGACATTTATGCCAAAGAGTAATAAGAATCTTTACCACTAGCTCTACTATCATAATAAGGTCAGCTATTGATTTTCTCATCAAAATTGTTGTTGTACCAAATGCTTGGATATGATAGCTTTGTTCATATAAGTATGAATCTCCTATTTCACCTTCTCAGTCACTTTGGCACATAATGCAGCATTCTTATAAGAATAAAAAAATATTATTTCATTTTGGTTACACCACATTTAAACCACTTAATCACAATAGTCCACTTCAAATACATGTATATTTTTTACCTTTCTCTAATCTGCACTTGCACGCTATACTTCCATGTCGTATCTTTTTTATTTCTCATTGAGCTTTTCTCATAATCTCTATTCATTTTTAAAAAAACCCTAAACTAAAAATTTTCATTTTAAAAAAATTATAAAATGCAAATGTTAAAAAAACATAAACAAAAAAATAAAAAAGAAGTTAATTTTAAGAAAGCAAAAAAATATAGATGCATAACCAGCACCAAGAGAGGAACACAATTAAGTAAGCAGCAGCGGTGGCGTATAAGAGATCAAGCTGCGGCACACAGCTGTTTAACAAGGACATGGAAGTTGGGTGGGTCGAGCAAGCCGCAAGCATACGAGCAGGTCATTGGGCAGAGAACTGAGAAATCTATTTAGCTTTGGATTGAGTAAAATAATAAAATGAACTTTTGGATGTATATTTTATTTGTAAATCATTTTTTTTAAAATCATCCTAACATTTGAAGTTTTTTTACATGAGGCAAACACCTCATGATGACTTCTCTTATTCTGAAATTTTAAACATGGTCAACAATTAATGAATGTTTTTTTAATTGGTCTTTTGAACTGTGAATTCAATATCTGAACTGTATTTTCATAAATAGCATTATTTAGTTGCATTTTTAAACCCCAAAATAAAAAATGATCAACATCACTTTATATATTCTTTTTGCAATTGATAGTTCTTATAAGTGAGTCATCTGCTTAACAAAGTAAAAAAAAAAAAGAACAATGGAAATGTTTAGAAGATAAAAGACTTTGAATTAATAGAGCAAAGACTGAGTATATACAATGATAAAGTGACACTTAGGTATGAAAAGATTTAAGTACCTTTAAAGTGTATACATGTGAATATAACTTCTAATTAAGGCTAGGTAGTTAAAATAGAGAACTGCAACGGGCATGCGTAAAAATAAATCATGTAAATCTAAAAGTATTTTTTATAGAATTGTAAGTAGATCAATTATGTTGTGTAGATATTAGTGTTAGGCTAAAAAAGTTTATTGAAAGTCGAGTTTAGCATAAATGAGAATTTTAAGATGAATTAATGGAAAAATTAAAGAATTTTTTAGGAATAACTATATTAAGGGGTGGTTGGAAAACATCTATTAAAGATGAGCTGATGCGGTAAACGACAATAGACTTTAATGGCTTGGGCGCATTAAAAAGATTTAAAATGACGAGCAGATGAAATTTGTATTGAAGGATTAAGAAGAATAGCAGACCTAAGATCATGCATAAAACTTATTCGAAAAGACGAGAAAATAAATTTAGGAAGTCTTGTAGCTCTCAACAAGAAAGAATGGAATGAGGATTTATGAAGCCAATCCAAAAAGTTCGCGTAGGTTATGATGATGAGTGCCATGAGTCTAGTTTTGCCAAGACGGACCTGTTAAACAACAGTTAAAGTTTAAATTACGTCTAAGTGATGACCTAAATCACCTTTTTTCTCCTTAAAATGACTATTTCTGTTCACATGTAAAAGATTAATAGAACTAACACAAAAGTATTGCAGCCCTGCATTCCAATTAAAAGGCAGAATAAAGAAACTAAAGTTGCAATAACGCAACTAAAAGTTTTGCAACCATAAGACTTGATTACCAGTCGAAGTAGCAACTCATGAACTTTGAAAACTAAAGGTCTAAAAATTTAATTTCATATTTCTAAGGAAACTTCATCTTATATGCCAAAAAATAATAACAACTATGATAAACCAATATTAGAGATCAGTGACAAAGATACATACCTTCCCTTCAAAGAAACAATGATGTATTCTATGTTAAGCAAAAAATCCATCAGCATGTCAGCTTGGTGTTTCTCTTCAAGTAGAATGAATCCCCTGGTACAAAATTCATGCGATATAGAAGGGCAGATGATAGCAAAGCATGGTATTCCAAGGTGCTCTTGTACAAAATGCTTAAGTGTGAAAGGTGATAAGTCTTTCTCCAAGTTGTCAATTCTACAAAAGTAGGTTATTTTCTTTTTAATTTTTTGATATTTTCCAAGTGATTGCCCGCCCATATCAAAATCCTGTTCCAAGTTTTCACTCATGCTTTCACTAGAAGATCGCCCTATACAGAGAAGGATTAGTAAAGTAACAACAAAATGCAAAAGCTAAAAGCCGTGTACTTAAGAATATTCATGAACGGATAATCTATACCTCTAGCAGTAAGGATTGAAATCTCTTCTTGTTTAGAAGCTCTTATATGCTACAAAGACCAAAACAATTTTCATTACTTAAAGTTCTTTAATATGAAGCTGGAAGTCTGGAGTACTAGATCCCATAGCAATAGAGTCGAGGAAATGTAGCTCCAATGATGATATAAAAATAAGGGCATAATTACATAGAAAGTTTCTATAGCGTAGACTGGGCTTCATATTTATCCACTTTCACTTCAATAAGGTGTCTAGTGTTTTTTTAAATTTATTAGAGATTCCTCAATTAGTTTTTTGTCTTCAACTTGGCACCCATACCTTAACGACTTTAGCCAGTTATTATTAGTTTGTGAGTGAATGCTACACATTGCCATCTCATAAGACCACCACATTCTCTTAGAATTCTGAATCCTTCGATCTAACTTTAAAAAAAAATAGTGAAAAGGAGAGAAGAAAATATCAAAGTATTAAACTGTGAATCATCAATGATCAAGATGAACAAAAATGTGATCAAAGGATGCGAGCCAGTAAATCCTTGGCAAATGTAAGATAGAGCCTTACCTAGAAATCCTCGACAATTATGACAAAATATCTCAAGTAAAAAGGGGAAAATCTTAATAGATTAAACTGTACATCCTTTTCAAAACGTTAGCTAAGAATAACAAAACATACTCAAAAGAGTCAGAGAAAAAAAAACCTTGGCAAATGCTAGCTAAAGCCTTACTAAGAAACTTTTGAAAAATCCAAGCAATAAAAAAAATAAAATATAGGACAACAATGATAAGAATACTTAGAATTAGTATTTGTGGTTTCTCTTTACAAAAGCTTCTCAATTTTGACTCTCAATTTCATAAGTTATAAATTTCCTCATAGGAGGAACAAGCATGCAGGGAAAAAAGGTGTGCACTTGCAAGAAAGCCATATTTCATCACAAAAAAGATCCCTCATATGAACTTCTATTGTAAGGGTATTTTAGTTATTAAAAGACTTTCTAACATGACTGTCATAATAGGGACCTATACGTAATGTCATTTAATATCAGGAGTCAAAGTGTAATGTTTTTAAAAACATGGAACAACGTAAAATATGATCTATAACTCAAGGGCCTACGTGCAATCTAACTTCAAAAATAACGATGAATTGCTCAAAGTTTCTTTGTTTGACCACCGATTTTTTTCAATCCATTGACTCAAAACAAATTGCAAACTATGAATTTAGGCACTGTTGTTTTGGATGTAGTTACAAAAATATTAGAAACTAATTATCATTTTTTTGAATGAGTTTGTTATAATAATGGAACGTGCTACTTAAAATTTAAATGTAGGCATTGAAGGATTCCAACAAACAACATCCACATTCAGACTTCATGTAACCAAATACATTGTTTTAGTAATAACTTTCAAATCAACAGTGACTAGATCCATTATTCTAGTCATTACATTCAAAGGAGCAACAATTAGATTCATAGTTGGACTTAAAACTACTTTTTCAAGTCAATGGACTAAAATATTTTGTGGTCAACCATACGATCTTAGATAAATGACTACTAAAAATAATTTAGAACTTGATGTAATTATTACAACAACAAATATTTTTGTATTATAGATTAAACATAACACAATGGACAAAAATGATTCAATGTAGCCGACCCCACATAGTGGGTAAAGCCTTGATGATGATGTTGTTGTTGTTGTTGGATTAAACAAAGATTGGGATCAAATATAATAACATAACATGCCACAACCCTTCATTTTTCTAATATTCGAGTTCATCTTTCTTTTCCAAGAGAGGAAAATAATAATATACGAATAAATCCATTATCTTAAATATGGGTAGCAACTAATAAGATATGTTTGTTAAAATAAGAGTGTTTTAATTGTCAACCAGCTAACAACAACATAATCAAATAATAAATCATTTTTAAATTTAGCAAAAATAATCTAACATGTGAATTTTTCACGCTAAAATAACTAATTTAACCACATGAGCTTCCAAATTCAACATATGCCACGTGCTACAAAAATATGATATATGACTTTCTAGACAACAACAACCACCATAATCATCATCATTATCCTCATCCCAAGAATTTGCACTGAGCATTATAAATCCTCAATTTCATTTATTTTTGTTACACAATGCATAAGATATTAATATATTTTTGCTCAACTCTTTTTGGAATGCTAGCCATATCAGTTGTCATCTACGATTTATCTTCCTAATCTTTTCATTAGTTTTATATATTCATCTTATTAGGTCATCCTAATCATCATAACATACACTCAAACTATTTAAGTTTATTTATCATTATTTTATCTTCAAATGCAACCCCAATAGTAGTCATTTGTTGCTTTACATCTCCTAATTTCACCACACATCCATAAGAACATATCCATTTATGCCACAATGATCTTGAAAATCAATAACTTCTTGACCGTTCAACACACGAATTCATACACATCATCAAATAAATTGCAATTTTTTAAATGCACCTTTTAAGTAGTTTTGATATTCTCTTACACTACACTACATCATACTATATTATATAACATATAGGTTTCCATACTATATATTAAAAGAAACCAGAGGAGAGAAAATAACAAAATGGATGTCATGAGAATGATCCATTTTAAATGGTGTTCTCTCCTATTTTTTCATATTTGAAAAATTATAAGAGAAAGGAAAACAACTCATTCAAGTATTTTAAAAATTTAGAAAGGGAGGAAATTATCTTATCCAGGAATAGATACCATTTCAAAATAGAATCCTGGAATAGTGGCTATTCAATGCATGGTTGAACTATTCAGTCTTTCAAATTATTTTTAAGAAAGTAGCATAGGAATTTGAGGAGATTATTATATTATTTTTAAATTGTTTTTTTCCAAATTTCTTGACTTATTTGAGTTATGATATCACAAGCATGATATAGATTCTTCATAGTTGCATTTAAAACAACAGATTTGCAATATTAACATATAAATTTATAAAGCTACTTTCTATTTTTTATTTCATAAATATTTATTGTCGTTAATTCTTATTTTGTTAAGAAAATAAGAAAAAAATATAAAAAGATAAGATATTTAAATGAATTTTTCAATATAGGTTATATATGAATGAGTGTATGCCATGATTGAATAAAAGTATTTTAAATGTCTAATTGAATTATCATTCCACAAGGTAACTATGGAGCTATATCTTCTCATGATAAAAGATATATTTTCTTAGCCCGGCATCGTGGGGTTTCTATCTTGTTGCATAATACTCCTAAGGCACTTCTTATATTAGTCACCCAACTTTAATTTTCACAGGTATAACTTCATCTATAATAGATACAAGATACTTAAACGTTTAAAGAAATAATAGCCACCAAAAATTATCCTAAATGTTCATAATTTGGCACTCATGAGGTTGACTGATATTCTTTTCATCACAGTAGTTCAAGGGAATTGCAAAACTGAAATATATTAACATAAGCATATATAAGGTAATGTTGCATGCATAAATAAGTGGGCATATGGGTACTTGGATACATGAACGCATCCAGATAAATTTAAATTGATTTACAAACATGTACACATACACACACACAAATACAAACATGTATATACAAAATAATACACATACTTGCATACATATACACATACAGTAAACTGCATACAAATGTAGACAATGCACATATCTACATGAATACAGACACAGAATTTTGACATGCTGGCAGGAAAATCACTTCTACATGCGTCCATGTAAGCATACATAGGACAGACCATAATACATCGGTCAGTATCAACACCTTCAACAATGATGACAAAAAAATGTAGATGTTCAGATAAGAAAAAGATATACCAACATGAAGCGGGAAGAATCTAGTTGAGGCTTCTTTGATTTGTGTAAGGTTGAGGAGCTAGGGATTGGACTTGTGCTTGCAGAATTTGTTATTGGAGAGAAATCATATCTGGTTTCTGGTTTAGAGTTTTGTGTATCTTCAGCCTTAAGTTTCTCTTTCACAATATCCAGAAATTTTTGCAATGTCAGGTTAACAACTGTCTCTTGAGATTTTATGAGGCATACATGTTCAATGCCAAGAATAGTCTTTTTTCCTTTTAGTGGACCATACTGCCACAGTAGCTGAAATTTACATCGGCAATCTCCTTCTTGCAGAGCGTGGATAGAAGGGTTTACCTGTATTACACCACATGAACTTAGCAGTTGAAATGAAAAGTTACATTAACATTAATCAAGAACAGTCTAGCCTGATAAACCGTCACATTGAAATAAAAATGGATACAAAAATAATATAAGTATAAAACTTACAAAATTTTTTTAAAAAAAAAAAAGGGTGGATGGTAGAAGAGTTGAAGAAGATAATATCGGAAAACAGAAATTCATGTACCTTTCTATCAAAAAAACACAAATGAATAAAAATCTAACTAGATGCTGCCTTTTAAGCTTTCATCAGTACTAATCATCGTGGATCAAGTCGTTAGCTCAAGAGGTGTTCTTCAACAGCACCACTTAAAATGGGGGGCTACAAGCCTACATCAAACCTAATCATGAATCATTTATCTTCTAAACATTGCATTTATTATGATTTTTCACTACTTTAGCAGTGGTCTTGTCTACTAATTATATATGGCAATGAACCTCACTATGCTTATATATTATAGCATCAGTTAAAGCTAAACTTTTATATGATTTCTAATGTATGAAAACTTTTGTCATTCTATAATTATCTGTAATGCCAGTTATTATAGCAAAAAGTACGAGTTTAATAACTTCATCAAGTCATTGAAACTTTTCTTAATGCATACCTAATTAATTCTTATGGCACTAAATCAAATGTCTTATAAAGGTCAATAAAAACAATACAAGGACTCTTTCATTAATAACTTGGCAAGCATTCACCTCATAAAAGACCTTTTTTGCTTAGTGCGAAATTGATTTTTTAACACTAATGTGTTATTTTTTATCCAGTTCTCCTTTGCCCGCACTTAGAACTTCATTAACAAGAAAACAACTTTAATAATATTGCATAGCTTGCCCCTTCATCCGAAAAAGTAAACTATTTTAACAATCAATTTTAAGAGACGTGTTGAAATTTTTCAAACAAGCCATCCTCATCTCACCAAACAGGTATGATGACTCTCAATCTCAAGCTTCTCTTTTTACCTGAAGTCCTGAACAAGAACAAAGAAACCCTCTCTCTAGGCCATGGTAGAAATACTTTTGATCCAAATTGGAATGAGCACCTAAAGGTACTCTAAAATCTAAATAAATGGTAATTGATCCAACAAATATGAGGGAGTAGTTACAGCAGAGAAAGCAAAGCAAAGAACTTATCTTTTTGCCTTCAAATTAAAGCATGAACGGGCAGCATACTAGTCAGAGTTCACAAGAAAATATGACGGTCTAATCTTTACAATTAAAAGAAAGGGAAGGTTCTGTTGATGTTGGATTTAAGGAATAGGGATGGGAAGAGAAAGTGATGGGGAGTGAATGAGAGAGAGAAAAAGACATGAGAAAGAAACAAGAAAAAAGGAACTAAGCGGCATAATTGCAAGGAAATGCATTCCAAATTTTTCATCCCCAAAAAAAAAAAACATTAAGAATATTTTTATTAAAAAAATCGTTAACAGCCATTACAATAATGCATTTACAAAATAAGATAAGACAAAACTAAATAAAACAACAAATAAAAATCATTGAATGATAACTTGCCATCATCTTCAATCAAATTCAACAATAGCCATCAATAGCAAGTTCTTGTTTTCTCTCAAATTAAAAACCCAAAAGAGCTTTACTTCAGCTTGTAATTGACTTTATCTTACTACATTAGTACATTCTACCTAAACCAATTTACTCTCAACTATTTGGAATCCTAATTCCCCTCTTAAACTCATGGATCCAAGGCCTCAACCTGAGTTCCACTTAAAAAATCAATTTTGCTCCCCGGTATGTGTGTGCACAATCGTTAAGCTAGCATACACCTTTTACAGGACATTTGACCCAAAAAACATAAAAATAAATAAATGAAAATACAAACTCTTCCAAAAACATCAAACAGATTCTACCCAATCTTGAGTCAATCCTTTGTTGCATGGTGTACGGTGTATCTAAAATGTTTAGTGCTCACACGAAAGATATGCAATAATAGTACTAAAAGAAATAAAATAGCAATCCAATAATATTTGTTATCATCAAAATCCTAAGCTCGGGATCCCGGATTGCAACAATACCAATAGAATACCTAAATAAAAACAAAATGGAAAAGAACTCCATATTAATCCAATACCCTAACAAATGGATAAATTATTAAGTGCATAAAACATACCGTAAGAGGTAGGTGCAGAGTGCTAGAGTGCATAATTGTGTAATCACTGTATACTTCAGCTTTTTAGTATCGCGGAGAGTAAACAATATGTACTCATTACATACTAAAAAAATTGAAGTATACAATGAGCACACAGTTGTGTACTCAGTACACAATGAATACATACTTGTGTGCTCTAGTTATCCGAAAGTAGAGTTACGTTTGGTACCCGCATATAATAATTTCTCCAACGCCCATTCATACTGCCCTTCCCTCAAACCATCCAATTTAGCCATTTTTACATCAAAGAAACGCTTCACATAAAACCTAAGGTTTCGTTCGTTTTGAATAAATTGCGGTAAAGGAAATGAAAAACAAATAGTAGCAAAAATCATTGAAGGATTGAATCTAAACTGGTTTTATCTCAAATCGTTCATATTAACTATACTGGAACCAATCAACAGGCATAAAATTTGAAGTGAAATGCAATTGCATTTCCCACCAATTCCTTCAAACCAAACATGCACTAAAAAAGCAGTCACTTACCGATTCCACGATTGCATCAAAGTACCTCAAATCATCCACGGCGAGCCGATTGGCTGCACAAACCATCATGCCCTTGACTACCGCATCGCAGTTCGTGTCCTGCAACTGCGACGAAGACGGCCGAAACCGTTTCCGGAACTCCTCAACGCTCTCGATGTTAGGGAATCCTTCGACGGAGTATATCTCATCGGATTCCTGGGGGAAATCGCAGTACATTACCAAAAGTTTGTCGCCGCTCAACCGAAGACGAACGGAGTACCAGGCGTCATCCTGAGCTCTGAAATCCATTATTGGCGACACCTCGGCCGCATCCGCTTGGCGCTTCGCCGACATTGCTTGTTCGATTGCAGCGAACGGAAGCTGCGGTGGATTGCTGCGAGGAAATTTCATTCAAAAGAAGGGCTCGAAAAGTGGAGCGAAGCTCTATTCTGAAGTGACAGGATCAAAAGTGAGAGAGTACGCCATTTTATCGATTTACCACTCTCACCCAAAAATATACATGACAATCAACATTTATTTATTTGCAAAACTGACACCCGTATATTAATTTTTTAGCTATCAAATTTTTAAGTTGATTTTTTTACATAGCTGACACTTCAAACAAGTCTATTTACTCATTTAACACCTAAACTTTTTTATTTACCTATATATCACCTTAAAACACTTGCCCTCATCAAAATTAACATTCGGTTTCTCTGTCGTCAACACGAAACCCCATCGTATGCTACGGCTTCACATTCTTTTCCTCTTGCTCGGTCGGCTCATCAATTTGTTTCGTTAATTAGGTATGCTGTTCTCCATCTTGCAACGTCGTTTTGGTGCTCAAATAGCTTCTTTCGCTCGCAATCGGCTTTGGTCTCTTGCCAAATCTTTAGGGTAAAGCCCGAACTTCACCTGTATCTTATCCACCTGAAACTTCGCCTTTAGTTAAGCGAACAAACTCCGTTCAAGTGAAAGTTTAATTTACCTATAGCATCTTAGTTCGATTTCCTAAACTACTTTTACTGAGATGCTTTGATCCTCTCAAGGCGAAGCTTGGGCAAACAAATGATTTTGGGTTTATACTTATTTGTGATAGTGTTTGAAACTTCATAGAAAGCGAAGCTTGGGCAAGCATAAAAATCTATAAATAAACTGAAATAAATATTTTTCAGTATTTTTGTATAAATTTGAAACTTCATGGAAAGCGAATTGTGCGATTCAAATCGAGAGAGGTAGAAGGAATGTATGTGTCGCCATTTGATGGAGAAGACGACGCCAAGCTGTTAGAATCACGAAAGGGAGAAGACTAGCGGCTCTTTTCGCGGTTTCGTGTTGACGGGATAGAAACGGAATGCTATTTTTTATGAGGGTAAGGGTTGTAAGGTGGTATATAGGTAAATAGGAAAGTTTAGGTGTTAAATGAGTAAATAGGGTTATTTACTTATTTGAAGTGTTAGCTATGTACAAACCCCTAAGATATTTATTACAATAAATTTATATTATCTATATTATTGTTATTATTATATAAAAGTGATTTGAAATTTCACTCAAATGTAATCCTAACCTTTTATTTAATTTATCAAATATGAATCTGCATATTTCATTTTATTTATATATTTTATTAACTTATTTATTATCTTTATGTATTCATCAAAATGCATGATATTTTTTATTTTATTTACATTAATTACATTCAAGTAAGAGTCAATTAGTACAATTAATTATATTTATTTTTATATTCAATTTAAATTAATTAATATATTTATTTTTATTATTTCTTTTATTTATACATTTAATTAACTTATTTAGGAACTTCATTTATTAATGCATGACATTTTTCATTTTGATTACATTAATTGCATTTAAGTAAGACTTAATTGGTGCATTTAATTATATCTATTTTTATATTCAGTTACGATTAATTAACATATTTATCTTTTTAATTTCTTTATTAATACCTACCCTAGCAATTAATAATATAATTCATTAAAAAAGTCATGCAAGTGTGTCATTAATAAATAATTTTTAATATCTACTCTAGCAATTATGCATATACTACTATTATAAAAGCCACTTGAATTTTCTTCCATAGTAAATCCAGATCTTTTATTTTATTTATTCACAGCCTTTCATTACACTTTTAATTTTAAAAACTAGAAATTTTGCGTATTCTAAATTATTATCGGTATTACTTAATTATTTTAATTATATTGTATTAATTATCATGATCACAAATATTTACTATTTATTTATTTAAATTTCAAAAAAAATTAGGTTTTCATTAACCAAATTGGCTATCCAAAAATGTTAGATAATTATTATAATTAGTTGATATTTATAACTATATTTATTATTTAATTAATGCTAATTATTTGCAATAATTTGTGACAGGTTTACAAATATACCTCTCTCCAAGGAGCTTATGACATCATTTACATTAGTAGTAACGTAAATCCTTTAATCTAATTGACAATCTGACAACCACTAAAAACCCTCCATTTGTAGAGACCTCCTCCTCTCATAACTCTAACTCCTTTGTCGATCCTAATAAAGGTACGAACAATAACATGGTTATCTCTCAATCATCTCTCAACAATGACCCTAACTCATCCTTCCTTCACAACCAAAGACTCCAATCCTTAATTAACTCAACTTCCATAGCCAAAACTTAAAAAAAAAAAAAAAAAAAGCCAAAAAGTGGGGCTCCCCCAACCACCCAATAATCCCTATGTCTATCCCCAACATTTTATGTTAGAATATTAGAGGCTTCAATGGCGAGGGCTGTGTGAATGACTGTAGAAGTTTAATTCAGGATTATAATATTGAAGTACTTTGTCTTACTTAAACTAAGCTCAATGGGCCTTCTATTGAGGGTTTCTTCATCCAATGTAAGTATAATATGTTCTTGAATGAAGGTAGCTGCAATAATTTCCACTTAAATCTTAATGGTTGTATCTGGGTTAGGTGGAATGTAAGCACTATAAAATTCACCCTCATTAATGCCCACCCACAATACATACATGGCCTTCTACAATCTCGCCCACCAACAAAATTTTCATCTCTTTCACTTATGCTTTTAATGGTGTTACTGATAGAAAACTTCTTTGGAAAAACATTCAAAATTTATATGTATATAATTGATCCCTAGATTATCATTGATGGCATTAACTTCATTCGAAAGATTGATGAGAAATTGTTGGGGATGGGAAGCCTCCTATTCAAGCCAAGCTTATGGACTTTAATGATTGTATCAACAATATGAGCCTTATTGATCTTCCAAGGATTGATCTCTTACAGCTGGTATAATAAATATACTTTCAATCATACTAGATGCCTTCTGGATCGTGTCTTATGTAATAATGTTTGGATTTTTTTTTCCTTTTTCACACTACAATATTCAGGGCCCCCTCTTGTCAAACCACACACTCATCTTTCTTGAAATGGGTTCTTTTATTAGTACTAACAAGATATTTATGTATAAAAATTATTGGTCATCCCAACCACACTTCTTGGATATTTTTAATTTTGCTTGAAATATTATTGTTAAAGGAAAATATCCTATATTTTCCTTTTGTATAAATTGAAGAATGACAAGATGGAACTAAACAATTTCGACTAGTTTTCATCATCGTCTCTCCACAACCATATTTTCTCTCTTAAGGAACAACAAACTGATAATTTCAATTGTATGCAATCTAATACTCTTGATAAGTCCCTCATTGTTGTTTCCCTCTCTAATCAACTCTTCCCATGAAAATAGCTTGATCAAACAAAGAGCTAAATGCACATGGCTTTCAAAAGGTGATTATGACATTAAATACCTTTATCAAAAAGTTATAAAAAAAAAAAAAGATAGATAATAGGAATGTTCATAGGGAAATCTATGGTGCTTATGGTCCTATTTATGATCATAATATCAATGATGTTGAAACCATTAACTACTTCTAAACTCTTTTTAATAGAAATACCACTCATAACAATATTGACGATAATATTCCACTTGGCCCTATTCTCTTAGATGTTGATAGAAACAATCTTACTATGGGTTTCCAGATTGAAGAAATTAAATTAGCACTTTTTGAGAATGGAAATGACAAGGCTCCTAGTTCAAATGGTTTCACTGTTAAGATTTTCAAAGATTCATGGGACATTATTGGTAAGGATTTCGTTCAAGCCATAATACATTGCTTCATTACTTCTTATATGCCCTCATCAATGAAACACTATATCATTACCTTAATCCCAAAGTATTTACACAAAATCCATGGAAGATTTTTGACCTCTTTCCCTTTGCAATGTCACTTATAATTGCCAAACTCCTAGCTAACATGCTTAAAGATCTCCTCCCTAATTTGATTCATGTAGCGCAATATATTTTCATTGAAGGGAGAGATATTGCTGGCAATATTATTTGACTAATTAATAATGTTTTAAGAGTATTTAATTTCTCCTCTAATCCTAAATTTTTCAGTGTCAAAAATGATCTCAAGAAAGCCTTTGATAAAGTTGATTGAATTTTTCTCTACAATAGAATGGCTCTAAAAAATACTAATTGGTTTTCATCCTCTTCTCTCCACAATCATATTTCCTCACTTAAAGTACAACAAACTGTTATTGTCAATAGCCTACAATCTAATCCTCTTGATAGCTCCCTCATTGTTACTACCCTCTCTAGTCAAATAGATCTAATTCAAGCCTCTTCCCATCGAATAGCTGGATCAAACAAAGAGCTAAATGCATATGGCTTTCAAAAGGAGATGATGACATTAAATTTTGTTATCAAAAAGTTAAAAAGAGGAATAATAGGAATATTATTAGGGAAATCTATGGTGTTGATGGTACTATTTATGATTATAATAGTAATGTTGCTGAAGCCATTAACTACTTACAAACTCTTTTTAATATAAACACTACTCATAACAGTATTGAGAAACTATATTCCACTTAGCCATATTATCTTGGATGTTGATATATAAAAATAATCTTTCTATGAATTTTCAAACTAAAGAAATTAAATATGCACATTTTGAGATTGGAGATGACAAGGCACCCTAGTCTAAATGGTTTCACTGCTCAAATATTCAAAGATTCGTGGGACATTATTGGTGAGGATTTCATCCAAGCCATAAGACATTGCTTCATTACTTCTTCTATGACCTCAAGAGTGAAACACTCTATCATTATCTTATGTTTTGATGATTATAAATATTATTAAATGATCACTTATTTATTTCTACTTTATACATTACATATTTCTTATGTGTGTCACTAACCATTTTAGGTACAACATATACTGAGCAAAATTGAAGAATCAAAACTCAAGATAGTGTAGCATCAAGGACTAAGTGAGTCTGTGTTTAATATAGTTCATACTTTTTTCTATTTTCTTGAGTCATTTTATGTATTAAGTGTATGTTGGCTAAACAACCGAACACAAACTCATAAAGGGGGAAAAATATTAAACACTTGATTTTTTTTTTAATAATCGTATTGTACGATGCTAATCATATTGTATGATCTGTTCGAATATAAATTAAATCAAATTAATAAAATTGAATTATAATAACTAATTGTACTATACGAACACCAATCGTACGTGACAGTAAACTATTTTGATAAATCCCCTCGTCAAATCCTTGTTACCTAAATTAGGAAAATTTGAAAATTGAATTAATCATACTATACAAATTCCTTCATAATGTACAAATAGTAATTAAAATCATCTAATTTAATACTGAGAATTAAAGAATTGAATAAAGATTATATCTTTATTAATGATCGTACTGTACAATCACCATTGTATAGGACGATCAAACAGAGAGATTACTGGTCGATCCTTGGTTCATCTTGGATGATCCATGATTTGATATAACTAATCGTATCGTACAATCAAAGAAAAAAATTGAACTAATCAAATAGTACTATTCGAGGATCGAATTGTAAGATCTAGGTGATTAATTTGAAAATTAGGGTTTGTTAAGAGCATATATTTAGTTGTACGAGAGATATCCGATCTTAGAATAGATAAATTCTTAATTCAAATTAATCCTTATCATGTGATTAAATATCAACAAATGCCATCACACTACATATGGTTCAAACAACCTAGCCACATGGTCCCCACTCTCCTTCTCAAGACAAATCAATCAAAGATATATGTCATCCTAATGATTAGGATGTATTTTCTAATCTTTAGAATGCATTCTTTGATTTTTCACCGTCTGATAAAGGGGCTAGAATGGTACCAAGTGGCAGCCTAGTTAATACATGTTAAAAAATTTAATGTAATTATTTCAACTTATATAATTCATAATTAATTGAATTTATTTCAAAAAAAAAGCTCTGAAATAAATTTATAAAATGTGGAAATTTTTTTAACTTTTTAATATAACATTGCAAATCAAAATTTGGAAAGTAGTAATATACTTGTTATTTTTTTAATGGGATATAAGATCAAAGAGCTCCTTTGTTGTTGAAGTTGTAAGCCCTATATCAAACATCTTTATAGAGGGTGGCACAAATAGCCCTAAACAACTTATAAATTGTATAAATCTATATGGGGAAAAAAAAGAAAGAAAAAAAAAAGAAAAAAGAAAAAGAAAAAGATAAAAAGGAAAAAAAATCTATATGGGGCAATACATTTTGATAATGTACGGCATATCTCATATTAGTATATTACCAAGCACGTAGTGACTAGACAACTTTCTTTATATAAAAGAGAATATGAAATAAACTAGATTTTCTATGAGATATGAAGAAATCCTTTTGAATCAAAATACTTATTTGTTTGATAACGTCAATAAAACTTCGTAAGACCAACTAATGAGTTAAATTTCGCTACAATATAGAGCATCTCTCTCACGACTTTTTTAAGTTGCAAGTCCCAAAAAAGAGCTATGTTATAGGGTTTTATCATAATTTGATATAGTAAGTCATACTTTTGATAATTTCCCTCAACTTATCTTTTACACAATTTTAAAACTATAGAACGTACATTCTAAGAAAGAGTCTTATTAAACATAAATGCTCAAATCTAAAATTTTAAATCTCCCTTTTGTTGTAATCTCTTTGCCTATGATATTCAATCAAAGAATCTTCTAAAGTTACAAGCCATTTAACTAAATTAAGCATGCATATCATAAATTATGGTTTCGTTTGGGACGGCTTTCTCACTTTTTCTTAAATCAGCTTTTCAAAACAAAATTTAATTTTTGTACTGAAAAAGCTGCTTTAAGAAACAGTAAGAAAGTCGTCCGAAACGAAACCAATATTATATTCTCCATTTGAACTCTAGCATAATTGTCCTTGTAAACAAAGCCATACATTTTAGAGGAACTCATTAGTCAATGTTTTTAATTAAGAGTATTCTTGAATTCGTATATCAAATATGTAATTGACAATAAGAATTTACTCTTGTGGGAGATCATGATCCCCATAGTTTAAAATAAATCTAACTTCCTTTGTTGTAACCATGAGAAATTTTTAAATAATGCAGGGGGTTGCAGCATTTGTTTATAGACACAATTACACTCACCAATCTGCTTGTTGAATACCCAGCAAACTGCAGCCAACATTTTTATTGTTAAGAAGCAGAACTCAACAAAGAAGGAATTTCACAAGGCAAATCGAAATCCAGAACAGTACCAAATGTTACAAGAATAGAAGAAACAAAAGTTCTTTTTACTGAAACCCAATATTCTTAAGCATTACACCGAGTATTTGACTCAAAGCAGACCTTCCAGGTTTGTCTTCTCCTATATATCCTGGTTACAGATAAAGCATCCTCAACATTCAGGCCAGCTTCAGATCAAAAAAAAAAAAAATGGCAGACCTATATAAAATCATAAGAGGAATAAACCCCGTAGAAAAGGAAAAAGTGATAACAATGAAGATAAAAGAGAAACAAGCAGAGAATACAAAACAATTGCCTTTGCATCCCTCCATGGATAGAATTCCATTCTTCAAAACTCAAGCTGCAGATTTCTCATATTTGAGGGGCTTAATTACCTCCCAGGTGAAGTCAGCATCGTCCCTTCCAAAATGCCCGTAAGCTGCAGTCTTCAAGAATCTCCCATTGCCACCACGCTTCAGATCAAGGTTGATACTAATCATTCCAGGCCTGAAATCAAAATTATCCTTAACAATCTCAAGTATCTCTTTATCAGAAATCTTGCCAGTACCATAAGTATCGACAAAGACTGACAATGGCTCCGGCACACCAATTGCGTATGACACTTGAACAATGCAGCGTCTTGCAAGTCCATTGGCCACAATGCTCTTCGCAGCCTGCCTGACAATGTAGGCACCGCTACGATCGACCTTGGTCGGGTCCTTTCCAGAGAATGCACCACCCCCGTGTGCTCCCCATCCGCCATATGTATCGATAATGATCTTCCTACCAGTAAGACCAGCATCGCCATGAGGTCCGCCGATGACGAAACGACCAGATGGGTTTAGATGAAAGATGGTTTTCTCATCCAAGTATTGCTCAGGAATCACAGGCTTGATAACATGCTGCTTCAAGTCATCAGCTATCTCATCATTTGTGACAGTCTCATCATGCTGTGTAGAGATGAGGACTGTATGGACTCTGATAGGAATCATTGCACCATTTTCATTGCGATACTCGACGGTCACTTGGGTCTTTCCATCAGGCCTTAACCAAGAGCATGTTCCATTCTTTCGAACCTCAGTAAGGCGAGCACCGAGCTTGGTAGCAAGGACATGGCTAAGAGGCATATACTCGGGGGTTTCGTCTGTGGCATAGCCAAACATGTGTCCCTGATCACCAGCACCAATCTCCTCAGGGCGCTTGGTGAAGTGACCATGAACACCCTGAGCAATGTCAGGAGATTGTTGCTCAATGTTTACGAGAACTTTGCAGTGGTCTGCATCGAGCCCAACATCATCAGAGGTGAAACCAATTGAGCGGCATGTGTCACGGACGATCTTCTCGTAATCGACAATGGCCTTTGTGGTGATCTCACCAAACACCATGACCATGTTGGTCTTGGTGCAAGTCTCACAAGCAACCTTGCTCTCGGGATCCTGGGCAAGGCATGCATCAAGGATGGCATCAGAGATTTGATCACAGAGCTTGTCAGGGTGTCCCTCGTTTACAGACTCAGAGGTAAAAAGGAAGGTGTCTACCATTTCTTAGAGCTGCAAACATAAGATTAATAACAAATGAAAATGAGCATCTGGTTGTGTAAGATGAGGAAACTGATCAACATATGCTGCTTCTAAGAGTTCATTTGGTTTTGAAGATACAACATACAAGTTATTATATCTATCATTTAGTTGGATGTGGATAAAAACCAACATAAATTTCAAATTCCACAAACCTCCTCAAAATTTCCTCATTTTGACATACAAAATGGATAAGAATAATATTATTATCTTCTAAAACATGATTGTTTAACAAACAAGCAACCAATCGATAGGTAATAATCTTCCTTCCAGAATCCTAGGCATAGATCAAAAAGGAGGAGGGTCCATAAAACAACTTTCTAGCAAAATGAAAACAAATGCATTTTTTTTAATTGACAGCTCCTTCCTCCATTCTAGAAAAAATTAGGAAGAAAAAAAGTATCAGATCATCATTATGACTCACATGCTCCCTCCTACAAAAACTAAAGCTCAAAGTCTCTTCAATTCAACAAAAAGAAAAACACAAAATCATAATGTTCTCCTCAACCAAACAAACAAGACAAAGGTTTCGTTTGGATTGAAGTAATTGAAATAGAAAATAAAACTCTCCAATTCCTTCAAAACAAACATAATGGAAACCAAATTCAATTCACTTGCTTTATCATTTTTACCATCATTCCCATTTATGAATTTATGAACGGAAACAAAATCATAATTTCCAAACACATATTTTCAATGAAAACAAACGCTAAAGTTGGTTTCCTTCTCACCTTAACGAGAGTTCGTTCAAAGCTTGAGGACAGAAAGATCATACACCTCCTCCTGTTCCCTTACTTCTCTTGAGGCCAATACCCCAAATTTATAGAATTGGGAGGGTTAACGGATCCAGATCCACCATATATAGGAATGGCTGACAACAACCGGTTATAGCCGGTACCGCGGCTTGGGCGGCGGATCGAGGAAGAGGAGGGCGTGGGAATCACGTCGAGAAAACAAGATTTAAATTTGGCCCGTTGAAATTTACTAAAATGACGAAAAATGTTGAATTTTTGGAAGGTTAAAGGTAGTTAGAACGTGCGAAGGTGTGGAAATTAGGGATTTGAGGAGAAAAAGGATCGATTGTGTGAGAAGTAGTGGAGGGGAAGGGAGGAGCCGACGAGGACGTTAGGTTGCATGTGCTAAAATAAGCACATTTGAAAAGTAGGTAGGCGTGTTACCATGTTAGGATTAGGTAAGCCAATTTTGAATTTTGTTTGCATCAATTATTTAAGACATATTTGGATTTTTTTATGCTTTTTTATTTGTTTTTATTTATATTTATAAGAAATATATAAATAACCTATATAGTTATTGTAAATTATAAAATAAAAATTATTTTTGTGAAGAAAATTATATAATCATAGTTTAGTCTAATTAATTATCCTAAGTAAATTATATTGAGGACTTAATCATAATAAGTTATTATTATAAACACTAATTATTGATCTTATTACATTGATTTAGAAAGCAGGAAGAAAGCTATTCCAAACAAAATATAAGTTTTAGCCATCATTGCTGCATTGCATAAGTGCTCTCAATACATTCATTCGATGCTAAAAAGGTATGAGAATATTCGAAGAAATGTTATCATCATTTTGTGTAGCATATATGCATAATAAATTATGAGAAATATTAATTCTTCTGTGCTCAAGCCCAAAATGCTCTTCAGGCTTTTTTTTTTTTATGATAACTTTCTTACCGCTTTCTAAAGTAAATTTTTAATACAAAATATTTCAATTCAAAAAATTTTGCTCCTAAAAAGTTGGTTCAAAAAAAAGTAAGAAAGTTGTCGCAAACGAAATCTCAATGATGCAAATTCTTATTAGTTAGTTACAATATTGCTGTTATTGCTGTTAATTTGGTTTAAATTTTATTTATTTTTGGAGTCATAGATTCATTCAAGGGCTGCAAACGAACCGAGCCGAGCCGAGTATGTGAGTGTTCATGTTTGTGTTCATTTAATATCAGTTTGTTCATGTTTGTTCGAGCTTTAGTATTTGTGTTCATGTTTGGTTCGTTTAAATTAAGGAGTGTTCATATTCGGTTCATGTTCAGTTCATGTTCGTTCGTTTAATGTTTATCGAGCTTGTTCGCGAACATATTTAACGAATTTTTTTAACTATCAAACAAACACGTTCATGAACATATCTATGAACAAACACATTTATAATAAAAGCAATTGCTTATGTAACAAAGGTAATGATTATTTATATTTATTAATTCTATAGTCAAATATTAATTATTTTTATCGAGCTTATTCACGAGTTCAAAATCGAACACGAATCGAGCTTCTTATCGAGCTTAATGTTGAGCTTGTTCACGAACTTCAAATGATGTTGTTCGCGAACATAAATGAGCCGAACACATTAGTGTTCAAGTTTGTTTATTTAAGAATCGAGTATTTAAAATATTGTTCAAGTTTGTTTGTTTAGTTAATTAAATGATCGCAAACTAGCTTTAATCGAATCGAACAACGAGTAGCTCGTCGAACGTTTGGTTCGCTTGCAGCCCTAATTCATTCAATAAAAATTATTTAACGAAAAAAAAAATTGGTGACTTGAACTCGGACCAAATTTTTTTCTGCTTGACAATAATACTCTTAGTCCACTTAGATCTCCTAACTATTTAAAGTGGGCCTATGGATCAAACTTTTATTCTATCCAGTGAACGTACGCAGAGGAAGATTCAGTTTTTGGCAAAAAAACGCCTGTACCGAGTTTTTCGCGCATGTACGGTACAGGCGCTTTTTTGCCTAAAACCGAACCTTCTTCTGCGTACGTTCACTGGATAGAATAAAAGTTCCTATGCATCAGCCCGCATCCAGAACGTGTCAATTGTTGGATCAATCCACTTCAATACTCTAGTGGATCAAACGAACGGCCCACAGAGTTTTGTCGAAAAGTAGACATGGAAAAGATATTAATTTTATTAGTGATGATATTAGGAGGAAAAAAAGTCCTTTCAAAATAAATTTCGTTTGAGATAACTTTTTTATAATTTTATTTTTCATATATTATTTATAATTTTTATTTAGCCACTATGTTTTTCACAACTTTTAATAAATTTTTATAGTAGGAAACTATTTTCAGCTTTTAAAAATATAACTTTCTCAACAACAACTTTACAACTATCTTTATAAAAAACTGCAGCTATCCCAAATGAATCCTAATTAATGATATATTTGGGCCAGCTATTTTGTTGTTTTTTTTTTTGTAATAACAACAATAATTTTGTTTAACTACTACTTTCTTGTTGTTTTCTCGTTACTTTTAAAAAAAATTATGGTGAAAAGTTTCTTTTTGCAACCAAAGTAGCTAAGGGTTCATTTGAGACTGCTACAATTTTTTATAAAAGTGATGCAATACACCAATAAAATTTTATAGGTAATTAGAAAATATTCTAGCACAACGACTTGTTTAGTGAGGTTGTAACCACATAGGTATATTGACTAAGGCTTTATTTGAGATAACTTTTGTACTTTTTTCTAAAGCACCTTTCTATTACAAAAATCTCTAGTTTAAGAAATATTTGTACTAAAAGCTGCTTTAGAAATCAGTAAGAAAACTGTCCCAAATGAAGCCTTAATTATTCAAACAAATATTAATTAAAACATAAAATTAGTTTTAACCTATGTATAAAGAATCAATCAGTCCCTTATTTCTTCGCCTATCATCTTAGTATTTTTTTTTTTTCGTTTATTTTAATTTCTTCTATCTTCTTCATTGCAAGTTGTTGCGTCCTGAAGTATTCGTAGCGGTAGAGAAATATATAGTTTAACGTCTTAGCCTTGTACTAATATCCAACACACATTCAGATAAGAGAGAGGGTGTAGTATTCATAACAGACATAAGAGTTTTTTACGTGGAAACCCCTAAAAGGAGGGAAAACCACAGGGTCTGGTCTAGTTTGAATAAATCCACTAGTATTTGCAGTCGATTACAAATGAGGCCCTTCCTTAAGAGAAGGCCTTGGCTTGATGTCACAAATGTACATAATATAGAGCACATTACATGGTGGGAGTTATAATAATCAACATAGATATATTGTTTAGTTTGAAGGGTCATAGTCGGGACGAGATAGGGGCCCAAAAGACCGTAGTTTAAGGGCGGTATTCTAGGAGAACTCTGGGCACCAACTGGTGACTGGTAGAGTTCAGGGCCTCAAGTAGTGGTCCGACGTAAGTCTGAGCCTCAGGTGGTGTTCTAGTGAAGCACAAGGCCTCAAGTGGTGGTCCAGCAGAAGTCCGGGTTTCAGGTTGTGGCCTGGTATAGCATAGGGCCTTAAGCATTGGTCTGGAGAAAGTCCAGGCCTCTGGTGGTGGTCCGGCAGAAGTTCGGCCCTCAGGTGGTGGTCCAGTAGAAGTCCGAGCCTCATGTGGTGGCCTGGCAGAAGTTCGGGCCTCAGGTGGTGGTCCGGCAGAGGTGAGGGTCTCAAGTGGTGGTTCAGCGGAGCAATGACGTCAGACGGTGGTCCGGCGGAGGTGAGGGTCTCAAGTGGTGGTCCGGCGGATTTGAGGGCCTCAAGTGGTGGTCTGGGGGAGCAACATCGTCAGGCAATAGTACGACTGAGGTGAGGGCCTCAAGTGGTGGTCCGGCGAATGTCCGGTGGTGGTCCGACGAAACTCCGGTGATGGTCGAGGAGGAGATTCTTCCTTATCTTCTCTTCTTGCTTCCGCCCCCCTTTAAGAGGAATGAGGGGTCTATTTATAGATTTCTGAAGTGGCATGACCCATAAATAGGTGAGAGATCAAGGGTAAATGGAGAGTGGTTGGATGGACGAACGATATTGAATCCTTTGATCATGCACCGCTCTTTAGACATTTGAAGGTCTTAATGATGTCGGAATTTGGTGATCTTGGGCTCGTTGTATTTGTCTCGTCGAGCCGCTTGATTCGATTATAAGAACGACATGTTTGGAGATCGTTTGCTAACCCAAATTGTGGTTCAAACCTTCCAACAACGCTTTAGGTCCTTGATTTGGACTCATTTGGGCTCGGATTTAGTTGAATTTGGTGTCGTTGGGTTCATATTTTTGAGACGTTCAGTTTGACTATAAGTTTGCTGAAATCGGAGTTCGGATGGTCCCAATTTTAATTTCGGAAGTTTCCAACTTGATTTTGCATCGAGATTCGTGCCCAATCAAGAAAATTTTTTGGGGACGTATCACAAGTATATATATCATTGGGAGTAAAGGAATTTCTTAAATTTCTCTTAAGTGTATCACCATTAAAGGTTTAGCAATAAATAAACATTATTTTAAGCTCAAACGAAGTGTTGACGGAAGAAAAGTATATAGAAAAAAGTAGGGGTGTCAATTTTTGACACGACCCGAAACACGACCTGAACCTGACCCGGAAAAATCCGGGTTAGGGTCAACCCGAACCCGAAACAAGTATGGAGAGATGGAAAAAGAGAGTCATTGTACAACAAAGAATTACAAGGGGATAATTAGTTCTCCGAAGGGTCAGTGGAGTTGGAAGATGCTTGTGGTGGTGCTCAACGGCTACACCGTCACCAACTACGGCCGAAGAACTCTATTACGACGTGTAAATGTCGCAACTAAGAAGCGTGCAATGGCAGGGTTGAGAAAGGTTGGTACGCCGGCGCCGGAGAAGAATATCTTACCAGCTGGAGTTGACCAAAGAAGATTAATGAGTTCAAGCTCCATGACTTCCTTTTTGATCTAAAAAAGTACAATAGCTCAAGTGTTTACCAATTAAAATCAAATTTGGTATATGTAGTGGCATGGTGAAGAGTTTGGGCAAAAATTACTATGAGTTTGTGTGCAAGTTGTGTGGTTCCATACTCAACATCTTAATAAATAAATGAATGGTTGTATAAGATTTCATTTGTGACAGTTTTCTTACTGCTTTCAAAAGCAGCTTTCTAGTAAAAAAAAATTTAAATTAAAAAATTACTTTAGAAAGCAATAAAAAAGCTATCACAAACGAAGTCCTAGTCGCACACTTATATGATAGTTGATGAATCTTTGAAACATGTTATTAAATGAGTAAATTTTCAATATAATTTCATAAGCAAAATACTAAGATATTTTATTAATAAACAAAATATTTAATTAGATCTTAATTTATTATTATTAACTTGACAAAAAGAATTGACTTCCATTTAAATAGTTTAAAATAATAACTAGGCTTCGTTTGGGATAGCTTTAATACTGCTTTCTAAAGCAGTTTTCAAGTACATAATTTTTTATTTCAAGAAATTTTTATGCTGTAAAATTGTTTTAAAAATCGGTAAAAAAGCTATCCCAAATGAAATCTAGACCTCTGCGTAATAATAATGCAAATAATACAAATAAATAGTAAATACAATATTTTATGGTCTCATTACCGCGTATATTGATAATAGCTTAAGAGAGCTCTTATCCAAACAATTTAAATTGACTACAAATGTCAGCACATTGAAACAACTCAAATAATTTGAACTATTCAGAATTTCCAACTTTGGCCTTTTAAGTAAGTTTTTTTTATCTAAATTATCAATGAAATTTTATTTATTAAATAAATAATATTGCATCAATATTGAAGCTTTATTTATTTCAAAAACATTAAAAAGTAATTAATCATTTGTTTTACTATTTGAAATGCATGAATGTGCAATTTAATCATAATTTTTAAATAGAAAATGTAGAGTTAAATATTAGTTGAAAATGATTGGCCAATTTTTATATGATTTGTATGTTCATAATAATAATGATTAATAAATCTTGACTTATTGTTTGTTATTTAGTATTTACATTATTGCCTTAATATTCTATAAAATAAATTCCATCACAAATCATAGTCATGGAAAATATAATATTTTAATAATTAGAAAAAAAATATAACCATATGGTTACAATTTGTTTTAAATGCATTTATTTAGGCTGTTCAAAATCATTATGAAATTTGGTTAGCCCAAATTAATTTTGGTATTTTGTGGCAGAGAAAAGGATGCTCAGGTGGATGAGTGGCTTTACCCTTAGAGATAGGATATGAAATGAGCATATACGTGAAAAGGTTGGAGTAGCTCTAGTAGAAGATAAGAATAGAGAGAGTCGCCTTAGATGGTTTGGTCACATAAAACGGCGGCCTTCCGATGACCCGGTTAGGAGAGTAGAGGTATTAGATTTGACTTATGTTAAGAAAGGTAGGGGTAGACCTAAAAAGACTTGGTTAGAAAATATTAGGAATGACCTTTCTTTATTAGATTTAAATGAGAATTTGACTTTTAATAGGACACAATGGAGAAAAAAGATTCATGTAGCCGACCCCACGTAATGGGATAAAGGCTTGATGTTGTTGTTGTTGTTGTTGATGGCTGAAATTAATTTCTTAAGGCGAAGTATAAGGTTGGAAGAAGATGATTATTTAAAAAAAAAAAAAAATATTTATTAGAATATTTTGATTAGGATAAATTTTAAAAGTGTTGGATATATTTTAAGATGGATGTAATATATATAAATAATTAATATTGCACTAATCTTAAAGTTGATCTAAAGGCTATGAGACGCTTCCTGAGTATTAAATTTTTTATAATGATATTCTGATATAACTATTTTTCGATGATAATTTAACCTTGGAAGAAGATAGTTGATCAACTAAAATGAAAAAAAAAATGAGGACCTTTTTAGTTCCTAATGAAGCACCAAACAATTACTATGAATGCTCATTAACTGATCAAATCCACCATTCATAAAAGGTTTTCTGCTTCTTTTGGGACGATTTTCTTACTGTTTCTTAAAATAATTTTTTAGAACGCAAGTTAATTTTTTTGTAATAAAAAATTGCTTTAAAAAGCAGTGAGAAAGCATTCCCAAACAAGATCTTAGTTAGATAAAATTTTAGAAGGAGAGCAACAATCCACTTTATGATAGCCTTTAAATGTTATGTATTCATTAAAATGAGATCCACCATTTCACATATGGCATTGTTTTCATAAAACAAATGCTATACTCTCTCAAACAAAAAATAAAGTTCACATCTTTTACTAATTCAAACTGTTAAATGATAGCTGATGTAATATTTTTTTAATTAATAAATTAATACCTGATTAAGTGTTTTATTCATTGCTCATATATCTTAATATTTGCGCTGGAAAGCAGCCTTCTATGAGAGCTTTAAAAAATTACTTTGGCTTCGTTTGGGATGGCTTTCTTACTGCTTCTTAACTTTTCGGTAAAAAAAAATTTAAATTTTTGTGCTGAAAAGCTACTTCAAGAAGCAGTAAGAAAGCCGTCTCAAACGAAGCCTTTATCTATAACGCTTTACAAAGCAATAAGAAAACTGTCACAAATGAAATCTTAATTACACGAATCAAAACTTTATCAACTATCATATAAGCATGTAACTAATACAACCATTCATTTACTTATTGACATGTTGAGTATGGAACCACGACACTTACACACAAACTCATTGTAATTTCTTATTTAAACTCCAAACCAAGCCACTACATATACCAATTATGATTATAATTGGTGAACACTTAAGTTCTTGTACTTCTAGATCAAAAAGGAAGTCATGGAGTTTGAAGTCATGAAACTTCTTTGGCCTACTCCCTCCATGAAGATATTCTTCTTCGGCGCCTTCGTCGAAATGATCTTATTGATCACCATACCAACCTTTTTGAACCCTGCCTTTGCACGCTTCGCCGCAGCCTTCACATGTTGCAATAGAGTTCTTCGTCTGTAGTCGGTGACGTTGTTGCCGCCGAGCACCACCACAAGTTTCTTCCTCCTCCACTGTCCCTTGGAAGCCCTCATTTTCCTCTTGTAATTTTTTGTTGTACAATTTCTTTCTTTTTCTATCTCTCTATACTCTTTTCTTCCTTCAACACTAGCTTTTGGAGCTTATATAGTGTTTATTTATTGCTAAATCTTTCATGGCGATACAAATAAGAGAGATTTAAGAAATTTACTTACTCCCATTGATATTTTATACTTGCAATGAAGAAGGTCAAAGAAATTAAAATAAATAAAATTTATTTAATTAATACTAAGATGACAGGCAAAGAAATTAATAAGCGGCCTACTCTTCATACAGATGTAATTAAGCTGATTATATATTTTAATTAGTATTTGTTTGAGTGATTAAAACCTCACTAAACCACTAAATGTCATGCAAAAAGAGTTGGGAAGGATCTTATGTTGTGTGAGCAAAAAATAGTAAGAATATTTGGACCTTTCATGTACTAATAAATGTAAAATATTTGAAGAAGGTGATGCTTTGTTTTCATTATTTGAAAAATGAAAATGAAATTTATCATTGATTTAATGAAAATTTAAAAAGAAACTATAGAGTTTGGAATCAATATAATGAAAATAAGCATGGTTAAATTTTATTTTTCATGCTTATATCAAATGTCTTCTTTGGTTAGCCTAATCAAACAAGTTTGATTTCATTAGAGAAATTAGATATGACTTCAACATCTAAGGTAGGAGATTGATTTCTATGAACCAAAAATGAGTAGAAGGTTATTAATAATAGAAAGTGGGATTGTTTGCATGTTTGGATGAGTATGTAAAGGATGAAAATCAAGATTAGAGATCTAATGAAACTTGTTATTGATATGGGAATGTCGATCATGAAAAATTAGTATTGAATGAAGATGTAGCTCACAAATATTGATAAAATATAGTCATATGAAACACTAGAGTTTTTTCGTGAGAAAATAAATAGAGTCACTTTATTTCCACATGAGCATGTCTAACCTTGAAATTTCTTAATAAAATTTTAATCAGTATACCAAAAGGTGACTCCATGTTTAAGAGTTTTAACTTCTTTTTCTTAGAAGTTGTCACACATAGTAGAAGTTGGAGGAACCCTATGACATACGAGCTATCTTCAAGAGACCATTTGTTGTATGATTGATCATATTTGTATGTAGAGTAAAGAAAAAACTCAAGAAGTCCATCATAAATCTTAGAACTAACATCAAAGTTAGAGTGGATTCATTGGTGTATAATAATCTTTTAGGTGATGGCATGTCTTAATGTTAGTGACGATAATAATGACGAAGTCAATGGCCATCAGTGCAATCGATCGATAGTGATCATGTTATATAGTTGGGTGATAGTGATTAGGAGTCGAGTAACAGTGGTTAGGAAATCATAGTTGAATGACGATGGTTGGAGAATCATAGTCAAGTGAATATGGCATGACCATATTCAAATGACAATAGTCAAAGGACCATGGTTGGACGACAATGATCAAAAGACCAAAGTTGTGCGATGGTTGTAAGAATACTTTAGTTGGGAGATAATGATCAGAGGATAATATTTGGTCAACAATGATCGAAGGAGTGAAGTTTAGTGATGGTCAATATGAGATGATAGTTGGGTGATAGTGGTCAAAAGAATATAGAGGAGCACACTAGTCGGGCAACCATACTGGGGGAATGATATTTGGAAGATTGTAATAGGGGGATAGTCGTTGGAGGACCATAACAAACTGAAAATGGTCTAAGGACCATCGTTTGAAGGATATGGTCAAAGGATCATAATTAAGAAATGATTGTTGAAGGACCATACTTAGATGATTATGGCTAAATATCTTTGGTCAGATAACGTACAGTGGTCCGATAAAGATGGTCAGATGGCAGTGGTCTGATGTTGTTGGTCAGTCACTGGTGGTCCAAATGATAATGATTTGATGGTGATGGAGGAATTGAGATGGTTTGATATCGATGATTTGTTGATGGATGTATAGTAGCAGTGGTACAATAGCGGTGGCATACAATAATGGTCTGATCGTGGGGGTCAAGAGGTGGTTGTACAACATTAGTTATGCGTCAATAATTTGACATCAAGGGTGAGGAGATGGTGGTTCAACTGTTGAGGTTGGGCTCTCTTGAATTTCAAGCCTCAGTCCCCATCATATAAGGAGTGGAGGTCTATTTATTAATTTGGAGAGTGGCACACTCATTAAATGTAGATAAAATCCAAAACACTCCTATGAACCGCATGTTTTGATATCATTGATCATATAACATTTTTCAATATTTAAGCGCCTTAATGATGATTAAATTAATTGATCTTAAGCTCATTAGATTTTTCTTATTGAGAAACTTGATTAGACTATAAGCATGTGAGATTTAAAGATCTTGTGGTCCTCTAATTTATATCTCAAAGTTTTCAATTATATTTCAAATGCTTGATATAGGCTAGTTTGAACTCAGATTAAATTACTCCTGGTGTTGATGGCTTGTCTAGTCTAGATGTTTAGCTCGACTACAATTTGCTAAAATCAGAGCTTGTATGGTCCTTATAAGTTTGATTTCAAAAGTTTCCAGTTAATTTACATTGAGATTTTTGTTCGATCATGTTAATTTAATGATGATGCATCAAGCCTTAAGACTACAAAATTATACTTTAAATTAGAAAATTTTCAAAATTTACATTTTTTTTAAATTAAGATAGATATAATGTAACCTACTTTGATTTGAACAACTTTCTAAATTTGGTCGATAGTAGAAAACAAACTGAAGTCATCCAAAACAAATTTTGTCTCACTAAACACTCTCCCTCCCCCTTTCTCTCTCTATAAATGACTGCTTAGGGGGTTAGTTTTAATTAAAGTAAAAAATAAATTGAATTTTGATATTTTTAAAAAAAATTAATATAACGTCGTGGTGCTCCAAGAAGCAACGCCACTATGTAAGCTCTAATCAAAATAAAATAAACCACAAAACAAGAGCACAATGCTATAACGCTGCCACCCCGGTGTTGCAGTGCTCTCGAGGGAAAATTTTTAAATTTTCTATTCATGCATGCAGACCCATGGGATCTGCTTTTGAACATATTTAAACATCCATATCCATAGAGAACACTCATAGATACATGCAAGTGGTGTTAATAAAAAATTCATTATATTACCTTTATCAATCCATATCAGAATAGTATAATTAAACACTATTTCAGTAGGTATTACACTAACTATTGTCACCACAGTACAATCTTATAAACATTATCGCCTAATTATACCAATGCTCGTTGACTTTATCATCTATCATTGTCAGTAGTGTCGACACATGTTATCACCTGTAAAATTTATGCATGTCGTCAACACCACTCTAAATCCCAACCTTATGAGTAAGATTTCATTGAACTTCCTGATCTTTTGTCTCCCTTCTTCATAGGAGAATGACCAAGTATGCATCAAACAATCTATTCAAGATAACTCTCATGCCATAAGGCTCTTCCAACGTCCACAACGGAATTCATTATATAGAGTTTATGCAAACTATACTATTTCAATAGTTCCCTTAATTAGAGGGTAGGGCTTCATTTGTAGCCAATAATAAAGAGTAGTCAAATCATATTAATTAAGTAAGCCTCATGATTTTTTTTTTCTTTTTCAAGTTTTTCATTTTAAAACTCTAGTGTCTCATGTAACTTTTTTTTTCTTGCTTGATCTTCACACGAGTCTTAAAATATGTGCATGTGTACAATACTAAAAACTATTTGATTTGAGAAATAACACTTATGTAACCTTAAATAACCGTTTTAACAATGTAAGCACTCCAAAACAGTGTATTTAAGAAAAGTTAGCATTAGCATGTACAAGTGTGCAAATATCTTTAATAAAACATTTCATATAGAGAATCTCTCAATATCATAAAAGTCCAACTTTTAATAAAAGGTCGGCCTCTTGTTTTAATGTTTTTAATATTGAATTAAAGAATTTATGTGGCTCATTTTGAACTGTTGGTTGGGAGCTTTGACTATCAAGAAAATTTTAGATTCGAATGTTATATATATATATATATATATATATATATATATATATATATATATATATATATATATATATATATATATATATATATATATATATATATGATGTGCGTGTAAATTTAGTAATTTACATTAATAGGCCTAAATTTAAAAAAAAAATAAAGAGTTTAAATACATTTGTCTAGCATTGGTAGCACTTTTCTTAAAATTGTTTTATTATTTATCTAAAAAAAAAAGAAGCTACTTTCCGGCGATAGTTTGCCCCGTCGAAGGGTTTTATGCTTCGATGCATCTAGCGAACGATCAAGATGACACGCAGGTCCTCGATGTCGATTCCCCTCATTCAGGTATCTACCCTTTATTCTTCATCTTCTCTTCCTGTTATTTTTTTTCTGATCATTATCAGTTCAGGTGGCGGCGACGTTTTTATGGCCGGTGAAACCGTTCCGCTTGATTGCGGAGAGACACAGCGGGTGGATAGCGGTGATGAACAATTCGGAGAGGGGTTTGAAGACTGGGGACAGACACAGGTGATGGATGAATTTGAGGAGACTGAGGTAGTACGGGATGAAGATGAAGATGGAGGAGGGCAGTCGGAGAGGACGGAGTTGGTGACTGATGAGGAGGGATTGGGTGATGATTTTGTAGGAGAGGTTGGATCAGGTGTGAGAACTAAAGATGCGGACTTGGTGGATCCTGATGCATCTACTGATGAAGAGGGGGGTTGCGGCAATGGTGAACCAGGTTGGGTTTTATCTTTGAAGCATTGTTTTTTTTTTTCCTTTTTACTTTGGATCATAATTATGTCTAAAACTAAGGGGCTGTTTGACAACAAGTAGGATTTAACTTGAATAGGATTTACTAAATTCTGTAAATATGGATTTAGTAAATCCTACTGAAGTTAAATCCTGAAAATTATTAGGCAACATGAGTGTTAAATCCTGTGGAGCTGTTTGGCAATGTAATTCGGGATTTAAGGTTATTATTTGTAATATGAATTATATTTAAAATTCATTTACTCTCACAACGACCAAAATTTTAATATTAAAAATTTGAATGTTGTAAAGTACCAAGATCATTATAGAATTGACATTACAAAGAAAAACTTGATGGAGATTTGGACTGCAGTGGAACACAATAAAAATCTAAAGCCATATGTCCAGTTCACGGTTGAACCGGTCGGTGTGGTCCAGTTTTCAAAACCATTCTTTCCACCTCTAGTTTTTGGTTGATAACACTCGGCTAGCAACTTTTATTGCAACAATTGATGCTAATGGTGCTGAGGTTGGGCTGTGTTTGAAAGCTATCTATTCAATTCAAGTGAAGGTAGTTTGTCTCCTAGTTGACGCCAACACTAGCCTGTCGACTTCTAGGAGTTGGAAGATAGCAATTTACCCCTAAGAGAATGAAAAATTCTAGTAATGCAGACTAGGGAAAATGAAAAGAACCCTTTCTTCACCCTTTCCACTCTTATAGGTTGCATTATTGGGATGAAGATGACATCTCTTCTTTTGACTCAAAGAAAATATTCGAATTTAGAGTTGCCAATTTCAATGTCGATTCTTTTTGTCGAGAAATAAGCTAAATTCTAGCATATATGAAATTGGTTGTTCTATTTTTTTAATGAGTGTTTGAGACTTGCATATGACAGTAATGCGTAAAGAGTTTAAAGTTAGAATTTAACTTTTTATCTAACCAAAGAACACAAAAGAATGCTTGGAAAATACTTAAATAAAGTTAAAGAATTTGAAATTGTAAATGAAGAAAAGGAAGTTAGGTGATTTCTTAGGAACTTATATTGAAGCCGACATTGATGAATAAGTCTTTCATGAAGGAATATTTCGTTATGTTGTCCAATCAAATATAACATTTATGTCAAGAATTCTAGTGCGGATGGAGAATTGAGGTGAGTTTGTCGAAGTTCTGTTGACGAATATTTCGCACCGACTCGACTCCGATCGAGCCCGACTAGGCTCGATCGCGCTCGATCGACTCGATCGATCGACGTCGAGACAAAATCAACTCAAATTGGACTCCAATTTAATTAAATTAAATCAATTTAATTAAATTAAAATTAAATCAAATCATTTAAAACCCAATCGAACCTCGTCGAGCGTCGTCGAACCCAATTCGACGCTAATCGGCATCAATCGGAGTTCAATTTCGCGAAATTGACTCAATCGAACAAAATCGGACCCAAATCGACTCAAATCGATTCGGATCGAGCCCAATTCGGAGCCAATTTCAGCCCCAATTGATTGATTTGGGCTCAATCAACTTCCCAAATCAGAAAATTGAAACCTAGGGCTGAGATTTTCCCTCAAATCTCACCCAAATTTGGGTCCAATGTACTCAAGTGAAAATTCCCTCGTTTCTCACATAGAGGAAGCCGCATTGGGCCATTTGGGCGGTGGACCTGCTCCTGGCGTGCGAAACAAAGGGGGCGTGAGCGGGAGAAGAAGGGGATTTTTTTTCTTTTTCTCTTTCGGCTGTGTGTGCATCCCGTCCCGGCCCAGAGAGAAGAAACGAGCGAGAGAGAGAGGAAGACAGGCGGAAAACCTCCTTCCCGCGTGCGGATCTCCCCTCCGACCCCGCTCGAGGCTTCGACTGAGCCTCTCAGACGGATCTTCTCCTTCGTGCGAGTCCACCAGGCGGAACCCCAGTTCGCGCCGAAGCCCAGTTCGCGTGGGTTCGCATCCCTTGCGTGCGGAAGCCCAGTCCGCCTCCCTCTCGCGTGCAACGGTTCTGTCCGAGCCCACCCAGGGCCTCGGCCGAACCTACCAGGAGGTTCGGCTCTTTCTTTCGCCGGACCTTTGCGATCCGACCACCTCGGCTCCGTCTTGACCGACGCTAGGAAAGCTTTGCATTTACTGCAGCTGCTTCTTCTCCTTCCTCCTTCAACTCCGGCGACTTCGAGGCGACAAAGAACCTATCGGAGACTTCCAAACAGCAAAGGAAGGTTTCTAGCTCTTCCTCCTTCAACTCCGGCGACCTCGAGACGAGTTGGGAGCTGTTTGAAACCTCCAAACAGCAAAAGGAGGCTCCTAAACCTCCCAAACAGCAGTTTGGAACCTTCAAATCGTTGTGGACAGTGGTGGTGACGTCCGGAACGGCTTGGACAGCGGATTGGAACTTGGAACGGCTTGGACAGCGGATTAAAGCTTGGAGCGGAGCTTGGACAAAGCTTGGAACTTGGATAGGAGCGCTTGGACAACCCGGGGAAGGTATACCATTAAAACTTAGGCGAAACCTTAAGGCTCCCAAGGCCAATTGCAATGTGATTGACGATCCAAAGCCTTAGGTCCTTAGAAACTTTAATTTTTGGTCCCCCAAAACCCTTGTGTTGGCTGTCCACTTCGCAAAGGCTATGGAAATTGGTCGATTTCCATTAGTTGACTCTTACGTAAGGGTCCGAAGAGGATTTTGATGCATATAAAGATGTTGGGTTGGTATCCAACACCTTTTAAATTGTATGTCTTTGCATTCATGCAACCCTTCCATTACCTATGCTTAAACTATAGGTTAGACCATTTTATTTGACCTAGAAATCAAATGTTAGGATGTACACTTCTCTTTATAGTGTTGCATGCTAGGTTAGGTTCCTTAGGTCAACGTGCTACGGCAAAATTGACATATGTTTATGGTATGAATGTTTGCTAAAGTTCAATGTTTAATAAATTTGGTGGAAACTTGTGGTGGAGTTTTGATACAAATCATCATGAGATTTACTACAAGTCTCCAAAGACTTATATTGTAAACCCCACGACATTCATAACCAACTAAATTCATGACAAGCCATTCCATCAAGTTTATTTTGTTTAGAATGATGATTGCCACTTGTTTAGAACAACCCTAATCCCTAGAGATTTGGAAGGAGAGTAAAATGGTTTCATTTAATTCTAAACGATTTTGAGGTCACATGGGCCTTCATAAGCCCATGAGTGCCTATGCTTAGAATTATCTAATCCCATTTTTGAAACTTCCAAATTGAGGGTTTATGATGAAATGATTGAAATGCATTTATGTGCTAAGGGTTGTTTGCTCGCTTTTCTTTTATATCCAAAATCTACAAATTTATAAACATGATTATTTAATTTCCAAATGCTTCTTGAAGCAAGGGTGGTGTATTCCATGACAATTAAATGTTTATGGATCATACTCCACCAAGCATCGAAATTACTTAAGCATGATTAGTCAAATTTGTAAGTTAAGGGATTCAAGTGCAATGATAGTTGAACTTAGCATGTATTCATCCCCTTAAACATACAAACTACATTCACGTTTCTAGGCTTCTTAGATGATGTCAACCCAATCGTAAGACTCTTTAGAAATCGTAGGAAATCGATCTTCCCCTTTAAATGAATCCAAACATTCATTCAAACTATAGAAGACTCTCTTTTCATATGTGATGAGTTGGAATCTTCGAAAATTCCATAATGTCGCTACATGAGAATCTTGAACCTTAGAACCAAATTCTAGGTTCATCCACCCCTTCACTCTAACTAAATTGAGTGGGTGAAGAAATCCATTTGAACACCAAATGTTCAAGGGATCTTTCCCAATCTTGCGACCTCTAGGTCGCATCCTTTTTTTTTTTTTTTTTGTCTCTCTACAATCCAAATAGTTGTAGGAGGCCAACCCATTCTCTTAAGACTCAAAATTAGGAGAATGTTCACCTCTCTTTGTTCCTTTTAAACGCCACATGTTTAAAGGAACTTCTCCAAACTCAGGACCAAATCCTAAGTTTACTTCTTTCATTTGTTAAGACACAAAATTATCAAGTGAACGATTCTCCTCCTACATGATTTCACCCTTGAGTTTGGGACCAAATTTCAAACTCTCCATCTCATTTGTTGGAACCCTAACTAGCAAATGAATAGTCCTTTCCTTTCATGTATAATGATTTGAAACCTTCAAAGGTTCCAAACCAAAAATCATTTCATGAATCATGTAATTCTAGGATCAAAGTCCTAGGTTTACTTGACCTTGTTTGTTGAACAAAAATCAACAAATGTCCACCCTTACATATTCTTCATGTATGATACTTAGAGCATTCTCAAATCTCTAAGTGTTAGAGTGCATGAGTCATTTGAAACTTGGAACCAAATCTCAAGTTCTCCTATCTTCTTTGTTGGCACATAAAAACCAACGAATATATTCTTATGCAAGATATCCTAAGGCTCCTCAAGCCTTTAAGCATTTCATTGCATGAGTCCTCTCACTTTAGGACCAAATCCTAAGTCTTTTCTTCACTTGTTGATAACACAAAAGTAACAGGTGAACCTCTTCCATTCAAGTCTCCTAATCATGTCAGAGTTGATTTAGGAATCCTTTTCAAGGCCTTAAGGTGCATTCTTCCTCTCTTCAAATGAGCCCAAAACATTTGTAAGAAGGTAGGAAGCTCTCTTTCTATGACCCAAAGGTTATAGGAAAGATCTCCTCATTCTCCTAACCTAAATTAGGAGAGTGTGCATCATTCTTTGAATGTCAAATGATTCAAGGAACCTTCGAGAGTTTGCAACTCCAAAGTGCATCTCATTCTTCTCCATCCCTCCAACCCAAATTGGAGGAATGAAATCCAAACGTTCGAAGGAAATCCTCCAATTTGTAATCCCTAAGTTGCATTTTGGAATATTTCTTTCCTACAAGCCCAAATTGTAGGAGACCTCTAAATTTCTCTTCTTTAGCCTAGCTTCAAATTAGGCAAAACGAAAGTATCCCCCTTTGAACACCAAATGTTCAAGGGCCCTCATGAATGTGGAACCTCCAAGTTACACATTATTTCCTCCCTCTACAAAAAAAAAAAAAAAAGTGTAGAAAATCAACCCATTCACTTAGCCTAAATTAAGTGAATGTGTGTCCTCTTCTTTGAACACCAAGGGCTCAAGGAAATTCCTCTAGCTTGCAACTTTCAAGTTGCACATGATTTCCCCTTTTTTTTACAACCCAAAAGTTATAGGAAGGCCATCTTTCTCCTTCAACCTCAAAGTTGTAGGAAGCTTCTCAAGTAATCTATTTGTTGGAGCACAAACCAATGAATAATCCTTTAAACATAGGACTCAAATCCTAGTCTTCATCATTTGCCTAGTTACTAATTAAGCAAATGAATACCCCTCCTTGGACACCAAATGTCCAAGGAATCCCTTTCAACATGCAATCCAAATGTTGCTTGTTGCTTCTTTCTTCTATAACCCAAACGCTATAGGTAGACCCTCTCATTCTCCTAAAGCACAAAATTGGGAGAATGTGCACTTCTCTTTGAACACCAAATGTTCAAAGAATATTTTAGAAGCTTGCAACCCAAGATTGCATCTTCTCTTCTTCTTTCTACAACTCAAAAGTTGTATGAAAGTCTCACCCAAATCTCCTATTTGTTGAATCAAAGTCAACAAGTAATTCAATTCAAAATCATTTGTTTGTTGAACCAAATTCAACAAATAATTTCATATCAAGCAAAGGGATCAAACCTTAGCTTTCTTTCATTCTCCTAACCCAAATTAGGTGAATGAGTTCCTCTCTTTGGATACCCAAAAGTTCAAAGAATCCTTGATGTGTAGGCCCAAATCTACACATCATCTTCTTACGTTTGCTTAACCCAAACTTAGCAAACTAAATACCCATCATTGAACATAAGAGTTCAATGATAGTCTCTCTTGATTCGTAACCCCAAAGTTACAAATCTTTCTCACTTATTGAACCAAACTCAATAAGTGATTCAACTTTATTTGCTTAATCCAAATTAAGCAAATGAAACCCAACTCCTTGAATCCAACAATTCAAGGAGACATCTTTTGATTTGTAGCCTCAAAGCTACTAATCTCCATTCACTTCTATAGGTTCCAAAGACCTTAGAAGATGTAATACCTTAGCCCTAAAGCTATAGGTTCTCTCTCTCCTCCAACTCCAAAGTTGTAGGAGACTTTCCCTCCCTTTAGCTCCAAAAACTAGAGGGAGTTCCCCTACATTTAGCCCAAAAGCTAAATGTTGGATTTCTTTCTTCTCTTAGCTCCAAAAGCTAAGGAAATTTCTCCAATATGTAGCCCAAAAGCCACATGTTGGATGCTCCTTCCTTAGACCCAAACTCTAGGAGGACTTTTAGTGTGACATACCACACAAGCCTCACACACTTAGGTGCACAGCCCCTTTAGGCATGCTAGGATTAGGATTTTTTTCTTTGTGTGCGCATGTGATTGATGTTGTGGATTGATTGATCTTGGATTGTCTGCGTGTGGGCACTTGCCCTTAAGTGGTTAGCATAGAAATATAAATGCCTTTTTGTGCAGGTGGCCATATCTAAAAGGGGGGCGCTCATAAATAATAATAAAATGCTTGCATGACAGGTATCGCTTAAAACCCCCCAAAGATGTGGCCAATAGGGTAGAAGCAGGGGCCTTGTGCTTAGCACTCTAAGTGCTAGGCCAATTTTGAGATGATCATATTCTTGCTATATAAACTGCCTCCTAACTCTGTTTTGCAGATTTGAGTCTTTTTTTTTATCATGTATTTGGTAGAAATAGGATGTAAAACTTGTGGGGGTTTGGAGCAAAGGAAGGGAGCAAAGAAGATGAAGTCCAAAGAACTTTTGTAAAGCTTAAAGACCCCACAAGTAGAGTCTGTAAATGTTAACTGGGTTGTATAATGGCAGGCAACTCAGCTGCCAAACACGTTTGTAATAACTGGGACATTATTTACATTTCTGTCTTTATTTATATACAAAAGCATGTGTTGAAGTGTTTACTGAGTGCGCAATAGAAAAAGCATGTTTTTCTTAGGTTTCTTCTCTTATTTTTGTGGGTGTGGCCTGGACTTGATTACGTTAGGCTCTTAAGATAAAAAAACTAAATTTTCTACTCCTTAACATTGTAAGCAACTTAATGATAAAATCAAAATTAGGCTCCATGTCTTTCAAATAAAAAAATTGCATGGCTCCTTTCAAGGAGCCAAGTTTTCAAAATTGAAAATAAACATGCATGGCCAAAAAAAAAATGTGTTGCATATAGAAAGCCCTCACTTAAGGACTAGATAACAAAAGTCTTTTTCTTTATGAGTCAGCATTTGCATACCTCACATAATTAGGCATCTTAGCCTCAAAGCTAAGTTATAAGCCCTACCTTCTAAATAAAAACAACTCTACCACTCTACATTTGCATTGAGACTAAACAACATGGTTTTAAAAGCGATTAGGGGGAGTTTAGCTGGTAGTCCCTTCCAGGCGGGACAATAAATCCAGAGGTCGGGCGGGTTAGGCCTCTTGTGAGGTGTAGCTTGTAAGTCCCTCTTTGCACTTGTTAGATTTAGGTTCGAGGCACTACCTATCGGTAGTCCTCACCTTAGTCTTAGGGTCAGAGGCACGGGTTGATTCCAAATCACCCTATAAGCCCTCATCTTTCGGGCAATTCCTCCAACAAGTGTTGTTGGGATGTAAGCCCCAATCTTCTAATAAAATATCAACTTAAACCAAATTTAGATTCAAAAATGTAAAGCCCAACATAGGATAGTCCGAGCACCTCTGAGTTTCCCTCAGAATCAAGTGCTCATACTTCATCTCCTTTGGCTCTCATTCCAAAAATCTATATCTAAGTTGATCAACCTCTTCCTTGAAATTCCTAAGGGTCAAAACCTTTTGCTAAGACTTTCATGGATTTCAAAACAACAAAAATCAAACTTTAGCCAACATTTAAATGACTTCCAAAGTAAGAAAAACCACTAGTTTAATCAAAAGTTTTCCCAAATCAAACTTGGGATGTAATTAACCATAGGGGCTTGCCCCTATGGGATGTCTGTACCCCAGAAATAAATAAACCCCACTCAACCAAACATTGAGTGGGGGAATCTCTGTTAAATAATTGTAAATTTTATGATTGAGTCCATAAGGAGATGATATTTTTACCCTCCGGGGTAATATATCGTATTCTTATGCCGTGCTCGATGATAAAGTATGCAATCCGTTTGAGGATACAAAAAATTCTCCAACAAGTTCGAGCATATATTTCAAAAGGTTTCTAAATTTCAATGTTCTATAAATAAATTAATATCTAATCCTAGTTGGAAGAGTTTAGTTTATTCATTAATGACTACTCAAACTTGGTTAACCGAATTGGATACTTTATTAAAATAAAGTGTTTAAGAATGATCGAATTGTCGAGTAAGAAGCCATGATATAGAAAAATAAGGCCATGAAGATCAAGTCATCTTGAAGGCCTTTGGAGATTTATGTAACAATTTTATATATTCTGAAGAATATGCTGATATCCTCACAAATATGAGCAAGGTATTCTATTTTGTTTAGAGACTTTTGAGGAAAAGTTATGAAATTATTACAGTAATTTGATTTAATTTTGGATCAATGAGATTAGATTATATTTCATAAGTTTAAGTCATTAGAAACATTAGGATGCGTAGATTATTTTTGTCTAGCCAGCCCCAAGTCAACCCACTTAGTTGACCTAAGCTGACTTGGACATGCCTCAGGGTGAACAAAAAATTCTTGTTGGTCATATCATTATTGTATGAATATCATGATATTTCTCTTCAAGAATATCATAATATTCGAAAAATTAATTAGGAATATGTTTAGCACACATTGCTTGTCAATTGACTAGTTCTATTTACCACACTTTATTAGACTAACATGTTGATTAATATATTCGTGATACTAATACGTGATTTATATCCTAGCTTGCAAGAACAACATTTATGATAGCTATATCATTGGATTGTGAGCTTTGAGCTCTCAAACTCTCTTGTCAAATCTTAGGTTTTTATTTCATGGCATTAAATATCACATTTGTGTGACAAATCAAATGGTACTTATAATCATCCTCACTTCACCATTCGACTAGGATTTCCTTAGTACTCTTGTATGTATTGCATTCTAAGTGTTAGTGCTACATCTAGAACCCTTGGTCTTGCATTTAACTCAGAGAAGCCAAGTCTATTTATGTTTGGATAGATGATTATCAAATTTGTACATTTGTAGTGTTTGACCGAAGTACTCCTTGCTGTGTATTCCTCTAGGATCTTTGCAAGCAATACACGAAGACGTGTATAAGTCAGATGACTATGTTGTTAAGGCAAATTCTCTGTTTTTAAGGGACTATAGACTGAAATGCTTCTTTCTCATCTCTCAGGGAACTCCAACATGTTGGCGCTTTTGTTGATGGTAATGTTGATTGTGATGACAATGTCGCTTTTTGGTCAACATGTCATGTTTGTCATGTGACCTACCTTGCTGATTTTGAGGCTATTGAGAATTTCATGTAAGATTGGTGTTGCTTGGCCTGGAGGAAGAAGTTGAGGTTGCATGATTGTACTATTTAATATTTATGTGATTCTTAGGAGGCTTGAACAATTCTACTAATTTTTAACTACTGCAAACTGACTGTGTATCTAAAAGAACTCTTTTGGAGGCCCTGAGGTAATGCTTCTTGGATAATGACTAGCTACAAGTTTTGAATATCTAGCATCTTGAATTATAAACGGGCAATAAAGTTACAAAATAATTTTTTAGGTTCTAGCCTCATGTTTAATAGGCCTTGGGAGTTCTTCAATAGATTTTTTGCATCAACAAACTGCATGATGAACCATTGCTTAAAGTCTAAGAAGTATGTAATGCTCCCCAGTAAAAAGTGCAAAAAGCATCGTGCTGGTGCCTCATTAATGGTGGTGAAGAGAAGCATACATTTCATCACATCACTGACAGTGAGAATGGAGATTGTTGATTCAAATCAGGCGACACAATAGGTTGGATTTGAATTCCCTCAATAGGAGTCCAAGACAAGCATTTGTAACCTTGGGGGAGGTCGAGCCTTGATAATTTCCATCAAAAGGGTGTTGGCGGATTGAGTCTAATGCATTGTTGATCGTCGAGGTAGAGGAACCTCTGTGATTCTTCCTTTTAGATATATGGCTCATCAACGGGAGTTAGAATAGTTAATGCTCAAAGTAGCGACAGAGAATGTTAGAGGCGGCCAAGCCACACTCTCAAGGAGGTTCCATGAGAGGAGTAGCTTGTGTGAATCATTCAGTGAATCTTTGGATCATCCTAGTGAGTTGCTTGGAGGTAATGTGATCAATGAGGTAGTTGCTCTGCCAAGCTTTCTCCATGTCTTTGGGATGTTCAATGGCTTGGTTCCTGATCTTTGGCAGCTCCAAGTTTAACATACCTTTGAGGATGTTGGATCTAATATTATTCATGGAAGGTACCAATACCTTACTATATCTACAAATAAAGCCCAAAGAGGAGAGAGGTAAAAGAGATACAAAGTTTGACAAAAAAATTTAGTTGGATTTTAGTTTTCAGAGAGATTCAGCCTCATTATCAGATTTTTTCATGTCTATGGTCCACCTTTGACCTTTATTTATAGGTGTTAGCCATGGTCAACGACACATTAAGGATTGTATATGAAAATAACAAAAAAAAAGTAGATGATTGAATTTTGTATAACTAGTTATGTAATTGATAAGTTTGGCTAACAACTATTTTATGTGCAAAAATTGACAACAGATTTTGAGTTGAAGGCAAGTACCCTTGATGAGTTCTAACAAAAATCCTTAGGTAGCATTATGAGTGATCTAAACAAGCAATTGAGTTTTACAGGTGCATTCAACATTTAAGTATTGGGGATTCAGTAGGTTCAATCTATTGGTTTACTCAAGGCTTTGAGCAAATACTAGGTTGGTTCATGGCTATTAACTTACTAAATCGTGTTTAGGCTCTCATAATGACTTGATCAATATGATCTAAATGAATATTGAGTGTACATTATGTATGCATGTATTATAATTTAGAATTTTGCTGCTTTATACATAGGTAGATTCAACTTTAAGAGTATATGTATAATAAAGTTAAGGGCTTTGAGTGTGTGACATTGCCTGTCCAAAAGCAAGTTAGATGAACTTGATATTATATTATGTATTTTGCAAGGGTGAAGGTAGTGGATAATGGTTTATGGTATTCTTAAAAAAATTGCATCTTTGCTTAAAATTTTTTTGCTCCATCAATTTTAATATTTGATATTTATTATGAAAATTAGGTTATAATTATTGTGCTTCTTGGAATATAATTCATGAATCATTGTATATATGTCTATAATGTTAATGCATGGATAACTTGGGAATCCGCCATTAGTAGTGAAATGCAATTTTTTTTTCTTTCTAAATGAAATGCAATTTAATCATGTTGCATAGCTTCAGGAATAAGATATATAAAATTGTTTGACAAAGTGTTGGATGTATATTCACGATATGGAAAGGAAAAAAAATTTAATATATTGGTTGCAATCTACGTCAAATCTAATATATTGATGACGAGAATAATACCAGAATTTCTTGGAATTTCTAATTCATAGGTGTTTTGCCTTTCTTAAATTGAATTTTTTAAACAGTTCTTGTAGAAAAACTGTGGAGTTACAAATGCATTCTTGCCTTTCTCACCTGGTGTATTTTCTATACATCTTATCACATCATCAAACTACTTACAATTATCAGAATTACTAATTAATTGATTTGCCAATATCTTCATTCAAATCATGCAAATGACAATTATAATATCATGCAAGTAATAAAAATGCTAAAATATTAGCATGCATTTTAAGGGATACTTATGAAGATTTATTAGTTTCTAAAGGAATAAATGATGAACAAAATTTAAAAATTGTCAAATCATATAAATATGATGCATCTATATAGATGCACATCCTCTTAAAAAATTAACCCAATTGTCTTAAATGTTGGTTGTGATATAAGCACCTTTAGATTTGATCAGGTAACTGTTATAAATTTAAAGTTTTCCTTAAAAAAATTGTCGTTAATATATTATTTTTAAATGTTAACATATTTTCATTTTCCCCTTGATGTTTTTTCTAGAAATTATGCAAATTCAAGAAATCAATACAAAACAAGCATAAACAATTTTAGTTTGATTTGTAGAGATAATCTCATAAGATTCATCATCATGGTTTAAATCATCCATATTTTTAATTAATTTATCAATTTTAGCATGCATGATTAGTTCAAGCTCACATATAAGAAATAAATTTAATTTTTATTAGAAGTTTCATCTCATGTTCAAATTCAATTTCTACTCCGATTCCTGCACTTGTAAAGTATATCATGAATATGTTTTAACATAGGTACAAATTCAGATTCATTGACAAATATTTAAATTCATAGTAAAATTGTAAATTATTTTTTGTAACTAATGCATCTTTAAAACAATAATCTTGAATTACAATTTCTTTAATTGGAGCAAATTTAACCTTGCATAATTTTTGTGTTGGTGTGTATGTGACAGGCTTCATCAGAGATGATAATAGTTTTTCTTCAAGAGCATTCTATCACAGGTGCGATAGTCTTAATAGTATCCAAAGATTCGTATATAGTCTTGTGTAATGTTTTGATAATTAATTCTTCCCTAACTCACCTAAAACCTTTAATGAATCAAATGGTAGCATACTAGTCTAGAGTCAGTAATATTTTGGCTATATGACCTGAAAATTCAGCATAATATTCAAATAAACTATAATCATGTTGTTTACATTTTTTAAATTAGTAATGCAATTTCTCCCTCTAATGATAAGCGAATGTCAATTATCTACTTGTCTAATGAATATATTTTCCATTATTTGTTGTACATATTCAAATCATATAAGTTAATTTTTTTTATCTCACCCTCAATAGATGCACCTCATTCATTTCTCCAAAACAATGATACCTAAACTTATCATTGTATTCCTTAATAATGGTAAATTTATTTCTCTATATTTATTCACTTTTTGGATTTTTTTCCTAGTTTAGCTTGTTTGTAAAATTATTGCTTTAATCAAATACATTTTATTTCATTTGTTGTAATGTTCAAATCAACTAAATTTATTTTCAATAAATATCACTCCGATCTAATATGATCATTCTTTATTTTATCCTTGCATTCTTTTGTGATGGTAGTTTTTTTCTCAATATCTATTCACTTTCTGGTATTTTTCCTACGGTGGCTTGTTTAGAAATTCCGCGGCTTTAATCATTTGCTCATTTCTTATTTGCTGGTTTCCATTGGCATCTTTTGTAGAATTCTCAAGGAAGAACTTTGTTGCTATTCCCATAGCAGCTTTGCAATCTTCTCGTTTTGCAGATGTGGCTTGTGTTCCAATTGGCAAGAAGTTGGAATCATCTACTCTGGCTGATGGGAACTTAAATACACATAATCAAGAGAAAGTTGAAGGTCATACTTTAATGAAGGCTAGCTGGATGGAGACAATGCCTTGCAGTGAATCAAATCTGAATACTGTAGGCACAAACAAGGATGAAATTGTTTTGAACCATGAAGCTCAAAACTCATCCAGGTTCATAGAGGGCTACAGTGGAAAGACTCTGTATCAGGAGGAAGAAACTGAACTTAGATCAGAATTAAATAAAGAAAATTTGTTGTCCCAATCTCCACAAAGATGCAATCTAGCTGCTGCAGGTTTGAGCTATGTTTCATCCCAAGAGCCTGGTGTTCAGTCCCAAGCCATTGCATTTGGTGTTGTGGACAAGTTCCTTTCATTAAATAGTGAGGGATTATCTCCAGACATTAACAATGAGAATATGGAGACAGTTCTATCACTTCCTATTGCTAGTGTGAAAAGGGCTCAGTGTCTTGTGAGGAAATCTGATAAAAGTACAGAACAAAAAGTTCACGTATATGACTGGATTGACGCCCTTGAGGATGAAGGAGGTGGTGAATTATTCAGCAGAAGAAAAAACTCTTTCTTTGAGTGCAAAGGTAGTAAAGAAGTATCACGCGGACTTCCTTCAGAGGTTATACTTAGAGGTTCCGAGATGACCAATGGTGTTGATAACAAGAGCAGTACTAAATCAAAGGACCATTTTAATGAATTGAAAGAGCAAACAAAGAGAGAAACAATGGAAAAATTTGAGAAATCTGATATTCATGTAAGTGATGAAGGTGTTTATAATTTTGGTCCTGACACTCAAATGGCAGTTGAAGCAATACAGGCCTTGGGTCATTCATCTCCTGTTCATTTGGAACCGACTAATCCACAATCAAAACGTGGAGAGGTTACTTGCGCTTCGATAAAAATTAAAAAAACTAACAGAACTTGTTCAAGAAATGCTCCTACAAGGAAGAAGATTAATAAATCTGAAGGAATTATTACACGTTCTAAACGACAAAGCAACATCACCAAATCAAGAACAAAAAGCTGCAATTCTTCCAAAAAACAATCCACTAAGTTGAGAACAAAGATGGTTTTGGAGGATCGTACAACTGAAATAACAGCAAAGATGACAGTGAAGAAATCAAATGAAAACCATAAAGGACAGATTTCAGTCAACAATGGAGAATATGCAGAGATAATGAAGAATATGGTAGATAAAGAGCTTGAAAAGTCTCCTGTTCCAGTGACACTCTGTAAACAACCTTCAGTTGGTGTAGATTGCGTTGTTGGCACTAGTGAGAAATATACATCACCTGTTGCACATCGTACTAGACGTTCAAAAGCAACTGAGCTGTCGAACCTCAATAAAACATTATCTAAAGGCCCTGGCAAAGATACAAGCAGGATGAATTTGCGCTCCCATAGAACACTGGAGACGGAGGATGTATTTGTTTCAAATACATCAGTTGTACCAAAAGTCAATAAAAATGGTCATAATTTAAGCTTGAATGTAACAATCCAAAGTGCCTATGGATTCAACGGTCTTGCTGATGCAGTTGAGGTGGAGAGAGAGCATGTTGAAGAAAAAGCACCATTTCATGACAGAGATGCATACAGCGAATCTAAAAGAAGGAAGATGAAAAACTTTGATACAGAAAATCAAAAAAGCGTTAGGAAAATGAATAATCATTCAAAATCATTAGATGTTATTGCTCCAACAGTTCTAAAGCCCACTATTCAGATGAAAAAGCGTAAAGTATTTATCAGAAGTTTTGCTGAAATTTTAGATACAGTAAAGCGAAGGAAGCGGTCAGTTTCTTCAAGCAGCAAGTTTGAGTCTGATGGCATTACTTCTAATGTTGGAAAGATGAGAAATGAATCTGGCTTCAGGACAAGGCCATCTTTGCTTTCAGATATTTTGAAGCCTTATTTTGCTAATGATGCCCGTTTTAAGGATCAACTCTCTTGCAAAGCTGCTTCTGATGGAACCTCTAACACGTATTCGGTTTCTTCTGTAAAGCAAGTTGTTAATAATCATAACCTTGAAACATCTAAAGAAAGTGTTCGATCTAGATTGCTTGCAGAAGTTGTAAAAGAAGATACCAAACCTGATGGGTCAGCTAATGCAATCAGTCAATCTGGTTTACCATGTTCACCTGCAACCGGTGGAAATGTAGCTTCACCTGTTTGCAACTCTCATGATAGCTCAAGAATATCTTTCCGTAAATCTTTGTCAGGATCTCCTATTTCTAGGGAACTTATCCGGTTGGAATCTTCTTATGCATCGCCATCAAAGTTGAATGATGTACGAAGAAGAAAAGATATGGCATGTTTTCAGGTTTGTTTCAGCAATCATTTAAGCAAGGATGTAATCAATCATCAGAAAAAGGTGCTTTCTCATTCCTTTTGATTGTGAATTCTTGAACCAGCATTTTTATTAAACCACACCTTTTAATGATTTTGACTTGATCTTTTGTTTTAGATATTGAAACGGTTAGGAATTCAGGATGTCTCCTCCAGTTTAGAAGCAACACATTTTGTTGCTGATAAGTTTGTGCGAACTAGAAACATGTTAGAGGCGATGGCTATGGGTAAACCGGTCGTAACGCCTATGTGGCTTGAAAGCTGTGGACAGGTAAGCTCCTTTATTGATGAAAAGAACTACATCTTGAGAGATGCAAGGAAGGAAAAGGAGATTGGTTTCAGCATGCCTGTTTCGCTTGCACGTGCTTGCCAGCATCCACTGCTGCAGGTGCTTTTTATATCTAGTATCTCTCTAACATAACTGACTGCATCATAATGATAAATATAATTGGGGCATTATGTTTTTTTTTATAATTGCAGGGTAAAAGGGTGTTTATCACACGAAATGCAAGACCTAACCAAGAGCTTATTTCCAGCTTAGTTAAGGTAGCTGGTGGACAGGTATTTTACTGTATAATAAGTTCATTATGGCCTCATAAGCCTGTAGTTGAGCTCATCTTCCTCTCTGGATTTTTTATTATTCAATTTGTTTTGCATACAGATCATGCCCCCTTTCTACATATGCCAACTCCTTAATTTGAGCCTTGCCTCAAGAGAGAGAGAGAGAGAGTATTGTTTAATTTAAAATTTAAAATTACCTCAGATAAAACTTCATTGATACAACTCCTTAATCTAGACATTGATTAAATGGAGAGAGTGTTGGCCAAAAATTGAAATGGATTATCTTCAATTTGAATTTGAGGAGAGATGAAAGGAAAAATTGTCATTAGGGAAGGTGGAGGGATCGAATATAATGAAATCATTCTTTTGTTGCAATCCAAACTTTTGGAAGGCAATTTCATTTCTTCTTGCTTGATAAAGCTTATAAAAGCATAACCAAAAATAGATATTCTTCTCCATGAATATGATGCTTTGAAGCTTGTATCCTTCTTTGATATCGATGTGTCACTTATTTCAAGATTCATGGAGTCTCACAATTAGAATATCATCATAGAGTTATAAGGTTCATTACTTCATTCCAAGTATTGAATGTGGGATCGACTTGCTAAGGTCCGGAATCGAATAAATGGCCCAATTTTCATCTTCCCTTTAAGAATGTGCAAATCAATTGTGACCATTTAAGAAAGCTCTTTCCATTTTGGGTTCCAGTCTCACTTTCAAATGAAACTAAAATCAAAGAAACATGGGTATTTTTGTAATCCATAAGAAGAGAAAATGTCGCAGTTGTTGAATGATCATAGGGTCCATTAGTCAACCAATCTTGGCAGGAATTATTGAACACACATATTAAGGGTTTTAACCATTAGATGGATCCTCTAATAACCCTTAGATTGCAATCCATATGCCTCCTCTTCTTATTCTAGCCATTGGCCCCTCCTCTTGGGGACTTTTTTTCTTTTTTTAATAGCTTTGCATTTGATTTATTTTTATTCTAAGCTTATTTAAAATTCTAAATTGTTTCACATTTTGTACAAAATGAAGCAATAGAATTCAAAGAAATATTTTTGTTCAATTTTTTTTACATGGTATTAGAGTGAGGTTAAGGTTTTTGTCTTCCAACCTTGTTCTTTTTTCATTCTCCCTTCTTATCGAGATTTTTCATTTTCTTTATTATAACTTTTTTTTTTACTTCCCTTCAAAGGAGTTGACAGTCATGAATGTTAAAATAGAAATTAAAAAATAATTTCAGGGGCTGCAAGCCTCATATCACCTGAATGCATGAAATTATCTGAAATTGTCATAAATTGTGAAGGCCTTTCTAAGAGGAAAGGGAAAGATCCTCATCTTATCGATCATCCTCCGAAATTAAAAGACCCAAAATTTATATTAATTTTAATCAATTAGTATTGCTAGAAGATAAAGTGATTTATAAGTATGATAGGCTTAAATGTCTTAGATTTATGTATAGAAGAATGGATTTATATGTGAAAATATAAATTTTAGTGTTAGTGCTTTATAGTTATTGGATTATCTCATAAGCGAAATATTATAAGGAGATATCACAGAAGGTTTTGAGTAAAATTTTATAAAATTGCAATTACGTTAACACATTGTATGAATTGAATTTTGTTGTAAAAAAATTGTCAATATTCATTTTGAGCGTGAGAAAAATGATAATGTTAAGATAAATGTGTGATAGCATTATGAAGAACAAATCAAGAAATGGTTATGTTAGATGAGCAATTAAAGTGACATCTATTAATAATAAGATAATTGAAAATAGACTTTACCTGTTTTGTTGATTTACAATAAACTGTTGAAAATTAATCGCCCATCAGACAAGTAGATAAATTAGCATCAAATGTTAGAAATGAGAGGGAAACTTAATGTAATATGGATATTTCAAAATGATTTGTAAATAATAGGTTAACTACTTAGAAACACTAAATAAGAATGAATGAAAATTGAGAATTAATAAAGACAACCCAAATAGTTGGGGTTAAAGCTAATAATGATGATGATTAATTGAAGATAAAATAAATAAGAACTGAATCAGGATATAATTTCTTCTATTCTTCTTCAAGATTTACATTTGAAACAAAGCAAGAACTTCACATCCAAAGTGAATTATCTTTTTCTATTCCTCAATATTCAATGATCTAGCTACTCAAAAGGACTCCCTATTTATCTCATGGTTAAATGGCTAAAGAACCAGTTATACATGGATTGCAGATCCACATAATTGTTTTTTCAGGAACTTGAGAACAACAATGAGGATAGCTTACATTTCTTATAACGTAGTGCCCGATTGTTTTAGTGTATCTTACATTAAATCATTGTACCTTATATTCCAATATAGAGACTAATTTTTTCGATGGAACATATGATAGTTTCTGCTCTCTATTATGGTGCCCTGTGTGATACGTTAATAAGAACCTACATTCAGTCGTATTATCCTCTACCTTGCTTTGCACATTAACAAATCACTTGAGTATATATATATATATATATATATATATATATTTGAGTCTTTTTTTTAGATGTATCACACCATCTGAAAATTTTTATTTTTTCCACTTAATTTATTTCAAAGAGACATCATTGCCGCCCAACACATTCTTATACCATAACTATTCTAGTAACAGCTTTTGTAGACAATATCAAAGTTTCTAATTTAACAGTAATCTTAATCAATATGCATTAATTCTTAATATTTGAAGTCTTTGTGGTTAAATAGTTTGAGTTTATGATGGGTTTTGTTTGAAAAAAAAAATATATTTTTAATAAAACTGCTGTTTATTTCTTGATATTAATAAAAAAATACTTGCAATATTGCAGAAAATACTAGTACCAGGAGAGGTTATGCAGTCTTTACCTTGATATTTTACTATGTAAACCCTAAGGAGCATGATCCGGTCATCTTCATTGAAGTTTTGGTTGACATTGGCTACACTAGCCTGCATCCCCTGACTTGCTTAGTTGATATTATTATTAATCTTATTTAATGATTTTTTTTGGCAGCCATTAAAGAGAATCGAGCTGTCCATGACTGAAGAAGATAAACTACCTGACAATCTTCTGATTCTCACTGGTGAAGAAGATTATGCAGTTTGTGAACCTCTCCTTGAGAAAGGTAACATTCTTTTTATGAAGTACTCTCTACTATCTGAGGAAATATATTGTTGTTAAAAAGAAAACCCATAGTTCACTGCATAAATCTCGCTTCAAGCAGGAGCAGCTGCTTTCAGCTCAGAGCTTTTACTCAATGGCATTGTTATTCAGAAGCTGGAATATGAGAGGTAATCATTCCAAATCCTTTCTTTCTCTCAGTCTTTATAAATTATTATATGGCAAGATAAGATAATATTATATGAAAGTACATGTTGGGATTATATGCATTTAAATCATTGTCATGTGAGAAATAATAAGGGATTTTACAATATTTTCATATTATTTTTGTTTCATGCAATATCATGTTTGTACTATTGATCTTATTTTTGAGGATATTAAAAATATGTTTTATAAAAATTTTTGAACAAAAAGCAAAAAAATATATTTTTTTATTGAAATTGAAAAATCTAATGCAGTTAATTTTCTTGTTATAGCTAGTGAATAATAGCTTTCTTTATCAATTTAGGATAATTTTCCCAATTTAATGTTTTTTTAATATTTCTTCTTAAAATGAGACTGATTCTCCTTGTAAGATAGAGTTGTGAGATTTTCTTGGAGTGAAATATTGAAGGTCTTTTTAATAGTAATTTAGATTTGCATGTAATATGATGCTTTGAAATTATATGGGAAATATTTGCAAATTCCATTCTTATTTTCATTATTTTATCTGCAGACACCAACTCTTCCTGAATCAAGTTAAGAGGTCACACTGAACAGTTTTGCTTGACTGTAAAGATGGAAAAAAGAGTTCCTCCCTGTAAAAAAATTGTATTTATTCCTTTTTGTCTGGGTTATATTGTCCTGTTTGCTTATATATTCAAAGGAATTCTAATGTAATTTATGAGATGTCAAGGCCATAAATATGGTGTTTCTATTGTATAGTGTTTGTCCCCTTCTGTGATTGAAATACTTTTCCTTTCTTTTTTTAAATTTAATGCAGGCTCAGAGCATAATTCTTACATGTTTATCAACTTTTGTGATCCATTGGTAGTAAAACTGTTGCAGTGTTGTATTCCTTTTGATTTATTATTTTTTTTAAGAATTTTCTATTGCTCCTAGAGTAAAATTGCAGCTATCTTAGGGATAGAGATTCAGATTTTGTTTGGGATAGCTTTCTTACTGCTTTTTAAAGCATAGCTTTCTGATAAAAAAAATTGTTTTAGCTTTATTGACTTCCAAGTGTAATTTTTTGGCCAGTTCAAAAATTGTTTCATGTAAATAGAAGAATATTAGCCTTTGTCCAATTCTGTTTGGTTTGAAGCAATTGAAAGCAATGAAGTGAAAGGGAAATGAAAATGGCAAAGACAAAGGAATTTTATTGAATTCGTTTTTATCTATTTATTTGTTTGAGAGTTCTAACTCCTAATGAAATATTTTTTTAAATTCGAATCTTACATATTTAATGTGTATACATTTGACTTAAGTGATCTAAACATCCAACAACAAGAAAAAAAAATCCCCAAAACTAAGAAAGCTGCCCATAGACTCCACAATTCCAAAGAGAATTGACAATTTTAACCAAAGACTGAGCATCATCAAATACTTATTTGGCTGAACAGATCTTGAACAGATACAGAAAAAGATTGAGCAAACTTAATAACGTTTTTCAAGGGAAAATCTACAAATAGATAAAAAAGACTCTACTAATGTTAATGTCTAATGACAGAGCGAAAGAACCCATTGATTATGATTTCCTGCAATCATTTTTGAAGGAGGCTCAGTGCAAACAAATAAATAAACTCCTCACAGAAAGAGAAATTCTAACTAAAGTGGACACAAAGCAGGGCATGAAATTTATCTCAAACATAACATCAAAGAGCCAAACTCTTGTTCTCCAAATATTTATATATTACAATTTTAATCCACCAATTTAGGCTACATTTGAGAAGCGGCCTTTAATACTAAATCTCTGTGTTTTAAGAAGCAATAAAAAGTCATCCCAAACAAAACCTTAGACTTCATTTGGACAGCTTTCTTTCTGCTTCTTAAAGCAACTTTCTAGTATAAATTTTATACTAAAAAATTGCTTTAAGAAACAGAAAAAAAAACCATCCCAAATGAAACCTTAGTCTCATAACTACACAAAATTAATCTAAAATACTCTCTTTGTAATTAAATTGATCAATTTAATAAAATTGACTGACACAAGAGACTATTTTGAATCAATTTTATATATTCGATAGACCAAACTAAAACAGCGTGATATTATAAGATTATATTGATCATACACAAAATAGTTTGGAGACTTCAATTTTTTTCTGAAAAACAAATGGTAACCTAAAACTCCATACTCAAAATCACAAAACGGAAAAACCCATTAAAATTCATGAATGGAACTTCCGCTAAAACTGGGAACTCACAGCACTTTAGTTAAAAACATCAAAACAAACACAAATAGAGAGACAAACCATACATCACAGATTAGAATTTCAAGTGCTCTAACTGACAAATGTTCTTCTCAGACGAGAGAATCGCATTAACATTTTCAAACTTTTTTATAACATAGATGCTGAGTGATAATTCGTTGCAGCACAAAATCATACCAAGCAGAACCTCCAAATCGAACTTAAACAAATTGTAAACAACCTACAACTTCAATACCAAGAAGGCAACATAGTACGCCCTTCATTCTTGAATTTTCTCAAGCAGGGCCTTGTCTATAATAGATTGAAGGACCTGCAAATAAATATCGTGAAGAGATTGATCGAGAATCCCTGTTGACATAACCAGATAGTGCATTTGGAGCAAGAATGGGATGCATTTCGCTGAGTCTGGCATCCCGTGAAGCTCCAGGCTCAAAACTGCCTATTCTGGGCAGAGCATATGGTAATCTGACATGAGCTTGTTGAACGGGGACTAATGGCCGCAAGGGATCATTATGGTAGTTTATTTTGGGTTCATAGGGTCCTACTGCTATATAAGGATGAGTGTATACATCTGGGGCTGTAGCAGGGGAGACCAAGAACTGGTTTGGATTTAAGCCGAAATTTATATATTCATGTTCATTCAAAGACCGGGGATCGAGTGGCACGGCACCGACCGGAGCTTGGACAAACTCCCTCTGCAATGGGGCTGGACCATCAAAGGGAACCATTGTGGGCCATAATAGTGGGACTGGAGTTGGAACTGGGGCTAGAGGTTGGATTGGTTGGGGCACAGGAGCATCCTCGTTAAAGATTGGTTGTTGCGGGGGTAAAGATGGGAATAACTTTGTGAGCTCGTTTACCTTTAAAATGGAAATTAACAAAAGTTAGTAAACCATCATAAGATAATGGAATTGTAGATTTGCATTAATCAGATAGTCTGCATTTGGTTTTAGAAGGTGATAGTGGAAATGGCTACGAAATGGAAATCAAGCTAGAAAGAAACGAGTTGAGAAAAATCATTTCCTAAAAACTGCTTGTCAATTTATGACACGAAAAAAACGGACCCGTAAAATCCGGTTTCGGGTCAATCCGTTTAACAAACTAGCCGGGTTCGGGTTTGGGTTCTGATTTCCGACCCATTTGAAAAATTAGGTTGGGTCCAAGTAGGGGTGTCAATATTTGACACGACCTGAAAACCCGACTCGAACCCAACCCGAAAATTTCATGTTAGGGTCAACCCGAACCCAAAACGGTTGGGTTCAACAATTCGACCCATTTCAAAATCGGGTCGGGTTCAAGTTGACCATTTGACCCAAAATTGACCCAAAAACCTATTTTTTGACCCAAAAGACCCGAGATTGGCCCGTTTTTTACTCGAAAAGCAAAAATTGGCCAGTTTTTTGGACACGAAAACTAGTAGTTTTTTATTAACACTAGGTCATTCGGGTCGTGTCGGGTTGACCCGGACCTGAAGCGGGTCGGGTTCCGGTTGACCCGAATAGTGTCGGGTTCGACCCAAACCCGACCCGTTGCCCGAAATTGACACCCCTGGGGGTCCAGGTCAACCCGCTAACCTAGAAATGACACGGAATGACCCGCTCGCACTTCCCTCTCCACTCTTCACACAATCCCGCTAGGCAAACGGACCTGCGCCCATAGACGCATAGCATGCCCAGCTCGCACCCGAACCGCATCCCACCCACTGCCCACACTGCATCGCGCAACTCGCGATCAACCCATGCTCGCCTCTCCCCTGCATCTTGCAGCCTGCTCTACGCTCACGCCGGGTCAGATCCGGATTCAGATTTTTTACCCTTAGAGCAATCGGGTCAGCTTCGGGTTGGATCAATTGAGAGTGGGTCAGTTTCAGGTTGGACCCAAACTAGACCCAAAAACTCATTTTGACACCCATACATAAAAGCATAAATGAAAAAAACTGAGAGCAGCAGCCCAAAGAAGAGGTGAACTCTCAAGTTCTTTCTTCTGACCCACTTTCATAAGATAAAATTCCAAAACATTCCTAGTTAATCAACAAAAAAAATAAAAAAATGAGTTAAAAAAGTTACCCCTCTCCACTTTTCTTTAATTTCATCTAAATCAAGTATGTAATTGAATCACAACAATTAAATTAAGTCTTGGGGTTATTACTATTCCTTGCTAGCTGATAAAAATCATTATCAGCAAAAGTTGAAATTGCTAAATTGAAGCTTTTACACAAAAGCGAAATGGTAATGGCAGATAAGCATCTAGTCAACGTACTATAAGATACCATGAGAAGAATAAAAGCTTCAAAATACAGTGAAAAGCAGGTAACAACAAAAATCTGAAAGCAATTTTTGAGATATGTTGCAAAATGAAGATAATGATGTCTTCTTTAAATGACTACTCACTTGCTCAATGGATAGTTCTATATTGAACTTATTTCTGATGCCAGTGTAATTATCCTTGATGGCATGCTTGAAGATGTGAAGAGGTAAAGGGGCACAAGCACGCTCAACCTCAAAACGCACCTAGATTGACGTCAATTGATCCCCATTAGTCTTAAAATTACAGAAAGGTAACCAAATAACCCAACCTGGAATCCAAATTTTAAACCAGAAGGCAACAGCACTTGTGTTGTCACTTTCTAACATACAACAGAATAATGAAATGTACATGAGAGAACAAAACCTGCGCAGGGTAGAAACCATTGAAAGCTGCAGGCTCAAGTTTGATCCCACCAAATGATGATGCTTTGAAGATGCCATATAGAACTTTTAAATCGAAATCATACAGGAAAAGTTTTGTGCCAGGTTTAATACGAAAAACAAAGTCTTTCCTATTTTCTGGAAGGCCAAAGACCTTGTGACGGAAGCAATCAGGTTTAGTTTTACCATTGCACATGAATATCAACCCACCAATCGTTTCATTGGTGCTAGATTCTTTTCCTTTAGTGCTGGCTTCCCCTTTTTCATTCACCTGGGTACTCCCATCTAGTTTAATAGCAATTTCCTTGACAGTTTTGATGTCCTTGGTAGTTAACTTGTCAGATATTTCGCTTTTTCCCGTCGAAGACTTTTTCGCAATTTTTTTTGTAGCTTCTTTTCCTTTAGTGCTGGCTTCCCCTTTTTCATTCACCTGGGTACTCCCATCTAGTTTAATAGCAATTTCCTTGACAGTTTTGATGTCCTTGGTAGTTAACTTGTCAGATATTTCGCTTTTTCCCGTCAAAGACTTTTTCGCAATTTTTTTTGCACCTTTTAGCTTTTTGCGGCTCTTTTTTACCGACAGGGGTTCTTCTGAGGTTGTAGAAGGATTTCCAACCTCCTTTTTCTTTGGTTTGCCCATATGCAGATCCCTCTTCCTGAGTACAGGAGATGCAGTTCAACTCATTGCTCACAAAGTTAAAATATAGACTTTCAAATAAAAAATTAAGGAAAACTTAGATCTTTATCCAAGAGAAGTGATTAGTAAGGAAATATTTCATTAGCTAATTTTCAACGCTCAAGCTATGTTGCATGGATACGCCTATTTATGAGGCATGCTGTATCGAATACGGATACGCCTCCGATACGGCACGTATACGTGTCGGATACGGCTATGCCGTGTCCAATTAAAATATTATTTAAATTTGATCGGACACGGGTATCGGATACGCGTGTCCTATTAAAAAAATAGAGCCGCAATTTGCCCTATTCATTTCGGCTATCCGCTCGATATCCTTACTCATTTATGCGGCTTAAAAATTTCGGCGAGCTAGGTTTTTCGTTTACGCACAAGTCTTCGTCTTCTTCGTTATAGTCGAAGGAGCGGCTCGACGACGCGAGTATAGATGCAGACAGGATCATCCTTCGTCGACAAAGAGGCTAGACGACGAGAGCATTAAAGCCGACAGAAACCTTCGTCGACGGAGCGACTCGACAACACGAACAGTGAAGACGACGTGAGCATTGAAGGTTCATTTTCTTCATTCTTCGTTTTCTTAATAGTAGGCTCGGTACCGGAAATCAGTACCGCTCGGTACTCAGTACAGCTCTATGCTCGGTACCGCTCGGTACTCGGTACCACTCGGTACTCGATACTGCTCGGTACCGCTCGGTACTCGATACTGCTCGGTACCGCTCGGTACTCGGTACCTCTCGATACTGCTCGGTACTCGGTACAGGAACTCAGTACGCTCGGTACCGGAACTCGGTACGCTCGGTATTGGAACTCGGTATCGCTCGGTACTGCTCGGTTTAGAGGGGTACCAAGCAGTACAGGTCGAACCCCGCCAGAGGGCAACGCCCCCTTGGACCCCCGATAAAGACGCAACATATCTACACTTTTAATTAAAATTTTTCATATTTCAAATTCATGTTAATTAATTTGTGTCGATCATTCGTAGGATAATGAGCTCTAGTGGTGTGGGAATTGGGTCTACTGATGGTCCATCAGAGACAATTATTGAAGATAACAAACCTCTGTGAGGTTATGTGACAAAAATAGATAAAACGTCAGAAGGGGGTGGCAATATTGCATTCAAATGCAATTTTTGTAATGCCACATACAAATGATCATATTATAGAGTGAAAGCTCATTTGTTGAAGATTAGTGGTCATAAAATTAAAGTATGCTCGAGTATAAGCTCATCACAAATGGCTGAATTGCAAAGAAAAGTCAGTGAAGCTGAGCAAAGGAGTAAAAAAGAGTTTCCAAAACATATTTCACTTCCAAGCACTCATGCTTCATATCCTTCATCATCTTCTTCAATTAGAAGTGATGATAATATTGTTAATAAAAGGCCTTTTCGGATGGCGGGATTTGAAGCAAAAAGAAAAAAACATGTTAAAGATATTGCTTTGAAGAAAGCATTTAACTTACAAATGAGAGAATAACTAGATGGGAAAATAGCTAGAATGCTTTACTCAGCTGGACTTCCTTTTAACCTAGCAAGAAATCCACATTACAAGAATGTCTTTACCTATGCATGCAATAATAATCTTGCAGGATATGAGCCACCTGGATATAAGGTCATTAGAACAAAGTTGTTGCAAAGAGAGAGATAATATTGAGAAGTTGCTCGAGCCTACTAGAGGAGTTTGAAAGGAAAAAGGAGTTACTTTGGTTTGTGATGGGTGCACAGATCCATAAAGATCACTTATCAACTTCATGGTTGTAACAGAGAGCTATCATATATTTATGCAGCTAAGAATACCGAGGCAAATGAAATCACCTACAATGAATGTCATTGGATAACAGTGATTGTTGGAGATGCAGTTGTAATTAGGAATTTTATTATGAATCACTCCATGAGACCCTCTATGTTCAATGATTTCTCTAATTTGAAGATGCTTGCAGTTGCTGAAACTCAGTTTGCCTCGGTTATAGTGATGTTGAGAAGATTCAAAAAAATAAAAAATGATCTTCAAGCTATGGTGATCAGTGACAAATGGTCTTGTTATAGTGAAGATGATGTTGGAAAGGCTAGATATATAAAGAAGAAACTTTTAGATGATTTATGGTGGGATGAGATTGAATACATCATAAATTTCACAGATCCAATTTATGAGATATTGATAGTAGCTGATACGGATAAGTCATGTTTACATCTCATTTATGCTTGTCAAAATAAAAGAAATTATATATAGACATGAGAGGAAGGCACTTCATGAAGACTCAAGCTTCTGGGATGTTATTTATGCTATTCTAGAAGATAGGTGGAGCGAAAGTAATACACCTTTACATTACTTGGCTCACTCACTGAATCCCAGATAAATTTCAATATTTTTCATTATTAACTAATAATTTGTTGTTTTATTATTTCATTTTAATATTTTTTGAAGTTATTCAACTAAAGAATGGCTTCAAGAGAATCCTCAACGAATTTCTCCACAAAAAGATTTAGAAATTTCAAATATGAGGAAGACATGTTTGAAGCGTTATTTTCCAAATGAGAAGAGAAGAACTGTCAATATTGAGCTTGCTAAATTTTTTGGTTATTTAGAGGACTTTGGTGACCAAGTGTCATTGCGTGATAGGTGGAGAATTGATCCGAAAATGTGGTGGATTATACATGGAGCTTCAGCGCTTCTACTTCAAACAATTGACATAAAATTGTTTGGCCAAGTTTCATCCTCATCTTGTTGTCAAAGAAATTATAGCACATACTCGTTCATCCAATCAATGAAGAGAAATAAAATTACTTCGCAACGGGCTGAAGACTTAATTTATGTGCATACGAACCTTCGACTTCTCTCAAGGAAAACTCCAACTTATATGAAAGGAGACAACAAAATGTGGGATGTTGCTGGAGATGGATTTGAATCTCTTGAGGATATGAGAATATTAGAAATTGTTAATCTTTCACTTGATGAGCCTGAATTAGAAGCTATGATATTTATTGAAGATGATATAGAAACTCAAAGGCAAACCACTGAAGAAGCTAATCCTATCATTCCTTCTATTGAACAGTTGAAATTTCATGTGCTGGACAATTTATCTTCTTGTTTTTGTTGGTGTACTAGACATTTAAATATTTAATGCTTACTTTTATTTCAATTTTTTTTGTCATTTCAAATATTACACTTTGATTACTTTTTTTAATTTTTATGTATTATTTATATATTATAATGTCGTATACACGTCGTATCCGTATCCTATATTTTTAAGAATTGGCGTGTCCCGTATCCGTATCGTGTCGTATCCATATCGCCGTATCCGCATCGGTGCAACATAGCGCTCAAGTAAATAAGCAATCATAAGTCAGTGTGAGAAATCTATATAGCATTACTAGGTAGAATTGCAAGTTGTATTTTATGAAATACTTCAGAAGGGTATCGACTTCATAATCACTGATTAAGGAAAACTACAAGATCACTTTAAGGCTACAGTTGTCATGAAATAATTAAATATAGGCAAAAATATTTTTGTAATAAACATGTGAACTGCAACCCTCCTGGAAAGCTACCCTAATTACATCAATTTTCCCTTTACCCTACTCATCTAAATTAGTTCTACCCTATACCACATCAATTTTCCTCTCCCCTTGTCTAAATTAGTTTGGTATCAGCTCCATGGATGCAATAAAATTAAGATATGTAATTTGACGTACGTTCTACGTTGAGAAGCTGGATAGAAGATTAATTAGCATGAATCGGTGGAATATTTTCGAAGTTGTCCAAGCCCTTAGCCTTGAAGAATTAAGTGATCTCAGAGCAACAAAACAAAAAACTAGTATATTCATGGTTGAAGTTCAAAAGGAAAAATCGATGGAACGAATAAAAAATCACAAGTGCATTCTAAAAGATGAAAGAAGAGAAAATTCTTGGGAGGAAATCAAGGATTTGATATTGAAGATAGAAGAACTTTAGTAAATCCACCAATAAAGGATAGAAAAGAGCACCATGAAGATCTTAAAGCTTCATATCTAAAAAAATTATGAACATCATCAAAGTCAAGACTAAATATCGTCTTACATGTAGACAAAAATATGAATAAAAAAAGAGATCAAATTGAAGATTCTCAAAGTTTTGGCATCAAATAAAACTTTTGGCAAGCTAAAAAGAATCACAAATCTTCTGAAAAGTCAAGAGAAATCACAAAAGACTTCCTTGGGAGCTTTAAAGATCGAAAGATTCAAAATGGACTCTTCAATTATTCTTTTTTTTTATTCCCAAGTCCCAACTCAGCCGACTTAATCCATTGAGAATGGAATACAGTAGCCTATGAATAAAAAAAATTTGCTTTTATTTATCTTAGAAATTATTGTATGATAGAACTGCTTAAAGGCAGTTTAATACCATGACACTAATCGTAGTACTAAAGCAATCCGGCACTTTTCATGATACTGTGTTAAACAGCAGTTTATACAATTAAATCCCACAATTATACAAAATAAATGGGAAGAATGGGTAAAGACTGAGGAAGATCTTTCTAAAACCACCAAATATGTACAACCAGGTATATAGTCGACGAAAGAAAAGCTAATACAAGCCAAAACATATAGAAAACAGTCGATGATCAGCCCCACTGCAAATCGCACAAGCAGTCGAAACAGCTCGACTGAATCCTCACAGCAGCAGGAATTAAAAAAAGTCTAACACCTGAAATAACTGCAGTATATAAATAGTTTAATTTTATTTCAATTTTTACCTTTTAGGCATATATCGGTCAACTTAGACCAAATCGATTGTAAGCAATGAATAGACCAATGCTATAATAATCTGAGGTAGGCGATAAGATTAGGATTTTTTTCTCTCTCCTTCTTCTCCGGCGCCCGGGTGCAGTGTTAAATAGGCAAGGATTCCCACATCAATAACGAATATAGGCAAAGAGGCTAATCTATGAAGCTAAAATTAGGATAGGAACTTAGAATATAGGTACCCTTATAGGTAAATTAATAGAATTAATAGATATTATGATTCATAAAAAATAAATATTTTATGCATTCAGGAAACTAAATGGGCTGGAGAGAAGGTTAAGAAGACTGATAGTTTAGAATTTAAACTTTGATATTCTGAAAAGAGTCAACTAAAAATGATGCAAGTGGGATTATAGATAAGAGCTTAAAGAATAATGTTGTAAAAATTAATAAAATTTGAAATAGAATTATAGCTTTAAAGATTGTTGTTGATGCTAAAATTATCAGTATTATACGTGCTTATACTCCTCAAGTAGGTTTGATATGGGTTCAAAATTAAAATTTTGAAATGACTTAGAAGAATTATTACAAAAAATATCTCTTGAAAAAAAATTATTAGAGGAGATTTAAACGGACATATTGGTAGATAGGTAGATGATTTTAAAAGCATTCATAGTTGCTTTGGGTTTGGAGCGACTAATGAAAATGGTAAGACCATATTAAATTTTTCTTTAGCTTATGATTTTGCAAAAGATGAGCATCTCATCAATTATAAGAATGGATATAATAAAACACAGATTGATTATTTTATTCTAAGAAAAATATATCGTTTATATTGCAAAGATTATAAAGTTATTCTAAGTAAAAGTTTATGTACCCAACATCGTTTATTAGTTTTGGACTTTAAGATGAAGGGACAAAAAATAACAAATAAAGTAAAAAATTGTTATAGGATTAGATGGGGCACTTAAAAAACATTAACAAAAATATTTTAGAGAATAAGATACTAGATCTTAAGATTTTTTCTGTGCACGAGAAAGTTAATGTTATGTAGGAAAAAATAACTAATGATATTAAAAATGTTTCAAAAGATGTGTTTGGATTATCAAAGATAAAAACTACTAATAGTAAAAATAGTTGGTGGTGGAATCAAAATGTTTAAAACAAGATTAAAAAAAGGAAGATTTGTTATAAAAATTAGTTTACATTACAAAATTATGATAATTACGAAAGATATTAAAAAGTCTAAACAAAGATATGCGATACAAATATTTTAACTTTTAATGATTTATATAATATATTAGACATTAAAAAGGGCGAAGATATATGTATAAATTAGCCAAACAAAGAGATAATAGTAAGGATTTAATTCAAGTGAAGTGTATTAAGGATGAAGATCAAAAAGTGTTTTTATTAGAAGAAGATATTCAATAAAAGTCGATGAGATATTTTTATAAACTCTTCAATGAGGATTATGAGAATACGATTGACTTTAGTGGCCTTAGCACCCTAAATGAAAATAAAGATTTTTATTTTTATCAGCGTATTAATAAAATTGAAGTTCAATAGGCTTTAAAGAAAATGAAATGTGGAAAAGCTGTTGAACCTGATGATGCTTAGGAGATGAAGGAATTTCTTGGTTTATTGAACTTTTTAATATTATTTTAAAGACAAAAGATGTCAGATGAGTAGAGAATGAGTGTGTTGATTCCTATTTTTAAGAATAAAGGTGTTGCACAAGATTATGCGAATTATAGAGAAATTAAGTTAATGTGTCATACTTTAAAACTATGAGAGAGAATTATGGAGCAGAAGTTGCGGCGTGATACTAATGTTTCTCAAAATCAATTTGGATTCATGCAGGGTAGGTCTACTATGGAAGCTATACATTTATTGAGGAGATTGATGGAGATGTATAGATATAATAAGGAGGATCAACATATGATATTTATTGATTTAGAGAAAACATATGATAAAGTTCCAAGAGAAGTGTTATAGAGAGTTATAGAAAAGAAAGGGGTTTCTAAAGCTTATATTCAAGTCACTAAGTATATGTATGCATGAGATGTTACTTTTATTCAGACACAAGTTGGCTTGACCAAGTATTTTTCTATTTTAGTTGGATTACATCAAGGATCAGCCTTAAGCCCATATCTTTTAGTCATGGATGTTCTCACTAGACAATTGTAAGAGGTTATACCCTGGTGTATGCTTTTTGTTGATGATATTCTTCGTGTTGATAAGACTAGAGAGGGGGTTGAACGTAAACTTAAATTATGGAGGTCAACCTTAGAGTCTAAAGGCTTTCGTTTGAGTAGATCTAAAACTGAATATATGGAGTGTAATTTTGGTCATAATAGTTCTACTTGGGGAGATTGTGACTTTAGGTGATCAAGTCATTAATAAGAGTACATGCTTTAGATATCTTGGGTCTATTGTTTAAAGTGATGGTAAAATAGATTGGGATATTATTAGTAGAATTCAAGTTGGATGGTTGAGTGGAGGAATGCAACGGGCTTGTTGTGTGATAGAAAAGTCCCTCTCAAACTTGAGGGATAATCATATAAGATGGTGGGTAGACCTGCAATGCTTTATGGTGCAGAATGTTGGCCATTAAAAGAGAAGCATAATATTAAGTTAAGTGTTGCAGAGATGAGGATGCTCGGGTGGATGAGTGGCTTTACTCTTAGAGACATGATACGAAATGAGAATATATGTGAAAAGGTTGGAGTAGCTCTCATTCGTCCATCTCATTTTATTTGTCATCCCTTCATCCATCACCTTTGATTTATTTGTTTGTTTCCTTCGTTCATTCAATTCATTCAGATGTCCTGCATTTGATTCCTTCATTCAATTGCTACAACATGATTCGTTCATTCAATTCATCTGTCCATCCTACATTTAGCCATATTGCACTCACTCATAGGTTCTTCCACCATGAAAAATTCTACCTTCGCTGATGCCTTCTGTTCCATGCAAGCCAATCAAGAACTGCAATTTTCCAAAATCCACAAATCTTTTCAACATTCTAATGACAAATTAGCTTCCATTTTATTGGCATAACAGTTGTTCTAATTATCCATGGACCATAGATAAATGCATTGATACCCTTTGCAACGACCAACCATCTATGTCCATCCACAAAGAATAGCTAGCCACCGCCATTGCCAGGATCTTCGGTTCAACACCCCAAAAATCCCCGCAGCACTCAGCGAACGACCATTCCGGTTTTCCTTTCCTAAAAACAATGAAAATCAAACCCCCTCGCTTTGATGGGTCCAATGTCAAAACATGGACTTTTAAGGTACATGAGTATTTTGATTTTCATAATACATTGTCATAGTGTTTTTATTGCTTCTTTTCATTTAGATGGTCCTACAGCCACGTGGTATCTTAAGCATGAAGGGTCCAAATCCTTCTTGTCGTTACAAAATCGTTTAGGAATTTTACCCAATGAGGATCACCAAGGCAACCTTCCCAAATTGACAAGACAATCTATTGTTCTTGAATCTCAAACGGCTTTCAAAAATGTTGCCTTCAAAGTTCCAAACCAAGCGGAATCAACTTTAATTGGTTATTTTATTTTCAACCTTAAGCAAGAATTAAGAAGAGAACTATAAAGCTTGATCTCTAAACTTTTTAGCTGCAATGGAATTGGCTCGCCGACATGACTCTAAATTTCAAGATTTGTTTTCCATACACTCATCTTCTGGGGGAAAACCACAACCACTATCAACAACTTCAAGACTACCCCATACGGAACCACTCAAACAGCCGTTGGCACCTTGGCCACTATACTTCCACCGTTGGTGAATTCAACCACCAAGGCCCCCGCCCTCCCTATCAGCAAACTTTCGCTAGTTGAAATTCAGTATTATAGAGACAAAAGCTTACGCTATAATTTTGGTGCTAAATTTGGCCCTCAACGTCATTGTCCTTAAAAATTTTACTTGCTCTTAGGCACAGATGAATCAAAAATTCTGAAAAATACCACTTCCCTTTTAGAACTCGATAGTGAAGATTTATCATCTGAAATCAGCCTTAACGCTCTAGACAATCAATTCAATCCTTGTGCTTTCCGTTTAACCAGTTGTCATAATCAACATAATATTCATATATTAATTGATAGGGGAAGCACTATAATTTCATTAAAGATACTCTCATTCACAGCCTTGGTTTAGAACCCCAGCTTATTAAGCAATTCAATGTTTATGTTGGCAATGGCAATCTCTTAAGGTGCAATTCTAAATGATCTAAAGTCACTATAAACATGCAAGGATATCAGGTCCTTCTAGATTTATGTGTTATCTATTCATAGTATTGATATTGTTCTTTGGATGCAATGGTTACAATCACTCAATTTCGTTCTTCATAATTATTGAAACCTTACAATGCAATTTTTGGACAAGGATTGTCACATTACTCTCATAGGTGAACATCAATTATTCATTTCTTTTAATCAACTTCATGCTTTAATTTCACATCCTTCCCCTGTTCATGTCTTCATACTCCAGAATCAAGCCCTAAATCCTGCTCCTGCGGTTCCAGCCCAATCCCTTGATGAACAACTAACCCTTATCAATGCCACACTACCAGATTCCATTTCTTACTTGTTATGACAATTCAAACACCTTTTTGCTCCACCAAAGGGTTTACCTCCTCAATGATTAATAAGCCATTGTATTAATCTCCTTTCACAATCCAAACCCGTAAACATTTGCCCATATCAATACCCTCATTTCCAAAAAGATGTCATGGAACAATTAGTCGCACAAATGTTAGGAACTTGCATAGTTCATCATAGCCAATTAGCCATAGTCCCTTTTCTAGTCCAATGCTTCTTGTCAAAAAAGTGTGATGGTCCTTGGCGATTTTGTGTCGACTATCAAACCTTAAATGCTTTAACAATTAAAGATAAGTTTCCAATTCCAATTGTCGATGAACTTATAGTTGAATTACATTGTGCCTAATGTACCTACCAGACATATTTCATATCACATCACAATTGGCCAAGGGAGAATTACCAGCTTCGAAGTACCAAATCAAGGACAACATCCTCTATTATAAAAACTGCATTTATTTTAGTAAAAATTCTACCCTCTGAATTTTTGTATTTATTGAATTTCATTCCACTCCGTTGGCGGTCATGAGGGTGCCCTTAAAACAATTAAACAATTTGCTGCAAGTTTCTATAGGCCTGGACTACATAAAGATGTTAATTTTGTTAGCAAATACCTTGTTTGTCAAGAAATTAAATCTACTGCTATGGCACCGACCGGCTCATTTCACCTTTTCCTATACCATCTCAACTTTGAAGAGATTGTCATTGACTTCATCACTAGACTACCAAACACCATAGGGTACAATACTATTCGTCATCACCGACCGCCTCTCTAAGTATGCCCATTTTAGATACCAGCCAGTTATCCATCATCAAGAGTTGCAGACTTATTTGTCAATACGGTTGTCTGTTTACATGGTTTCCCGAAGACCATTGTTTTAGATTATGAAGGTATTTTCTTAGTAGTTTCTAGCGATGCATTTTTCGCACTCAATGGTACCACAATTCATTATAAAACAGCCGACCCCCTAAGCAGACAGCTAGACATAAGTTCTCAATCATTGCTTATGGCAATATCTACATACCTACCTACACTTCTACTACACCAAGATTATGGTCTATTTTTTTTTATGTTTGGCCGAACTTTGTTACATCATATTTCATAAAGCAATCCTAATGACTCGGCTTCAAGCACTTTATGGTCGGCTAACACCATTCATTCCTTATGTCAAAGGGCAAATCAGATATTGGTGCTATTGATAACCTTCTGACCCATTAGGATACTCTCTTACGAAAATTTTGCCAAATTATTCAACAAGACAGCATAGAATAGAAGAGATGACCAACTTCCATCAAAGGGATTTCCGCCTTGCTATAAATGATTGGGTTATGGTTAAACAACAACCATTCCGACAAAATTCAGTAGTAAACCGTACCCATTTCAAATTCTCAAAGCATTATTTTGGGCATTTTCAAGTTCAATCTATTATTAATCCCGTTGCATACCGCCACCTTGCCTTACCTCAGGGGAGCAAAATTCATCTTGTTTTTCATCTTCTAATTCTCAAACCATACGAAGGGGATATAACAGCTACACCTACTGCACTTCCAGAATTCAGCTACAATAACCAACAACTCAGCTTGCCCTCTACCATCCTAGCCTCACATATGATTTAGCTCCTCACAAACAAGCTCCTCTCCAATGGACATTGGCAAATTCTGAGGATGTTTTGTGAGAAATTCTGCCACCCTCGGCCTCCCCATCTCTCAACCTTGAGGACAAATTTGTTTTTCATGGTGACGGGAGTGTTTAGAGCAGTTTATGCAACAATTACATAAAATAAATGGGAAGAATGGGTGAAGACTAATGAATAACTTTCCAAAGACGACAATATGCACAGCTAGGTATATAGTCAAAGAAGGTAATACAAGCCAAAGCACATATAAAGCAGTCGATGATAAGCCCCACTGCAATCAGCACAAGCAAGGCCATCAACCGAAACAGCCCAGATAAATCCTCACAGCTTCAAGAATTAATAAAAAATCCGCCACCTGTAATAACTTTAAGATATAAATAGTTTGGTTTTATTTGAGTTTTTACCTATTAGACATAAACCGGCCTACTTAGACCCAAACTGGTCCATTTTAAGCTATAAATAGACCCATGCTGTAACTATTTGAGGCAGGTAATAAGATTTTGGTTTTTCTTTTTATCTCCTTTCTTCTTCTCAAGAGTCTGCACTAATGATTCAAAAAATGATCTTTAATTAAATAATGGTGAATATCAATATGCTTTCATTTCAACGAGTGTTAAATATGATTTTAGTTAATGTAAAGCTAATAGATTTTCACATACACCAAATCCTCACTTCATTTTCCTGTACCAATATCCTTCTAGGGAGAACGCGGCTGTCTATTGCAACAAATAATCGTTGGATGTAAGAAAAGTCACTGTTTTTGGATGTTCTTAAGGTTGTAACATCAGGAGGCAGTTAGGAGGAGGCAATGTTGGAACTTGGCACACGAAACAAAAATAAGACCCAGATACATGCCCAAAATCAAGTAATCAAACTAGATTAAAATACATATATTTGGTCATAGCCAAAAGTTTAAGGAACAATATAACCATACTAGTTATTTCACACAGCATATGATAACTTGTAGCACTCAACTTGAACCAAACCTTTTGGCCATATATGAAAAATTAGAAAATATGTAAACACAAGGCCTTTTAGCTATGAACTAATTTTTATTTGAGCCAGTGTCAAGAAAGTAAATTAATATACATATATATAATTACTCTATTATTACCAATTTTGAAACAGATATGTCATGAAAAATTGGGGCCCTCTACGCATATAGAATCGATAGTTGATGATGTGTAAAAGTAGGACCGCATAATTAAGTTTGCAAATAGTTTAATGATATTTAATGAGAAAGATTTACATCCAATTAGTCCTCAAACCAAAAGGAAAAATAATATACCATTAAGCGGATTTTACGGGAACCACCTTTTAAACCGCATAAGGATCAACCCAAGTGAAGCAGCCCAGGAAAGAAAATAAAAATATCAAAATTCATGCAAGTCTTGCAAGGAATCGCATGTCCCGGTCTCAAAAGAACATAGAACTCAGTTAACAGTCTCAAAATAAAAAAAGTCTCAAACCTAAGCCCAATTAAAAGCCCAACATAATATGACTCAATCCAACGTCCAACTGAACCAACAAAGTATTAAAGGATAGAAGGACGAATCAGGCCAGGGGACCAGGACCAAAGCCAAAGCAGATGATCAAACCAACGAGAGGAGTTTAGAAAATCAAAAAATGCAACCCATTCTCATGAGAAACGTCATAAAGAAGACAAAAACTAAAACTGGAATTTGCACATCTCATAACAAGTCATGTGCTTCCAAAAACCTACAAAATTTAAGATTTGCACTTGCTAAAAGATTATCTCTAGAACAAGCTTAGAAATTTCCATGTTGCACTTTTTCTCCCTCGACTAAAGTTCATATTCAAACTGTTAAATCAAGATTGGACCCTATTACGGCTGCACGCTGGACCGGCCTGCCCAATAGACAGTAGAGGGGGCGGAACCTGGAAACAAATCCAAGGAAATTTTGGCACCCCTTGTGGGGCTCAACAAAGCAATAATTCATTAAATTAGGAGGGGAATTAATTAGAATTAATTAGGGAAAGATCTCCTACTTGAATTCAAATAGAAGAGGGAAATTTATAAGGAAAGAAGGCTGATTCGAGGGCTAATTAATTCGGAGATGTTTCCTAATTAAAAAGGGCAGATTTATGGGCTAATTTGGAGGGGATTAATAGTTGTTTCCTAATTGAAGATGGCAGATTTGAGGGTAGATTTGGAGGAAATTAATTATGAAATGTTTCCTAGTTGAAGAGGGAAGATTTGGGGGCTGATATGGGAGGGAATTGGGGGAGGGCTATTTTTGGTATTTGTTGTTTATTGTTTGCTACAAGTAGTAAGGTTTATGTTATGTTTTGTATGCAGAAATTTGTTTTGAGTGCTATAGTTCTCTTGTGTGAGGGATCCTAGCGGCATCTAGAGTTTGGAAGGGAAGATTCTCCTCTCGAAAGAGGACCATTTTATCTTGTTTTGTCCATGTTTGATTTTCAATCAATAAAAATCTATTGTGTTGAATTTTCTGGGAGTATTTTGCTATTTTGAATGCCAAGACATATCAAATTAATATCAGAGTACTTTTTTTAGATCTATGATGGCAAAGAAGATGGAGGTGTTGTAGGGCAAAATGGAGCAAATCAATCCGGGTTGGTGGAGAAGTTCTCAACCATTAAAGCAAGAATTACATCCATAGAGAACCGCTTTGAAAACTTGGAAAATATGATGAAGAAAATGATTGAGATGCAGTTGAAAGCTTCATCGACGATTCCCAGGGTTAAACCAAAGATAAAGGAAATTATGGATGAGATGATGAGAAAGCTCATGGAGATGTGATCCAAAATCCTACCGAAGGTTCCAATTACTAATCCTAACCAAGATTTGATCATGATTCCCTTGGTTGAATCTAAGGGAAAAGAGATCGGATGGAAGGGGTTCGACGAGGAGAGTTTCGTCCATCAAGAGCCTCCTCCTAGAGCTTCAATAAAAGGTGGATTAGGATTTCTGAAAGGGGGGACAGCAAGGAGGGAATTGTGTGGTGGAGGTGGTGGGATGGCCGACCATTATGGTAGGCATTTTAGGCAAGGGGAGTGGGCGACCAGAGATGGAGGAGGTCAAGCTAAGCCATAGGATCATGTCATGCAAGAACGGATGGAAGAAAGGTGGGAGTCTCACCCTCAATACACAAGAAAAATATGGAGGGATCACAACAACCGTTAAACTAGAGGAGGAGGAAGCTATTAGGGTGATAGCGATCCTAGGGTGAGGAAGTTGAGGACGCCAATATTTGAAGGGGAGAGGATGCCTTTGGGTGGGTGTACCAAGTGGAGATGTATTTCATGGTGAATGGTTTGAATGAAGACAAGAAATTTACAGTTGCAGGGATATGTGTAGAGGGGAAAGCTCTAGCTCGGTTCCAATGGACAATAGCATTGCTAATGATTGAGCAACTGAAGAAAGCCATGAACACCATCCTATCCTTACACCTTGATGACAAGGTGCGTCTTTGAGGGAGAAGTATTGTTATGGCTTCAACTGGACTAGCCTGCCAAAAGGAGGGCTATTTTGGTTTTTTTTTTTTTTTTGTTTGTTGTTGGCTAGAAGTAGTAGGGTTTACGTTATGTTTTGTATGAAGAAATTTGTTTTTAGTGTTGTAATTCTCTTGTGTGAGGGATCCTAGCAACGTCTAGGGTTTGGGAGAGAAGGTCCTCCTCTCAAAAGAGAAACATTGTAACTTGCTTGTTCGTGTTTGATTTTACATCAATAAAAGAATGTTTTGTGTTGAATTTTCTGGGAATATTTTGTTGTTTTGGATACCAAGACGTATCAGACCCCTCCCCCACTTTGCGCTTGCCATCGATGGCATTGCTATAGTTCCATCAATATAAAGATACATATGTCCTTGCTTTGAATGTCATTGGCCAAGGTTCCATCATTATGAATATACTACCCATTACCCTTGCTATTTATGTCACAAATCAAAGCTCCATTAACATAGTAACAATGTTATCAGCACCACCTCTCTTATGCCTCCTCTCTACTTGTATTATTCATCTCATTTTCCAATGTGGGAAGGGAGAAGGTGAGTTCAAATTCACATCATAGAACCAATTTGGAGATGATGGTGATGGCAAAAGTCCAATCCCTTCCTACTTTTATCCTTGAAATTGATTTCATTAGATGGATTTCCAATGCCATAAAGATAAAATGTATACATAAAAAAGTTGAGCTACCAAATACAAAATAATCTTTTCATACGTATAAAGAAACAAAACTTCTTAAAAAGATTATAAGGTGATTCTAGGACAAAATTTGACCGTACCATAGTTTTGAAAATCAAACCAAACCAACAAGCCAAACTAGTTCAATCGTAGAGTCGTAGACTGGTCTCATAGCCAGTTTGGTCCATCTTATAAATAAGTCATCATCAAACCAAAATGAATTAATTAGAACCATCAATTCAACTGGCAAACTATTGAACCAATTCCTGATTTCTTAGAACTAACCAATTTAATTGCTATCATATTTAAATAAGTCAATAAATGAATTTAATATATTTAGTGTAAAATATTGAATAAATATTAAACTTAAAAAATTAATTTTAATTTAATATACTTTAATTTTTTAATGAGGATCAAACTCTTATAAAAACCATTTGACAAGCAAATGCCAACCAAGCATTTTGGCATGACCACACTGCCACAAATGAGTTTCTTCTTAAACATGCGCTGAAAACTAAAAAAAAGCTATATAAAAAATATTAAGACGAAGTTCTCAAATAAGGTGACTAAATAACTAAGTTGAGATTCTCAAATTCAAAGCACATGCACTACATATTTTTAAACAGATTTTCAAACAAAATTTTTATGATGTGAATAATATTTATTTTTTATTTAAGAATAATTAAATCTAAACTATTTAATTATTTATTTATTAAACAATACACAATTAAAATAAAATTTTATCTATTTATTAATTATAAATAATCTAATGTGAATGATTTATAGATGTAAATTTATAATATAAATTTAATATATAATATATAGGTGCAAAGTATATCTAAATACATAGCATAAATTAGCAACAACAACAACATCAAGCCTTTATCCCACTACGCAGGGTCAACTACAAGAATTCTTTTTCTCCATTTTGTCATATTAAGAGTCAAATTCTCATTTAAATCTAATAAAGAAAGGTCAATTCTAATATTTTTCAACCAAGTCTTTTAAAGTCTACCTCTACCTTTCTTAACATAAGCCAAATCTAATACATATACTCTCCTAAACAAGTCATCGGAAAGCCGCCATTTTAAGCGACCAAACCATCTAAGGCGACTCTCTCTAATCTTATCTTTCATTGGAGCTACTCTAACCTTTTCACATATGTGCTCATTTTGTATCATGTCTCTAAGAGTAAAGCAACTCTTACACCTACTCATCTCTGCAACACTTAACTTAATATTATGCTTCTCTTTTAATGGCCAACATTCTGCACCATAAAGCATTGCAAGTCTCACCACCATCTTATAGAATGTTCCCTTAAGTTTGAGAGGGACTTTTCTATCACACAACAAGCCCGATGCATTCCTCAGCTTCAACCATCCAACTTGAATTCTACTAAAAATATCCTCATCCATCTCACCATCACTCTGAGTCTCTGAACAATGGACATAAGATATATAAAACGTGTACTCTTATTAATAACTTGATCGTCCAAAGTCACAATCCCCCAACCTTAGATCTATTACTACTAAAATTACACTCTATATATTCGAATTTAGATTTACTCAAAGTCTCAAACGAAAGCCTTTAGACTCTAAGATTGGCTTCCATGATTCAAATATACCTTCAACGCCCTCTCTAGTCTCATCAACAAAAAGCATAGACCAAGGTATAACCTCTTTCAAATGTCTAATCAGAACATCCATGAATAAAGCAAAAATATATGGGCTTAAGGCTGATCCTTGATGTAATCCAACTGAAATAGGAAAATACTTGATCAAACCACCTTGTGCCTGAACACAAGTAACAGCTCCTACATATATATCCTTAAAGACTTGAATATAAGCATTATTAACCCCTTTCTTTCCTAGAAATCTCCATAGCACTTCTCTTGGAACTTTATCATATGATTTCTATAAATCAATAAATAGCATATGTAGATCCTCCTTATTCTCTCTATATTTCTCCATGAATCCTCTCAATAAATGTATAGCTTCCAAAGTAGACCTGCCCAGCATGAATCTAAATTGATTTTCAGAAACATTAGTATCACGTCGCAACTTATGCTCCATAACTCTCTCCCAATGTTTTAAAGTATGACATATTAACTTAATTCCTCTATAATTCACACAATCTTGTGCATCACAATTATTCTTGAAATAGAATCAACACACTCATTCTCCACTCACATGGCATCTTTTTAGCCTTCAAAATAATATTAAAAGTTCGGCAAGCCAAGAAATTTCCTCATCTCCTAAGCATTTCCACGCACAACAGCTTTTCCACACTTCATTTTCTTTAAGGCTTCTCTAACTTCGCTTTTACATGCGCCGATAAAAACAAAAAATGTATAAGCAATGATTTCTATTAGATTTATAAGTTTATACGTAAATTAAATTTATGTTAAATGTTGACTAAATTTAAAAATTGAAGGTGATTAAATTTAAAATTTCAAAATATGTTATTTGTGTATGAATTTTATTTAATTTTTAATCACAAATTTATATTATTTTACATTTATTACATTGTCATTATGTCATTTTAATCTTATTTCAATAAGATTAATATTTATTACATCGTCCGATTCAACTCCGATAAAATCATTGAACTTTGAATCTCTCCTTCTAATTCTATGTCCGGCTAATTTTTACAACCTTCAAAATACACAATATAGAATAATTATTATGGATGTATAGCTTAAGACTATAAAGAAACAATGAAAGAAAATAATGATTATAGGAAAAAGTAGTTTAAGATAAGAAATTATTAAGTTCGGTTGCAAATAGAGGTAAATTGAAATTCTTTGATTAAGCCAGATTTGATATGGGATAAGATGCCAAGTTTCTTAAACAAGATTGTCCTAGAATTTTAGAAGATTGAGCAAATGATTATACATTAATAAAGATACTTGGTGGCAACTGGCAAGTAAGGAGGTACTAAGGTTATTAAGGAATGTTGGCAAAAAATGAATACTACCAACGCTAATAATGATTATAATAAAACTAGATATCTAATAGAGAGTCCCGTGTGCAAAACTGAAGTTAAAGTTTTTAATAATTTATATAGTAGGTTTGTAACAAAGGAAGGAAAAAAGAAAACATATAGAATATTCAAATTAAGAGATAAAAGATCTAAAGATTTTGTTAGATAATTTAAAAGTAGATCATAAGATCTTAATTAAAAATGAAAACATCAAGAAAATACGAAATTACTATATTGAGATATTATTTAAGGATAGTTTTAAAAAAGAAATTAATTCAAAAAAGCATACCTCTGAAGTAAACTCTAAAGAATATGTATAATAATAAAGCTTTAGATCACAATGAGAATATAATTGAAATTTGGAGAGTTATAGTAGGCAATGTAATTCTTTGGTTGACAAAGTGTCAAATAAATGGAAAAGAGCCATTTTGATGCCAAGTTTTTAGACAAAAAAGATTTTCAAAATTATATAATTTACAAAGAAATCAAACATAGAAGTCATAAAAGTTGCATAAATCATGAGTATAATGGAACATAACATTTAAAAAGTCGCATAAATGTCAGAAAATTAATTTGATTTCATGCAAGGAAAATCCACTATAAAAGAGATTTTTATGTTAAGACAATCAATGGAAATATATATATATGTAGAAGAAAAGGGATTTTAAATGATTTGTGTTGATCTTGATAAAGCATATTGGTGAGTGACACAAGAATTGATTTGGAGACTATAGAGGTAAAAAGTGTACTAAAAGTGTGAAAAGGATATTTATGGTACGACAAAGCATTTGCAATCATGAGTACAGTGACAAGAAAATTTTCAATTTCAGTAGAATAGCATCAAATATAAGCATTAATTCCATATTTATTTTATAATAATTAAGGCGATGCATATAATGAATATTAAAAACGTGGTGTGTCAGTTTAATCCTTATATAAATGACAGTTTCCACTGGAATAAGTCAAAAATTAGAAGAATGGCAATAAATTTGGAAATAAATAATTTGAATTAAAGAAAAACAAAAAACAAATATCTGACATAAAATTAATGGGGTTTAATATTTACAATTACAAATCAATATTTTTAAAGGATTAATAAGTGTAAAAGATATAAAATCATGGATCTATTTTATAGAAGACTGGGATATAATGATGATATAGCTCTCTGAGTTGATGCAAGGAGGTTAATGTGAGTTACTTTAAGAATGTTTTCCGATGAGAAAACATTATGAAGAATTAAAGGTGAATTTTATAAAGTCCCAACAAGATCAACAATATTGTATTTTCCAACTGTTGGGCAATTAAAAGTTGTAAATATCTAGGTTGAGTGTGGAGAAATGAGAAAGTTACGATGGATGTGTGACATAACTAGCCATGATAAATTAACAAATGATTATATTAAAAAACTAGCAACTACTGAAAAATAAAATAATTGAAAATAAACTAAGGTTATTTAGACATGTACAAAAAATGATAAAAAATCATCCATTAACAAGTTGATAAATTTGTATCTAGGGTTCAGAAAGAGAAGGGATGGATCTAAGTTAGCATGGATAGAAGTTTTTATAATTAATTGCAATGAATATGCTTAATACCTGAACATCAGTCAACAAAACAGATGAAAAATGATCATTCATAAAGATGATCCCAAATAATAGAGACAAAGGTAATGATAGTGAACAAGCACCACACATGGCTAATGATGATGATGATGAATAAGAACCACACAAGGCTAGTACACTATCATATAAAAAATTCATTGAGTTAAACTCAAGTCGAGAAATCTCGTCATATCAAAAAGGTTTCAGAAAGTCAAAGTGAATTTGTGAAACCAAGATTGTGAAATCGAACCAAACATAAAACTGAAAAAAAGAGATATTCAAAGTTCACTAGTTCATAATGTAAAAAATATTAAATTTATTTAAATGAATTCTAAATGACATAATAACATTGTAATTACTGCAATACTACTTGTAACTAAAATATAAACAAATTTATACACAAATAATGCCTTCTATAATTTTAAATTTAAACACTTTCAATATTTAAATTAAGTTCACGTTTAATATAAATTTTGTTCACCTATAAGCTTATAAATTCAATATAAATCATAATTAGGTTTTGATATATATATATATATATATATTCTTTACACCTATAGATTATATACTAATTTACATCTATAAATCATTCATGATCAGACCATTCATAAATAGAAAAAATAAATATTATTCATATTATTTTATATTAATTAGAAAGGCTGTTTAAAAATATATAGCGCATACGTTGTGAACTTGAAAACTTCAACTTAATTATTTAGTCTCACATCACATAGACATGTTGTCTTAGTATTGTTTATATAGCATTTTTAAATTTCTATACATACCTAAGGAACTAGCATGGGGTAGTGCGGCCATGTGAAAATGTTTTTTTAGTGCTTGCTTGACAAAGATTTTTTATAGGAATTTCCCGCTCATTATAAAATTAAAATAAGTCATATTTAAATTAATTTATTAATTTAATACTTTATTTAACATTTTATACTAAAATTATTTAATTATTTAAATCGGATAGCAATTAAACCAATTGATTCAAAGAAACTGATTGGTTCAATAGTTCATTGGTTGAATCGACAGTTCTGACTTATTTATATGATCTTATGTAAACATTAACTTAGTTCAACTAAACTACAAGAAAAACCCAAGGTAAGCATAGGTAAGTTGCATATTCAATACATTTGGCATTATTCTTACAAAAACATATAGCATAAAAACCCAAGTTTTTAGCTTCTTGGATTATTGTTGCACATTGTTTCTCAAAACTGTGGCCCCTTTATTACAAGAAAACCTCATTTAGTTTTAGCATATAAGGATAACATTTGCAAGTTTTCTTAACAGTAACCCATTATTTAAACTCATCTGAAGTCCTTAGTTAATTTAGTTATCATAACATTGATGGAAGATCAGGCGTGACATAAAAATTTAATTAAAAAAAACTAAAAAACTGCAATGATCCAGTTATCAATAATAAAAAAATACAAAAAATACCATATGTGCTCAACCGTTTTTTAAACAAAGCAGAGTTATCTGAAAAACATTCAAACTATATTGCAACAGACAGAACTTTTATAGATCCCTATCCTCGACTCCATGCACCAAAACCCAAAGGGTTGCTTGGCTTCAAGTAGGATTTAGTAAATCTAGATTCAGGTTTTGTAAATCAACATTTGGCAAATCCTATACTAATAAATAATAAAATTTATTTGGAATTATAAATGTTAAATCTGGTTGAATAATTACTTGACATGTATCTTCAAGATTTAGGATTTAGTTTAAGCATACGAAGAGGAACGGCAAAGAGAAATATTATAATCTCTTAAACCCTACTTTCCACAGAATTTACTAAATCTGGGATTTAGCCTAAAGCAGCAGGAAAATGGGATTTAAGAAGGTAGCAGAATTTTATTTTATTTTTTTTAAGAAGGTAGCGGAATTTATGTGGCTCAAAAACAGTTTGGCTATCCTGACTAAATACTGCAACCAAATAGTTCATAAGCTTATTTACCTAAAAATCTAACATGCAGCTGCTCGGATCACAAAGATATGAAAAAAGGGGCAAGAACAAAAGTGGACACGCCATCCTCGAGATGGAAAACTTAATATAAAAGTGAAAAGAACCAGAAGAACGTTCAAGAACTAGTTGGAACAAAAAAAGCCTCCACGATAACAAGTAAAAGAGAAATCGGTGACGATCAGTCATAGACAATATCAACATACGGAATAACAGAAAGGGAAAAATTCGTGCTAAGATTTGATCAGAGATATCCACTGTAGAATTTCAAAGGAAATATATAATATACCTCGAAAGCACAATCGATATTGTGCGAACCAAAATTGAGATAGATCAGAGAAAATCGGACTATGGAAACCCTAGAGGGGACTGAAGATGATTATGAAGCAGCGCGGGTCATGAAAAGATCGGAAATGGTGGACCTTGGTGCCCTTGCCACGTCCGTACCCATCTGACCCCACGGCCCTATAAGTCCTTAATTTCGTACTAGTTTTTTTTTTTTTTTTTTTTTTTTTTTTTTTTTTTTACGAGCAAGTAATGTTCTTAGGACAGTAAAAATCTTGGTCAACCTAACATGCAATCCACATCAATTTATACGGGCCAACACTTAGACCTCGTTTGATTAGGCTTATTTTCTCAGTTTCCATTTGAATAAATTATAATCAGTTCGTGATATATATTTGGAAGACAAATTTATCCGTAATTACTTTTTATAAAACCACGTATTTTGGGCGGTTATGAAATTTATTCATCGACTGCTTCTTCGTTTAAAAAATATGGTTTCCCTGCCCAAATGTCCGAATTAACCCTCCACGTTCTCTCGTCAACCCACAAAACCACGAAATACCTCCTTCTTCTTCTTCTTAAGCGGATCGCGAGCCAAATAAACTGTCGTTATTTTTTTAGCTCCTTCGATCCGAACTCCCCCGATTCCTCTCCATTTCGGACGGAAGAGCTCATCATCTCTAGTCCTCCGGATCGACCGCAGTAACCACCATCCTCCCTGATGTTGATCTCTTCAACCGTCCTGTTGTGGTTTTTTTATTAAGTTGTTTGTAAAATTGGACCCAAGCCCAACTTGTTTAGTAAATGAGTCGGTCCAAATAAATTTGTTCTTTTTGTATCAAAATGAGTTATTTTATTCTTTTGCTTAAAGGAAAATTGGTTTGGAGGATAATGTTGAGCTCAATCTTAATTTCATAGTTTCTGCATTTTGAGCTATCGTGGAAAATAATAAAATACTAGAGTAATTCTCTTTCTTATATAAAATGTTTTCTATTGGTACAAGTTTCGCTAGTTAATTAAATCTCCAATGAGCAATGGCAAATCTAAATTTTTTTCATGTCAAAGGTATAAAATGAATATTTGAAAAATATGATCAACATTTTTCATCTATACTTAGAACCAGCATTCATGATTAAAAAAAATATGAATTTTTATATACCTAACACTCAAAACACTTCTATTTACACACAACACACTCAAACTTAACTTTTTTATTGTTATATCACCTAAAAGTCCTAACACTCATCAAATATAAGGCTCTGTTTGCTCCCGTTAGAAACCAGTTTGCAAAAAGAACCTTTCTCGCATTGGAAACCTGTTCGAGTAGCTCTCTCGCTTTGCTTCTCCCCTTCTCTCCTTCCCATCTGACGCAGCTCCCCTTTTTGTGAAACAAAGCAGGTGAGTATCTACCCTTCTCTCCCTTCCATCGGATTGACGCTGCTCCTTTTTTTACGAAACTGAGCATACGACGTTTTCTTGTGTTATAAATAGATTAAGGTTTTGTTTGGGTTCATTCTATTTGTTTTGATATGAATAATTGTATTTACTATATGCATAGACGTTTTTTACGTACCTTTTTGAAATTGTAGTTAGTTCTGACATTTTACATTGATTGGATTAAGTTACTTTGTATATTATTGGAAACTAATAGCCCTTAAACACAAAGGAAACCCGTCCAACTTTTAAACTTAAACATGAAATAGTTCATGCTAATTTAAAGAAAAAATGTGTTCTCTAGTTCTACTTCTACTTGCCTATGCTCTATGTTTGTTCTTACTAATTGACTCAATTTTGTACTCGCATATATGAACCACAACAATTTGTACTCAGTTGTCTTCAAATATGGAGGATATTGGGTTGCAGTGAATGGTCAAAGCAGGATGCAATATGTCGGCGGAAGTCGGAAAAGTTTGAAGTTTAAGAGAGGTGATATTAATTGTTGTTATTGAAAGAACAAACATAAGAAGTTTGTAAGTGGCTTAGGGGCCAATCCTACAACCTACATTATCATATTGACAGTTCGTCTCCAAAAAATTACATTTCGTTTAGTAATGATGGAAATGTAATGGACATGATTGAATGTCATCTTCTTAAGTTGCATCTGTTCGTCTTAACAATATTTGTTGGAACAAAACATCACATTTGTTGTCTTCTTCAAATTTTTTGTAGGTGCGGAATGGCTTATGATGGAGCCATATCTACACTGCTGGGAAAGGACAGTAGTCCGAATTTAGTGATGGCAATTTCGTATTTCTACCAGTTACACTAAGACATCGTTGCAGGCCAAAGAAGAGACGACTCAAAAACTTCTTAGAATGTGCAAAAAAATAAAAATAAAAAGAGCCATAAAAGTGGTTGATGTAACTCTTGGGATCATTATAGTAGCACTTGCAAGAAGGTCATAACCTTTGAAGCATAAAATTTTCAAATTTGAAGGAGCCATAAATGTTCTGCATATTTCAATAGAACCATTCTGATATGAACCTACACTTAGATATCTGATGTTATAAATATTTTGCAAATATAAATTTTGAACCAAATTATTGCTATTTACAAATTTGAAATTATGTCCACATCTATTTGCTGCTTATTTTGCAAATCTGAAGTTCAATACCAACAAATCGGAAGTTCAGTACAAACATATGAAATGCAATACCACCGCTCTGCTTATTTAGCTTTCTATCAAATATATGTTACAAAATATCACTATAAAATATCACCGAGAATGAATAATTCACTACAAAATATCAAACTTTTTTCATTAAAACATAAGATTTGTTACATAAATTCAATTGTTTATATCAAATTCTAAGTAATATTCCCTTATGATTTCAAGTTTTTGCAAGAGAATCGATGTCAACACCAACAAGCAAAATAAGGATAACAAACAAGATCCTAATCTGATATAACTCATATGTAATTGAGACGGCATGCTTGGAATGAACTTCTGATGGATTTCCACTCCTTAAGCAATTCATAACTTCCAATTCAGCATTTTGTTTGTCTAACCAACTAAAATATCTACAATCATCTTCCGATCTTTTTTGATGGGCATCGAGGATGAATGCATCTATCATTTGGATAGATATAATCATATAAAGCATCTATAAAAGCTGGAAGGTAAGTGATGAAATACCTGACTATGGTCTCCTCTTGTTCACCAATCTTCTTATTCACCAGTCAGAAATTGTGGTATGTTATAAGTTCCAAAAAACATTTTTGCCCAGTCACACCTCTTCTTCCACTTATAAGTTTGGGATGGATTTAACTCATATTTAGTGAATGATATAATAGAAATCTCTCTATTTGAACTAGAAAAAACTATGAATCACAATATTTTCACATATTTGTTGAAAACATAAAACCTTGATTTTGAAATGGAGAAGAACAACATACTTATGGGACTTATGGAGGAGTGGAGGCTGAAAACCATTCCAAGCGAAATGCAGAAGTCTAGAAGAGGAAAAAAGAGACGTTGAAATAGAGAAGAAAATACTTAGGCGAGAAAAATGAGATCCGACTGAGCAAGGGAAAGTCGCTGAAGGCTTAGCAGTTCGATGAGGCTCATTTAACATGAGCAAACAGAGTATTGTATTTGGTGAGTGTTAGGGCTTTTAGGTGGTATAACAGTAAAAAAGTTTGGGCGTGAGATGTGTGAATAGAAGTGTTTTGAGCCTCAAGTATGTAAAAATCCAAAAAAAAAAACTTATAAATTTTTAAATAAAATATATATTGACAAACCCTATCATGTATCACTTACATAACAAAAAGTAATTTCTATGTTTACTCGTTATTTTTCTCCAAGTTAATCAAAATGTTTACAGAAAACATTGATTAAATTCATCATATTATATATTATAATAAAATAACAATATAATTTGATCATTGTTGCGAGCTAGTATATATCTTGTGATAGAGTCGATTAATCTTTCATCCCAGTGATGCACGAATTTCCAGCACACAAACAAATAGTTGAAGAGAGAGTAGAAATATACCAAAAATTTATTTTTTTTGTGAAAAATTCGAAAAGGGAAAAATCATGGGGCCTTACTCAGATGCGAATATTTCACTAAATTTAAGTGAATTAAAAAGAGTTGACTCTTCTCTTAACTCAGAGGCGGGGTAATTACATTAGTTTGGAGAGTTGGACAGAAATCCAACAACGCTCAGGCAAAAGTTTGATAGTGACCCAAGTGCAAGTTTGTTAGTTGTTGGTTGTCGGGTGGAGGTTCGACGGTGGTCGGCTATTGAGGAGATGGTATGATGCTAGTTAGACTGAAGTTTGATTGCAGTCAGCGGCAGGGTGAAAGTCCAACGGAGATCGACGGTCTAGCGGTGGTCTGGTAATTATCCGACGGCGTCGTCTACCTAGTAGACATCTGGTGGGCAGGAGGAGGTCCATCGGTGATCCGACGATAGTCCGTGGCTAGGCGGTGGTTCGATAAAGATCTACTGTGATCTGGCAATGATCGACGACCTGGCGATGGTCGGGCTGAAGTGCGACAGAGCTCACCCGAGGTTTGGTGGTGTTGCTTGGGTAGAGCTCTACATCCTTGAAGCTTCAAAACTCTCTCTCCAATGTCTAGTCAAAGGTGCCATATATGTAGAAAATTGAGGGTCTATTTATAGATTTTGCGTGTGACACACCCCGTAAATATATAGAAGATTTAGGCAATTTCAGACTGCTTTGTCTGACGGCCCATATTGATTTCCCCGATCATGAATCGTTCTTCAAGCATTTAAGTGTCTTAATGACGTTAAAATTAAGCAATCTTGGGCTCGTTGGATTTGCCTTGTCAAGCTGCTTAATTTGATTATAAGCATGTCATATTTAGAGATCATTCAGTCATCCAATCAATGCTTTGAATCTTTCAAATATACTTTAGTCTTTTGATTTGGACCCATTTGAGCTTAGATCGGATTGATTTCTATGTTGTTGGGTTCATCTACTTGACAAGTTCAATTAGATTATAATTTTGTTGAAATCGAAGTTTGGATGATTCCAAATTTGATTTCGAAAGTTTCCAATTTTGATATGCCTTGAAATTCATGCCCAATCAAGGAATTTTTTTATGGTGTATCGATCATATTTTTTCCAACATATACAAAGATTAATTGAATTTAGTATGTGAAGCAATGAATATAATATGTAATTTAATAATATTTGATATAACGTATTAATATTTGAATATATACGATGCAACATGTCTTGCATAGTATGAAATAAAAATAGATTATTTTTAGCAGAAGAAAAATTAAGAATGTAATTAATAAAGGCTAATATTTTTGTGCATTTATACATACTTTCATATATATAAATGATCAAAATGAAATATATGGCTTGCATAGTATGAAGTTATATGGAATTATTTTTGATAAGAGAAGAAGTTCAATCCATCAATTTTTTTAGATAACATTAAGGTTTCCTTTCGGACAACTTCTTTACTGCTTCTTAAAGCAGTGTTTTTGTAAAAAAAAATTCAAATATTGTACTAAAAATTTGTTTTAAGAAGCAATAAGAAAAGCGTCCCAAACGAAGCCTAAATATAAGTAAAATACCTAATGTGATGAAAATTGTATTCATATATACATAACAATATAATATAATAGACAAAAAAAAATCATTATGCCTATAAATCATTTGCTTCATATAACCTAGTTGGCATGTGCCTCCTTAGCCTCATCTCCTAAATATGTTTATGATCATCACCATTGCTATCATCCTAAAATAAATCCAACAAATCATTATATAACACTGCAAAAAGTTATTATCATTAAATCACAAATGAGTTACTTAGGCTCATAGGGTATAACGCGTAAAATCCCTGTTGGTGTACATTTATCCGTCACGATCACTTCGAGCATGTGCAATGAGAATTGAGACCATTTGACGCGACATCACACAAAACAAGTTCGAATAACCTCCATAGCAGTTGAAACAATATTAATGTTGCCCATTTACAAAATAGACTATGCTAATGTGTATGAGATATCAAACAGATTATCATGTCTTGTGTCTCATCACCATGGTTGATAGTGAGGAGGAAAAAAAATATTAAGGCGCGGTTTGGTAGCAATATTTAAATTACCATGATTCAAATTAAGTTATACCAAATAGGAAAAATAGCAAACTTAAATCCTCGAGAATCTTACATCTAATTTCTTCTTTGTTATGCCCTAAATCTCATATTTACTAAATTCGGAAGTTCAAGGAACTTACAATAGAGCCAAATAAATGTTTGAAAAGGAGAAAGAATGAAGCTACCTTCGTGGTGAGCTCTCATCATGACTTTTGATCCAATAATCACTACGAAGAGTAAGACGTTTTTTAGTGTTTTTCAATATATGTGAGAGGAGAAAGAGTATGAGTGATTAGAGGAGAAGTTGTTGAAGGAGGCGAAGAACTTCTAAAAAATGAGCATTTTTTAGAAAAACTTAAAAGTTAAGAGACGAATTATTGGGTCCGGTCACCGAACGTGTTCGGAACCCAATAAAAATGTGTAACATCACCTCCTACTCGATACTGTGCTCGGCACTGAGCTCGGTACTCAGTACTTCAGAGTGTGAAGTACCGAGTACCGAATATAAGCTGTATCTGATGACCTAACCCAATAATCTCTCAAGTTAAGAACGTCATTATCATTTTCCCCATTATCTTCTATGCTCTAGCTATTAGGTTAGGGATGCTCAATTATTAAATTGAAGCCCTTTAAGTTATTTAGATATAAATATACTAATTAAATAAAATTAAATTATACTTAATAATAATTATTTGTTAATAAATATATTAAATTAAATAGTATTAATCATTATTTAAATACTATGTAGAAGTTATTGTATTAATCATTTTAAAAATATTAATTTTATGTTAAATTAACATTATTTACGATTTAATTTTCTTTAATGGTACTTTTTGTGTTTCGTTGGTTTAATATTTTATTAATCATAAATTGTTTGAATGTATGTAAGAGATAAGTTAATTAATCTAATTAGGGTCGATAAAAAATTTAAATTAGAATTTACGTCTCATTAGTTGAATATTTTATTGATTAATAATTAATTGAAATATTAGTATTGATATATCATAGAAAAATTATAATGATCAGGCACAAATCTAGAGTTAAATTTGAATTGGAATTTTTCGAAATTAAATCCGGGACTATCTAAACTAAGATTTTAATGAAGTTATAGTCAAATTGAACATTTTGAAAGACGAACCCAACAATACCAAGTTATATCCGATCCGAGCCCAAATGGGTCCAAATCGTGGGCCTGAAGTATGTTCGGAAGCTTTAAAGCATAAGTTGAATGACCAAATGATTTCCAAATATAACATGCTTATAGTCAAATACAGCAGCTTGACAAGATGAATCCAACGAGTCCAAGATCACTAAAATTTGACATCATTAAGATACTCAAATGCTTGATAAAATATCCATGATCAAGGGAATTGATATCGGCTGTCCATCTGAAAAACTTCCAACATACCCTTGATATTCTCTTTATTTTCTAATCATGTCACTCCTAAAAAAACTATAAATTGCCTCTATTCTTCATAAAACAGAGATAAAAAATGGGAATGAATAGGAAGAAAGAAGATAATTTTGAGATATCTCTTGTCATCAAGCTCCTCCTCGATCACCATTGGGCTACCATCGGACCAACGACTATTTTCGGACTTCCCCCCGGCCACTGATTGTCACTAGACTTCCGCCCGGCCACCAATTGACGTCAGACTTCCGCTAGGCCACCGATTGACACCAAACTTCCACTCAACCACTGATCGACGCCAAACTTCCGCCCAGACACCGACCAACATTGGACTTCCGCCCAGCCACCATCCGACTCTAGACTTCCACCTAACTCTCTCTACTATTGTGATTTCACCGTCTTTGAATTACGGGATGGATCAAGCTTTCAAATTCATTCAAACACTAGTGGCATCATTTGAACTAGGCTAGGCCCCATGGTTTTTTCTCTTGTTTAAGGTTTCCACGTTAAAAACATTGGTGTTTTTATCTTTTTTTATTGTGTGTTGGATATTCGTGTAACGCTAAGATGAAAGATACCCTCATTCTACTGTAGTGTATATTCTAGCCCGCAACAAGTATATAATAAGTACAATTAAGTATGATTTAATTAATCTCATTGTAGTTGTGTAAAATATTTTAATTTTATTATTAAAATTTTATTTGAACTAATAGATTTAAATCCTAAAATAAATGGTCAAACTGTTCATTCAAATTTAATCAAATTTCTTATGTTTTGCATAATAATTCTCAGAATTTAAGAGCTTTATAATTTACTAAATTTACTAAGGCTTCATTTGGGACAACTTTTTTACTGCTTTCTAAAATAATTTTCTAATACAAAATTTTGTTGAACTCAAAATTTTCTTACTAAAAAGTCGTTTCAGAAAGCAGTAAGAAGGTTGTCCCAAACAAAACCTAAATCCTCCATGTTTTCATACAAATCTTTCTCGTGCACATTTGGTCAACATGGCAGGAGGGTTTCTGCATGCACATCATTTTTCTTTTACAAGTACCGAAGCCCCATGCACGTTTTTTTAGTATGATGTGTCTAAAGACCCAATGTGCTTGTGATGTTGACATCATCCATACATATATTTTTAAGCATGGTGAGAAGGTTCAACACTCCATGTGGATGTTCTCAATACCATAGGGATGCTCAGAGCCCATCTAAAGCCTGAACTATATTAAATTAATTAATTACACAAGACTCTAGACTTTGTTTGAGACAACTTCCTTGCTGCTTCTTAAAGTAGCTTTTAGTACAAAAAAATGCACTATAAAACTACTTTAAAAAACAGTAAGAAAGCCGTTAAAAAAAGTTTAGAGCTGTATGCTAAATGAAAGCACGAACTATATTAAATTAATTAATTACACATCCTTATTTATAATTTGAGATTTGATTTAGCATGGAGCCCATCTAACTAAAATCAATCATATTGGACATCATAAAAGACCATTTGAAACACATTGGATCTTGAATCGCCTTATACACCTCTAGAATTGTAACATATACGTGTAAGTAGCTAGAAGACAAAAAATGATATTTTAAAAAATTGAAATAAAATTTTACATATATTTTAACTACAAACACTCAATTTTAGGGGTGTCAATTATTGAGATGAATAAAAAACTCGACCTAGAAAATTCAATTTCGGATCAATCAGTTTAACAAATGTGTTGGGTTCATGTCCTTATTCTTAACCAATTTGAAAAATCAGGTCATGTTTGGGTCAACTGATAACCCAAAAATGACCTGAATTTGACCAACGTCCCACATCCGCAATCCCACACATCATCACGCTCGCCTCCCTTGCCTTCTGTCTCTCCCTGTGGCCCGCTCTAGCGCTGGTAGCCTCGCATCATAAAGTCCCTATAAAATGAGTGCGAAATTTTGTATAAGTCTCATCTTTCACCTAATATACCTTAGGAATACCCTAAACTCTCTCAACAAGCATGAATTTTCAAAGCCTACAATCTTATACATGAGTTAATATGTTGTTTGGCCTAATTTTAGTCTCTAAATTGGCCAATATATGTAAAATAAAATATAATCTTCTTAATTGCTTTGAAATCCCTGCTTTGCATAAATATTTATACCTGAATTGAAACTATTTTTGGTAATTCAAACAAATAATTTAATTTTTTTAAAAAATGATGAAAATAAAATCTTATAACCATATAAAATTATCTTATCATACAATTAGAAATTTCATTTGTTATGAGACTTTTATTATAAAAGGCTTGATTTAGTAGTAGTTCTTGTATTAGATTTTTATTATTCAATGAATAATTTTTTAATTTTTATGTAAATGAATAAAAAAAATTATAAAATTATAATAAAGTACATATATGAAATGATAGAATAATTTATTAATTTTCATTATTCTTTTTAAGATTAAACAAAAAATGATAAAATTACAATAGTGAAAACATTATCAGGGGACTACTATCTGAAAGATTTGTTCACCTTATCCACCATTCTCCTCTGTTCATTTGCTGCGTTTCCCTCCATATATGATTTTAGTTCGAAGAAGAGCTGCCGCGAGCTCAAATTGCGCATCAAAATCAGAATTTGCACCCTTCCAACCCCATTAAATTTCTTCAATTTCATCCTCTATAGCTAAGAATCCCTAATTTCCATCAATTTGCTACGAAAAATGGCATCGTCTCCATTTCCCACTCCCTTGTCCAAACTCACTCCCGCTTGCTCCGACAAAACCCTTGTATCTCCAAGAATCTTTCCGGCGAAATCCGAACTTTGCATTTCTTATATTGCTCGAAAACCTCGCCGAAGTACCAGGTTTGTCAGAGTAACTCCGGTATCTGCTGCTCTGAGTGGCCTTCTTGGGGGCATCTTCAAGGGAATGGACACGGGTGAAGCGACGAGGAAGCGGTTCTCGGATTCAGTTGGTTTGATCAATGGGTTGGAACCGGAGATGACGAGGCTCTCGGATTCGGAGTTGCGGGAGAAGACGTCGGTTCTCAGGGAACGTGCACAGAACGGGGAATCGATTGATTTGATTCTGCCTGTAAGTATTTGTTATTGATTGGAATTTGGCTTAAAAGTTGAATTTGATTGTTTGTTTGATAGAAAATGGATTAAAGAAGGTTTTTTTTTTTTGGGAACTCAAACTTCATAAATTTGAGAAGTTTCAATTAGGGGTGTAAGAGAGCTGAGCTTGAGCGAGATCAACAATTGTTTGGCTCTGTTCATCAAGCGAAAAGCCAATTTTCTGAGCGTTCTTATCAATCGAGCTGTTCTCGGATATGAAATTTAAAAGTTTTTATACACATGTTTGAGAATATGCATGATGCAATGTCTCTCTCTCTCCATATATATATATATATATATATAAAGTCTTCTTTAATATTATTTCTTATAAAAATCGTATAATAATAATATACTAAATGAAGAATGATTTTTTGTTTGTAATTGTTGTGTCCTGGAAAATTCGCAGCGGTAGAGAAATATAAAGAGTAATGCCTTAGCTTTGTATGAAGATCCATCACACAAGCAGAAAAAAGAGAGGGTGTAACATTCATAAGAGACACAAGAGTTTTTACGTGGAAACCCCTAAAAAGGGGGAAAAACCATGGGGCCTGGCCCAGTCTAAATGAATTTATTAGTGTTTTCAGTCTATTACAAATGAGGTCCTTCCTTAAGAGGAAGGTCTTGGCTCGATGTAGCAAATATACATCATACATTGTATATTACAAAACCATAGTCGGCGAGTGATGTAGATCGAAAGAACCATATTCGGCGGGTGACGGATGTCGGAAGGACCATAGTCGGCGAGCGACATAAGTCAGAAGAATCGTTATATGGCGACAAAGGTCGGCGACGGGGGTCGGAAGGACCGTAGTCGGCGGGCGACGAAGGTTGGGTGGACCGTAGTCGGCGGGCGACGAAGGTCGAGAGGACCGTAGTCGGTGGGCGACGAAGGTCGAGAGGAGCCTAGTTGGCGGTTGATGAAGGTCTGGAGGACCATAGTCGGCAGACGACGGAGGTCCGAAGGACCATAGTCAGCAAACGACGGAGTTCAGAAGGACCGTAGTCGGATGACAATGGTTGGGAGGACTGTAGTTGGTGGACTGGCGGAAGTCCTGCGATGGAAGGAGAACTATGGAAGTTCGACAGCAGTCGACGAATTGGTGAAAGTCCGACGGCAGTCGGCGGACGAGAGGAAGTCCGGCGGCAATCGACGAATTGGTGGAAGTTCGGCGGCGACCGACGGACTGGCAGAAGTCCGTCGGTGGTCGACGAACTGGTGGAAGTTCGGCGGCGATCGGGATGAACATCGGAGGTAGTCGGGAAGAACTCCGGCGGTGGTCGGCATGAACTTCGACGGTGGTTGGGAGGAACCCCGGTGGTGGTTGGCAAGAGTTCCGGCGATGGTCGGTAGCAAGAGAGCTCCCAAACTCCTCTCTTCCTTTTCTTCTTTCTCCTCCCCTCTCATGAGAAGAGTGGGGGCTATTTATAGCTTTTTGAGAGTGACATGACTTGTAAATATATGGAGGATCAAGGGCAAAATGGGTGTGATTTGAATGGATGGCTAATATCGATCCCCTTGATCAAGGATCGTTTATTGGTCAATTGGATGCCTTAACGATTTCAGAATTAAATGATCTTAGGTTCGTTGGATTCGTCTCGTCGAGCCGCTTGATTCAACTATAAGCATGCCATATTTGGAAACCGTTTGGTAATCCAAATTATGCTTTGAACTCTTCAATAGCGCTTCAGACCCTTGATTTAGACCCATTCGACCTCGGATTGAGTCGAATTTGGTGTCGTTGGGCTTGTCTCCTTGAGACGTTCAGTTCGATTATAAGTTTGTTGAAATTGGAGTTCGGATGGTCCCATATCTAATTTTGGAAGCTTTCAACTCAATTTTGCATCAAGATTCATGTCCGATCAAGATAATTTTTGGTGACATATCAGTTGCCCGCTATTTTCGGACTTTGCAAGCTTCAACGTCCAAAAATATATACTTGTTCCCTTATGATATGCCTGTAACTGATAATTATTATTATGATATCAAGCTTATGATAAATTAGGACTTTTTGCCTTATTTTTGCTTAATTGGTGATTATTATACTTCTAATGAGTAAATTAGATATATATACCAAAATATCTGTAATAAAATATTACAAATAATATCCTATGTCATTAGATCAAATAATACTATGAATTATATCTAGTGTTTATGTTGATTCATACTTACTTTATAAATATAGATAAGTTTATAATAAGATTATATATATTTTTTGTGCTACTATTGCTAAAATGGAGATTACAACTTCTGCTATTATATTTATTAACATGATCAAGGGGATCGATATTAGCCGTCCATTCAAATCACTCCCATTTTGACCTTGATCATACATATATTTACGAGCCATGTCACTCTCAAAAAACTATAAATAGCCCCCACTATTCTCACGAGAGGGGAGGAATAAGAAGGAAAGGAAGGGAGGAGTTTGAGAGCCTCTTGGCACCGACCACCGCCGGAGCTCTTCTCGACCACCGACGGACTTCAGCCAGTCTGTCGACCACCACCGGACTTCAGCTAGTCTGTCGACCACCGCCGGACTTCCGCCAGTCCGCCGACCATCGTCGGACTTCTGCTCGTCCGCCGATCACCGTCGGAGTTCTCCCCGACCACCGCCAGAGTTCTTTCATACCACCGACAGACTTCAGCCAATCCGTCGACCACTGCCGGAATTCCGCCAGTCCGTCGACCATCATCAGACTTCTGCTAGTCCGCCGATCACCGCCGGAGTTCTTCCTAACCACCGACGGACTTCCACCAGTTCGTCGACCACCGCCGGACTTCTGCTAGTATGCCGACCATCGTCAGACTTCTGCTCATCCGCCGATCGCCGCCGGAGTTCTTCCCAACCACCGACGGACTTCCACCAGTTCGCTGACCACAGCTAGACTTCCTCCAGTTCACCGACCACATCGGATTTCTGCCAGTCCACTGTCCACCATTAGACTTCCGCCTGTCCGCAGACAGCCGTCGGACTTTTGCCCATATGCCGACCATCGTCGGATTTCCGCGTCGGACTTCCGCTAATCCTCCCAATAACTGTCATCCGACTACGGTCATCCTGACTACTATCGCATGCCGACTACAATCTTTCGGACCTCCGTCATCCGCCTATTATGATCCTCCCGACCTTCATCTCTCGCTGACTACGGTTCTCCCGACCTACGTCGCCCACCGACTACAATCCTTCTAACATCCGTCGTCTGCCGACAACGATCCTTGCGACCCGCATCGCCCGCCGACTACGGTCCTCTCGACCTTCGTCGCTCGCCGACTGCGATCCTCTCGACCTTCGTCGCCCCCTGACTACGGTCCTCACGACCTTCGTCGCCCACCGACTACGGTCTTTCCAACTTTCGTCGCCTACTATAGTATTTTCGACCTTTGTTCTATCGACTATGGTAATGCCAACTAAGCAAATATGTCTACATTGATGTGCTCTATATTATGTACATTTGTGATATCAAGCCAAGACCTTCTCCTAAGGAAGGGCCTCATTTGTAATCAACTGTAAATACTAGTGGATTCATTCAAACTAGGTCAGGCCCGTGGTTTTTTCCCTTTTTTAGGGGTTTCCACGTAAAAACTCTTGTGTCTCTTATGAACACTACACCCTCTCTTTTTCTGCTTGTGTTCTGGATCTTAGTACAAAGCTATAACATTACATTTTATATTTCTCTACCGTCGCGAATATTTCAGGACACAACATTAATCATTATAAAAGAAAATATAAAATCAATTCTATGATGGACAAAAATGAAATTTATTACAACCCAAATAAACATTAGAATCAAGATCACTAAGAATGAGCTCATGCAAAATAAACCCATATCATTTAAATTTATTTAAATTAAGCTCACTTTCAAAACTCAACTCAAATTACTTCCAAATTTGTAAGTCAAAACAAAAATGGCCTTTAAAGTGTAAATTTGGAGAATATGAGATGAGTAGACTGAGAATTTGAACGAAGACCTCCAAGGTTAGAAAAGAGGAAAAACAGAGAGTAGAAAGTTTCATAGAAGCCATATCATCTCATTAGAGAAGCATAGTATTTGCAGTGTACAGTAGACGCTTATATAGAGCTCTTTGGGGAGACAAGCTGTTGGAGATGTCAGAAATCGTTGGCGCCAGACTGCAGGGTCAGTGAAACGAGGTTCACTACTGCTGAGATGGCAGAGCATGATGATGATGTTAACCGCAGGTGAGTGGAGGTGTGTTAACAGCCCCCCTCAAATGAACGCTCTGGGAGACAGAGTGTTAATTTGTCACGTAGAAGAGAAAATCTGATTGCATTCAATGGCTTGGTGAGGATGTCCGTCGGCTGATCCAGTGAGCTAATGTGAGACACCTCGATCGTTTTGTTTTTGATGTGGTCGCTGATGAAATGGTGATCAATCTCTATGTGTTTGGTTCTCGCATGAAACACTGGATTGTTTGCAAGAGCAAGTGTAGAGATGTTGTCGCAGAATATTGATGTGGGCATTTATTGCGGAACTTGAAAGTCGGCCATTAGACGTCGTAACCAAAGAACGTCTGAAGTAGCCGCGGCTAATGCCCTGTATTCAGCTTCTGTTGAGGACCTTGCGACTGTTGATTGTTTCTTCACGCTCCAAGATATGAGATTGTCGCCGAGGTAGGTGCAGAATGCTGAAATCGTTTTTCTATCCTCTGTGTTAGCGGCCCAGTCCGCATGAGAGATGTAGGGAACCAGATTTGAGCGGAAGGCCATAGTGCATTGCCCCCTTGATATATCGTAGTAGGCGCTTTAGGAGGTGATGATCAGAAACAGTTGGACTGTGCATTTTTTGACAGATAATGTTGGTTGTGAAGGCAATGTCTGGTCGTGTTACCCCGTTAGATACTGTAAGGATCCTGCAAGTTGGCGGTAGAGAGTGGGGTTGTCGTATGGAGTGTGATCGGCAATGTCTTTTGAGGACTTTAGTGAGATAGGAGTGAGAACTGGTTTGCAGGAGTCGAAGCCAGATGAGAGCAAGATGTCACGAGCATAGTGTGGTTGGCTTAGGAAGAGACCAGTGGGCGTTTGAGTGATTTGAATACCCAGAAATAGTTTTGCCGTCCCGAGCTGTTTTAGATCAAAGTTTGTCTGTAGTTGGTGCAGCAGTAGTTGAATAGTTTGCTGATGATTTCCGGCCAGTAGCAGGTCGTCAACATAGATGAGCAGGAACAGTTGGATCTGCGGGGTGATGTAGATCAGCAAGGAGAGATCGGCTTTACTGAATTTAAAGCCAAAGTTTAAGAGAAACTGTGTGACCTTGTTAAACCACTGTCTAGGAGCCTGCTTTAGGCCATAGATGGCTTTGTGCAGTTTGCACACATGATCGGGATGATCTGGATCAACAAAACCCTGTGGTTGCTGCATATAGACTTCGTCTTGAAGCTCACCGTGTAAGAAGGCATTAGCTACATCAAATTGAAGTAGAGGCCAGTTCCTTTGAGTGGAGATGACAAGCAAGACCCGAATAGTAGCCATTTTAGCCATCGGGTTGAAAGTTTCCGTATAATTGATGCCACGCTGTTGAGTGTAGCCCTGCGCGACTAGACGAGCTTTGTGGCGGTGAATGGTTCCATCTGCATTGAGTTTGGTCTTGTAGGTCCACCGGCAGCCTAGTATAGGAGCGTGGGAGGGAGGGGAAATGAGAGAACATGTCCCTTGCTTTCGAAGTGCTAGGAACTCGGCTGACATCGCTTGTCTCCACACTGGCTGTTTGATAGCTTGAGAGTAGCTAGAGGGCGTTGGACTCGAGTCAGTAACAACAAGTAAATCAAAGATTTTCTTTAGTTTTAGGTGGCCTGTTTGGAGTCTCGTTTGCATTGGATGGTGAGAGTGTAGAGGATCTGTGACTGGTTGGGGAGGAGGAGAGTTAGAGTTATGGGAGTTAGAGGGAGAATTGTCAGCAGATGGAGGTGATTGAGGTAAGGTGAATTGAGGAGATGTGTGGGTGGTTTGTGACGGTGGGGATGAGTAAGTAGAGGTTGGAATTAAGAGGAGAGGAGGAGTGGCCGTAATAGAGGAAGTGTTGGAAGGAGGTGGGGGTGTTGTGTAGGGAAAATTGAATTCTTGAAAGTGTACATGACGAGAAATATGTAGTTTTTGGTTTTGCGGATTGTAACATTTGTATCCCTTGTGTGAGGCGGAGTATCCTAGGAAGATGCAAGGATTGGAACGAGGAGCTAATTTGTGAGGTGTTTGAGGTTGAAGCCATGGAAAACACAAGCAGCCGAAGGTTCTTAGATGTTCGTAATTAGGAAAATGGCCGTGAAGACGGTGATATGGAATCTGATGATTGAGGGACGATGTGGGTAATATGTTAATGAGATAGTTGGCTGTTTGAATGGCATCGGCCCATAAGTTAGGTGTGAGTTTGGCGGCATGAAGAAGAGTACGGGTTGTCTCAACCAGATGCCTGTGTTTTCGTTCCGAGACTCCGTTTTGTTCCGGAGTGTAAGGACAGCTGAATTCATGTTTAATTCCGTGAGAGAGCAGAAAATTTTTGAATTCCTGGCTTGTGTATTCACCTCCCCCATCCAAGCGAAGTGTAGCTATGGGGGAGTGAAAATGTGTTTGAATCATGTTGTAAAAGTGTTTAAATTTTAAGAAACTTTCACTTTTAGCATTCATGAGATATAGCCAACAAAATCTAGAACAGTCGTCTATAAAGATAATGTAATATCGATGGCCATTTAGAGAAGGAACCGGGGAGGGATCCCAAACATCGATGTGAATTAAACTAAATAGTTTAGATACATGATTAGCTTCCTTCGGAAATGGAAGCCTGTGGCTTTTAGCCACTTTACAGGAAGAACAGAGAAAGTTCTGAGATCTATTACATATACTAGTTAGAAGTTTAGATAGTGTATTCAGCGTGCGTTGATGAGGATGACCCAATCTGGAGTGCCAGAGTGAGGCGGAAGCAAGTTGTGTGCTGAGAGCTTGAGTGGGATGTTGAATGCCGGAGTTCAGAGGGTAGATTCCGTTTCGATTATGTCCACGGAGAAGAATTTTGTTGTCCAGCAGGTCCTTGATGATAAAGCCATTAGAATCAAAGGGGATGGAGCATTGATTATCAGCGGTTAGACGAGAAATGGAGATTAAATTGTGTGTAAGTGAAGGAACATGAAGAAGATGTTTGAGATGAAGCTTACGGTTAGTATCGGGTAGGGGTAGGATACTGGCGCCGTTGTGAAGGATTGGAAGAGACGATCCACTTGCTGTTGAGACTGAGTCGGTACCCTGATACGGAGCCGAGTGGTGAAGATTGGAGATGTCTGACGTGAGATGTGTAGATGCTCCCGAGTCCAAAATCCAGTCAGTTGTAGGAGATGATTGGTTTTGCGTGAGTAGAGCTCTGGGGTTGGATGGAGTTGGAGAAATGTAGTTTGAGTTGTATCTGTGCCAGCAGGCGACTGCTAGATGACCTGGTTTGCCACATATCTGGCAGTAGGTCCGTTCTCCTATCTTGGTAGTAGACGGTGGGGGACGGTTGGTCTGAGCAGAGCTGAATGTGGTTGAGCGTCCTCTGTTGCCTCTATAGTTGGAGGGTCTTCCTCGACCTCTTGTGGCATATAAAGCCTGATGATCGGCATTTGCAGCATTGTCCTGCTGCACCTCGGATTGCAAGTTTATCTCTTCACTGCAAATCAGAGAGTAGAGAGACTCTAGTGTTATGGGATGCAGTGAGATTCATATTGCTGCCTTGAATGGATTGTATGATGACGGTAGACCTTTGAGAGTGTAGTGAATGATATCCTCCGTGTCTAAGTGACAACCAGCCGCAGCTATGTTGTCTATGAGTGATTTGATCTTGCTCAGGTATTGTGTTACAGTTAGGTCGCGCATTTGAGTGTTATGAAGCTCGTTCTTTAACTGTATCACTCTTGATCTGTTTGTAGGTTGCAGACGCAGCTCTAACGCATTCCAGATGTCCTGCGATGTCTTGAGATGCAGAATGTGAGGAAGCACGGACGGTGAAATGGTTGAATACAGGGCCGAAATGAGATTCTGGTCTACGAGTTTCCACAGTTTGTGGTCAGCAGCTGTTTCTGAACCTTCAGGTGGACACGGAAGAGTCCCGGTGATGTAGCCGTCGAATCCATTGGCAGTGAAGGCTTGAAAGATTTGAATACGCCAAATGGCGTAATTGTCTATAGTGAGGTGAGTATGCACATCAAAATTTCAGCGAAGGGGGTATTGATACTGCCGTCATGGAGCTGAGCAGCGTCGAGGAAGAAGACGTCTGAGAGGAGGAAGATTGTTCTGCCATCCTTCAGCGATGAAAGTTCTGCAGGAGGTTCACGCTCTGATACCATGAACGAAGACCTGCAAGGTTAGAAAAGAGGAAAAACAGAGAGTAGAAAGTTTCATAGAAGCCATATCATCTCATTAGAGAAGCATAGTATTTGCAGTGTACAATAGACGCTTATATAGAGCTCTTTGGGGAGACAAGCTGTTGGAGATGTCAGAAATCGTTGGCGCCAGACTACAGGGTCAGTGAAACGAGGTTCACTACTGCTGAGATGTCAGAGCATGATGATGATGTTAACCGCAGGTGAGTGGAGGTGTGTTAACAGAATTCACTGACAACTTGTTTCAGTCGTTCAATTTTCAGTTCGATAATGTTGTTGATGCCACACTTCATCAGGAAGGAGACCAAGTTTACCATCACGGAGTAGTGATGCATTTTAGAGTCATTCATGGTGTTTAGTTAATACTTCCGTCGTGTATCAATAAGTCATCCACCTAACTTTTAGCCTTATGTGATTGATATATGCTTTTCATTTTGCTTTTTTACTCGTTTGGTGATTGAAGGCTGATTCACTGAACACAAACTTGATGGTAGATCCAACGCATTGACCTAGACCAGAAGAAGCCAGAGGTGAATGAGCTTCAGAATTTGGGAAAGAGAGAAAACCATGGCTTCATTTTTTGTAGTTGTACTAATGTTTTTTTGGCTTTTCTATCATCATACTATATAGAACTACGTGCTACTCCATAAGTTGGTGCAAATGCTCATGAAGTCATAGAAAATTTGCAGGATTTGGACAGGGAAGGGAAGGAGAATGAGAGAAGGTAAAGATGGAGGGAGAGGAGGATGAGAGATGAGCAAAGAAAGAAATTTTGAGAATAGAGTTTGGTAGCAGGATTTGAATAGGGTTTAAGTAGGAATTAACCTAAATTCACCAACTAAAAAAAATGACATCTTCGAGTGCTACATAATCTTAAACCCTATTTTCTCTTTCGATTTACTTCAAATCTCATGTATCATGATCTCCTTTTAATCTTAGCAAGTTGTTGGACCAATCGATGTTGTTGCACGTGAGCACCCATTGTAGTCCCTTTGTTTCTTTTACATTAAGGGTTTTTGTGTTGGGTAGGAGTAAAAATGAAGAAAGCAAGGTCTTGTTGAAGCCTACTCCAATGAGTTATTGTTGTGACTTCCTCACTTGTTCGAAGCCTTCTCAAACAAACTATGGTTGGGATTGAGGTTGTGATATACAAGGAAGACCACTAGCAATTTGTTGTTGGGTTAATGGTGAGGAATTCGTTGGCAGCTCTAGGGCAGAGGAGGTTGTGAGAGAGTAGGGGGTGTTGGCTGGGAAAGTGGGAATAAGAGTGAGTGTTATTTGGGAGGGAGAAGCGGTTAAGGGTTTGGAGTCGTGGCTGCTGAGATGAAATTAGCATGGGTCCAATTAAGGAAGTGAAGAGATGATAGTGGTGTGTGATTAGGGCTCTAAAGATGCTCGAGCTATGGTTTGGGAGGAGACGGAGGGGGAGGAGGGATTTGTGGGTTGCAGTTTGTAGGTGGAAGAGTCATGTGAGAGGTGGTGAAGTGATCATTTTCTATGCCGTGCAATTTTTAATGATCACAAGGAAGGGAGAGGGAGAGGGAGATGGGGTTAGTTAAGGATTGAGTGGGGTAAGTTGAGGGTGCGAGTAGGAGACATGCGGGAAATTGTGGGAATCAATTACGAAAATGATAGGTATTGGCCCCTTTTTTATTTATTAATAATAAAGATGATTGAAATTAATAATAAAATCTCATTACTTTATAAATTTTTAAATGAGTTTTTGTGTATTGATATCTTCTTGCAAAATTCTTCACACTCGTGCTACTCAATTTTGTCTCAACTTCTTATGTGTGAGTAAATGTCACGTTTTACTTTCATGTAGCCGCTCGAGCAATATGGGCGCCAATTTTGGATAATTTTGACATTCTAGGCATATCAATGTTATCCGTTTTGCAAAATGAGCAATGATAGAGCAGTTTTGTGTGACATTGCATTTGTTGTTAGTACTTTTCTTTGCATTTAATCGAATTGCTCATGGGGATTTTAGCTTAGTTATTTTGATGCTCTGGAGGCATCGATGTAGTTTATTTTGAAAAATGGGTGATGTTTAAATATTTTTGATATATGAGATGCCTTCCGGTGGGACTAACGTGATGTTGTGCCATTCTGTCACCATTTTCATCATGTTCAATCTAATTGAAATATATGTGCAGGCCAACAAATGTGTATGTCATTAGGATCTTATTGAAATTGGTTTTAGATTTAGTTCATAATTTTAGCTTTGATGAAGTTTTGTCTTTTTATTGGCAGGAAGCATTTGCAGTGGTAAGGGAAGCATCAAAAAGGGTTCTAGGCCTTCGTCCTTTTGATGTGCAATTGATGGGTATGTTTTAAATAATATAAATCACGTTTTTCATCATTTTAGTGGATGTTTGGGATCACTTATGTTTTGCATTTTTGATATGTTTTTTTTTTTTTGACATGAAATATAATATAGTTGATATTTTAAAAATATTTTATCGTTATTTTTATTGAATTTCAAATAAGTTAATTTAAGCAATGGTTGTTAGCGAGGCAATGGTGTGGTTGATGAAATGTTGATGAGAGTAGTGGTCATTAGTGTCAAGGGTGGCGGTTGTTATTGTTGTTTTTAAAAACACAGAAGGAAACCAAAGTTATTTCGAGTGTTTCTAAAAATATCTTATTTTCTTAAAAAATAAATAAAAAAGTTAAAAAACATCAAATAAATACATTTAAAAAAAAAAAAAGAAAAAAAAAAGTGATCCTAAATTGGCCCTTAGTATTTGTGGCATATTTGTGTTCTAGTACTCAGTTTTCTCACTGAAGATATGTATCTTTAAGTGGAGTCTCACTAAATTTTTTGCAATGATATCGTTTTGATGGCTTTACAACCACAGATTATGTTAGAGAATGTCTTGATAAATACTCGTCAATGCAGGCGGCATGGTTCTTCATAATGGAGAGATAGCAGAAATGAAGACTGGAGAAGGAAAAACACTTGTGGCTGTTTTGCCAGCATATTTAAATGCATTGACTGGGAAAGGAGTTCATGTAGTTACTGTAAATGATTATCTTGCTAGGCGTGATTGCGAATGGGTTGGCCAAGTTCTTCGATTTTTGGGACTGCAGGTTGGCCTAATTCAACGTATGTCACATCATTTTAGTCATGCAAGTTTTATTTTTCTTCATTTTTTTCTTACAACTTCAATATTCTTTGAGAAAATGATATTTTTTCCTTTTTTCAAGCAGATCCTTATCTTTCCGTTCTCTCATTTCATTCGGAGATAATTTTGTGCTTATCATTTTAATGATGCATTTTCTTGCAGAAAATATGTCAAGCGAGCAAAGAAGAGAAAACTACTTGTGTGACATAACATATGTCACAAACAGTGAACTCGGCTTTGATTATCTGAGAGACAATCTAGCTATGGAAAGTATTCTCTCAGAATCCATTGAGCTTCATGTTACTATAGTTGGCAACTTTCTTAGTAGTTTTTCCCTCTTCCATTTTCTTGTGGAGCTGGTTGCTTGAGCTTTTCCTAATAATATTTCTGTTCTTTTTTTGCATTTTCAGTCCGTTGATGACCTAGTCCTGAGAGGATTCAATTACTGTGTGATTGATGAAGTTGATTCAATTCTAATTGACGAAGCTAGAACACCACTCATCATTTCAGGTCCAGCAGAGAAGCCTAGTGATAGTTACTACAAAGCAGCGAAGATTGCCTCGGCCTTTGAGAGAGATATACACTACACTGTATGCGGTAGAAAGTCCCAATGATTTGATGCAATAACTTGTTTCTCCTAAATATTCTTAAAAATATTTTTATGATTCTTGGTAGAAACAAGTTATGGATACCTTAGTTAGCTTAACTTGTAAATCGAATGCTAACCGACATTGATCATAAAGAAATAATAAATACCTCAATAAGTAAATTCTTTAAACTCTTCATGGTTGTCTTTTGCTGAATGGTTTCAGGTTGATGAGAAGCAGAAAACTGTTCTGCTTACAGAGCAGGGTTATGAAGATGCAGAAGAAATTCTGGGTGTGAAAGATCTATACGATCCTCGAGAACAGTGGGCTTCATATGTTCTAAATGCTATCAAAGCAAAGGAGCTCTTCCTTAGGGATGTAAACTACATAGTTCGTGGAAAGGAGGTTTTGATTGTGGATGAATTTACTGGTCGAGTTATGCAGGTGAGCATTCCAGCTCATAGGATTCTTTGTAAATGTTGAAGATCCTTTTTAGCAGATTATGAGAAAATAGAGATTTTGTTTCAGAATTATTTTTACATGTCAGAACGAAGTAATATTAAATTTTGTCAGATCTTCTATGCTTGAGTTCCAATTCGCTTACTTTCATAAACTTTCACTTGCCTGTTATAGGTCCTTCAGGTTTTAAATTATTTCGATCAAATCCAAAATTTGTTCTGTTGGAGTGCAGTAATGTCTGTCCCTCCTCCCAGTCCGTTGATAGGAAACACTAGACGATCTCAAGTAATTCCTTTCAATCTTTAAAAAACAGCTAAAATCCTCCACAAGAATCCACACAAAACTGAGAAAACATTAGAAAATTTGTATTATTTGATGAAATAGAAACGGAAAATACCAAGATACAATTGATCTTCTATTCGAGAGGAGGATCTATCTCTCCCAAATCTCTAGATGCCGCTAGAGTCCAAAGGAAAACCTAATCTAAGAGATCTCAAATTTTAGCCAAATTCAAGATGCCCTAACCTTAGGAAAATAACTCTTTAATGTATACAATTCAAAAAGAAATCTCTAAACAATCCCTACATTCAATTTCCCTCCTAAACTTCTCAAAAAAACCTTCCAAAGATGCTCCGTTATCTCACGCGGTCGGATCGGCGTCTAGTAGAGGCAGAAGATTTCTGCCTCTATTTCGCACGGGTCGGTCCCGTAGGACTGGTCCAATGGACCGGTCTAACATCATCTCTTTCTCTCTCTAAAACATTGCACCCAAATCTAAATAGTGGTTGTGGTACTGAAGGAGGTTGCAAGTGGGCCACCCAACATCTTTCTCTCCAGAACCCTTCCTACTCTCCCTCTGGCCAACGCATCCTGACTGTATAACTATATTATTAAGAATGCTCAAAATTTAGTTTTATGATTTAAATGTCATCATTACATGCATTTTTTAGTGTGAAAGTATATCTGTTTCTCTAATCTCAAGTGATTTATTTATTTTCATTTGCTACTAATTTTACAGGGCAGAAGATGGAGTGATGGACTTCATCAGGCTGTTGAAGCAAAAGAAGGCTTACCAATTCAGAATGAAACTGTTACACTTGCATCTATCAGTTACCAAAATTTCTTTCTACAGGTGCTATGACCTTCACCTGCAACTGTTTCCGGTCAACTTCAATTCTACAAATCTGTTTCTATCAAAATGTTACTATAATTAAATCCCACCAACTTTAAATTTTACAATTTTTTTCTATTAGAAAATTTGCGGCAAGTATTTGTAGTGTTTTGGAATCTAATACTTCCTAAAGATAAAGATAATGAGAACCTGTTTAGCAATTTTGTTCCTGATTATTTCCAATATCCGCAGTAGTAAATGTTTTCTTGTTCAACTACAGTTTCCCAAGCTTTGCGGCATGACAGGCACTGCAGCAACTGAGAGTGCAGAATTTGAGAGCATATACAAACTGAAAGTTTCAATTGTCCCAACAAATAAACCCATGATAAGAAAGGTATTGAGCCTTTAGATCTTTGGCTTATTTTGGAAAAGGGGCAGTGAGATTTAACCGTATCAGTCCTGAGCTGAAATCTGGAAGTATAAGCATATATCGATATGCTATTGCCCAGACAACATTTGTTGCTATAAGATAGTATGAAGCATGCAAAAAATTCTTGTCTTTTGCTAAGCAATGTATGCCTTGCTAGAAAAAGTGAGTGCATATAATTTTTCTAAGATTTTATTGAAAGGGAAGTTATTTTCTAAATTCTGTACTTGTAACAAGACAAGTCAGAAAAGGGATTAGAAGACTCGATACTCTTTTCATCCTTTGAAACTTAAACCATATTCCACTTGCAGGATACCTCAACTTTTGCGAGATATAAAGATCATTTTGGTTTTCTTTGTAGGACGAGTCAGATGTAGTTTTCAGGGCTACTACCGGTAAATGGCGTGCTGTTGTTGTGGAGATATCGCGAATGCATAAGACTGGTCGACCTGTGCTTGTTGGTACAACTAGTGTTGAGCAGAGTGATGCTTTGTCAGAACAGTTGGATGAAACCGAAATTCCTCATGAGGTGAGTCTTTCTCTTGTTTCATCTAATTTGTTGAAAAGGAATAATTTTACATGAACAGTAAGTTTGATTGGCTTCCATCTTTGTATTTGTTTCTTTTCAATTGATTTTACAGCCAAGAGATTTAAACAACCAACTTCCATGTATGGTTGTTCTTATTGTGATGTTCATAACTATCTCATAAGCTAAAAATGTAATTTAATGGTAGTTGGGGCTAATGAAATGTCACTAATTCATTAAAAGAGACTAGATATGCTAAACAGTACTTTGTTTAATTGTCATTTGTGTTGCCTGTTTTGGTGTAATTGAGATTAGTATATTTTGTTTCACGATCTTAAAACTATTATGCACAGCATATCTGTAAAGTTAATGAGAAGAGGTACTAGAGGTTAGTTGATCTTATAGGGTACAGAGTTTGCTCAGCATGTTATGCTTGTTCCAGTGATGAAATGTTTGTCCTTAATGAAACACAAAACCTTATTGTATGCTTTAAGTTTTGCACGAAGGTGAAGAATTTAGTGTTTGGGAAAGATGGGAATGCTTGCTATGTGCAATGGCAATGCTTTCGTTTGTCTAAACCCGATTATTATTATTATGTGATCATAACTGGATTTATCTGCTTTTGGGGTCAACATATGGTTAAAACTAAGACTTCGATGGGGACGGCTTTTTTACTGCTTCTTGAAGCAGCTTTTTAGTATAAAAATAATTTTTATACTATAAAGCTGCTTCAAGAAGCAGTAAAAAAGCCGTCCCAAACGAAACCTAAGTTCTTGGACAACATGGTGCTAAAATGTCTTTAGTTTCTCACATAAGAAAAAGGTGCTTGCTTTTAAAAAAGTACCTTCTATTTCATTGCATTCATGAAATTACCCCTTTATTTGTGAAGCTTCTTAATGCGAAGCCAGAGAATGTGGAAAGGGAAGCCGAAATAGTAGCGCAGAGTGGCCGTCTTGGGGCAGTAACAATTGCAACGAACATGGCAGGCCGTGGAACAGACATAATCCTTGGAGGTAATGCAGAATTCATGGCAAGGTTAAAGCTACGAGAGCTATTGATGCCTAGGTAAGATGATCTGTTAAAGAGAATAACTAATATCATAAATTCATATTCTGCCTGAAGTTTTGGGATTTCAGTGAAATGCCTCATTACACTCTGCTGAGTTATATTTTAACTTGACCTAGGCCAATTGCAATTTCTCTAAAAAATTTCTGAGATTTTTCACTTTTGAGAAAACCTACCATATTATCTATGTTGTTCTTGCATTTTGCTTTGTTTAGAGAATAACTACCAACTAGCTATATTTTGTGTGTTTTCCATGTAACATTTTTGCATGAACTTTGCAGAAGAAAGCATAAAAACCATTTTGCCTGATAGGCTATTTATGCAGTAAATTATTTCCAAACTTTGGAATTATATGCTGGGCATGCATGCTCTTCTGCTATTATTATTATTCTTATAGGGCAGTACACCTGCAGAGTCGTCAAGCCTGCTGAAGGAGTTTTTGTTTCTGTGAAGAAACTTCCACCAAGAAAGACATGGAAGGTGTACCAATACTATATTAGCATAAATATTAAGAGTTTGATAGCCGTTTGCTTTTTTTATCCTTTCATGGCATTTACAGGTTAAGGAAAGCCTATTCCCATGTGAACTTTCCAATGCCACAGTATCGTTGGCAAAGGATGCAGTGGAATTTGCCGTTAAAACGTGGGGCCTAAGATCATTAACTGAGCTTGAAGCAGAAGACAGACTCTCTTATTCATGTGAAAAGGTTAGATTGCTATTCTGATACTTTTTCTTTTTTTATTGAATGGAACTTTGACTAATTCAAATTGGATAAGCAGAATTAAATTTTCTACGTAATTTCTATCTTTAATGTAGAAGATCCTGTTCACCACTAATGTTTGCATTCTTTTTTTCCAGAGATTTAGCAATGGTTATATTTTTTTCTAAAAATCAATTACTTATATCAATGTGCATATAGTAGATATTTGTTCTATCAATAATGTGCATATTGTAGATAGTTCTGTACTATTTACTGGAGCCATTCTTGATTATTTGACATGGAAAGAAACAAAAATAAAGACAAAAGTTGAATCTTGATGGAAATGGAAGAAAGAACAATTGACCCTTGAACTTCAACCCTAATTCAATTTGTACCTTCTTATCCCCTTCTATTATTTGATTATTTGAACTTCTCAATTTCGAGTTTATTTTCCCTGTGAAAATCCTATATTTGCTAAAATTCTTAACTGCGGAATCAGACAAGATGAATCCAGGCTATGCTTCATTGTTGAATGCACTTTAAAACATGGAAAGATGTGCTAATTGATGATATACTTCGTGCAAAGCACATTGCAGGGTCCTATGAAAGATGAAGTCATAGCCCAGCTGAGGAATGCATTCTTGAAAATAGCAGAAGAATATAGGGTCTACACTGAAGATGAAAAAAAGAAGGTTTGTCTTCATATTCACATAAGTGTGTAATATGATATGGCTAAGGTTAGATAATCACTTTTGCAATTCTCTTATAGGTCATACAAGCTGGAGGACTTCATGTGGTAGGAACAGAACGGCATGAATCACGACGAATTGATAATCAGGTTATAAACTCCTGTTTTCTTAATATGAAATGAGGCGTAACATGTAGACTTAGGCTTCATTTGGGACAGTTTTTTTCTCATTTCTAAAACAACTTTCTAGTATAAAAATTTATAATTCACGACATTTTTGTACTAAAACGTTGTTTTAAAAAGCTGTAAAAAAGTTGTTCCAAATGAAGCCTTAATGTTACATCAAGTTTTCTCTTGTGCGGATGTTAAGAAGTGAAATTGATCTTGAGATTTGTAAAGGCTGGCTTTAGATCAGACATGATACCTGCCCAAACTGAGCTAGCTCAATTCAGAAAATTAATTATTTTATTGAAAAATTTCTTTATTTTGATAAGTTAGTGTTTGAAAGGCATAATATTGGTGCTATTTGGTAAATATTTGATTAGTCCCCCAAAATTAACAACCAAAAATTCCAAATAAGCTACTATTTTCTTCAATTCTCATAATTATTAAATATTTTTTAAATGATAAAAAGGGATTAACAGATCTAATCCAACCTAAGTGTTGTTCATCGTTTCCCTCAAGGGAGTTGATAAGCATGAAAACCACATGCCTTCATCTCCCTTATGGTGAGAAGTTGGTAAAAAAAATTGATGCAAAATAGACTCTTAACACTGTGTGCTACGCTCAACATATGAATCAAGATTGAGGACTCGTATGTCCAATCTCAAATAATTGGGATAAGATTAATAATGATGGCTATGATAATTAGAATTTGCATAAGATATTAGGTCTCTCTTTCTTTGCTTTTTCTGTTTCTTGATACAAAGCGATTAAACCAGGCTAATTCTATTGAATGAAATATACTTTCTTGAATAATTTGCTTAATTCATATTATAGTTATTCATTACTTCAAGTTTTCGAGATTGCAGTTTTAGGCTTAGTTTGGGACGGCTTTTTTGTTGCTTTCTAAATCAGCTTTCTAGTTAAAAAAATTTTGAATTGAAAGTTTTTGTACTAAATAGTAGTTTTATAAAGTAGCAAAAAATTGTCCCAAACGAAACCTTAATTGCTTCATAACTTGAGTTGTCATTGTAAACAGCTCCGTGGTAGAAGTGGTAGACAAGGGGATCCGGGAAGCTCAAGGTTTTTTCTCAGCCTTGAAGATAACATATTTCGAATTTTCGGTGGAGACCGGATACAGGTTTTGGCTCATTATTGTTTTCCTATTGGTTTGTTAAAATATAACATTTAATACCTTAATAATTATATAACTTTGGACATCCATGAATGCATAAATGAATCGTCAAGTATTATAATTTGTCAAGAACCATATTAATATTTCTTTTAGTTAAATCAGCAGATATGTGCAGTCTAGTCTTAAATCTAAGAATCTGAGGTTAATTTATATCACTCGGCTTGATTCAAGGAGACAGCTTACCACAGCTCTGTGCAAAATGCAAAATGTAGGGTTTGATGAGAGCTTTCAGAGTTGAAGACATTCCAATTGAGTCAAAAATGCTAACCAAGGCCTTAGATGAAGCTCAAAGAAAGGTTGAGAACTATTTCTTTGATATAAGGAAGCAGTTATTTGAATATGATGAGGTCTTGAACAGTCAGAGGGATCGCATATACACTGAAAGAAGGCGAGCTTTGGAATCTAAGAACCTCCAGTCCCTCATTATAGAATATGCCGAGCTGACTATGGATGACATCTTACAGGTAATCTGATTGGTAGCTCAGGAGTCGATATATAGGCTTTGTTTGGGACGGCTTTCTTACTGCTTATTAATGCAGTTTTTTAATACAAAAATTTTAATTTTTATACTAAAAAATTATTTTAAGAAGCAGTAGTAAAGCCGCCCCAAACGAAGTCATAGTCTTACTAATTTATGGAAACTGACACTATTGCATGCATCTTAGCTTGGATAACTATATCTTATCTCGTTTCTTAATGTTGGTAGGCAAATGTTGGCCCTGATGCTCCGAAGGAAAGCTGGGAACTTGATAAACTCATTGCCAAACTTCAGCAGTAGGAGATTATTTTGTGATTTTTTCTATTGATGTCTTTTTTAAGTTATACTGCTAGATTTAGTTATTACACTTAACAATTCTCCTACCTATATAAACGGTAATTTCAATTGACTCATGATTTACACTATACAAAAATGTTCAGATACTGCTATCTGCTGAATGATTTGGCCCCAGAATTGCTTAGAGATAAATGCTCAAGCTATGAGGAATTGCGGGAATTTCTTCATTTACGAGGACGTGAAGCCTACTTCCAGAAAACTGTATGTTGGATTGCCATATCTCTTCTTTAATATGGAATGTATAATGTCGCTCTACATGTTTTTTACTAACTGCAGATATTTGCAATGAAAGATCTTTAAAACGGTAATGATTTCTACTGTGGAGAGATTTAGGCTTCGTTTAGGACGATTTTTTTATTGCTTCTTGAAGCAACTTTTTAGTACAAAAATTTAAATTTTTATACTAAAAAGCTGTTTTAAGAAGCAATAAAAAAGTTGTTTCAAATGACACCTTAGTTCCTGCAGTGCAGCTTGATTTTTTAATCTGTCCTTTGAGCCCGTAGTTGCTATAATAAGAAAAAAGTTACTGTTGCCTGTTCTATTTTGTCATTTTTTTGGGCGAGTGTGGATTTGTAATTGTGTGCTTGCTGTTTTATCCAAGCTCCTGCTGTTGACATATATGCAGAACATTGTAGTCTAGATTTGAGCAAGAAAAATTCTGTACTTTTCAATCAGATACACACTTAAGTGGATGCCATGGGACCTGCTTAGCTGTTGTGGCAGCTCAGGCACATTTTTAAAATCAACAGTTAGTACGAACTTCATATTTGACCTACAGGTTCATCACCTTCCATTTATTCAAAAATAAAATATTTTAACAGAAATAAGTTGTTCAGACAACACTAAGGCATTTTACCTGGTTTTCTCTTTTCTATGTAAAATTTACTTCTTGAGAAGTACCTTAAGCTATAGTAGAGTGAAAATCTTGAATTAGATTTTGCAAAAAAGAAGAAAAACATATTTGATTCTGGGATTTATTATTTTAAAAGTGTAATTTGATGTCACATAAGCAGTTGGTATGGTAGCAATTTAAATATGGGTCTGCTGAGAGAGTCCAAAGCAGTACTCACAGAAAAATAGATATTTGTGTTCAACCAAAATAACATTGAAGTCCAATTTCAGGAAATGGTGGAAAAACAAGCACCAGGTTTGATGAAGGAAGCTGAGCGGTTCCTAGTTTTGAGCAACATTGATAGGCTATGGAAAGAACATCTTCAAGCAATTAAGTTTGTCCAGCAAGCAGTTGGACTAAGGGGCTACGCACAGAGAGATCCGCTCATTGAATACAAGCTTGAAGGCTACAATCTCTTCCTTGATATGATGGCACAAATCCGACGAAACATCATTTATTCTATTTACCAGGTTACTTGTCACGGAGGAGAAATTATTTTGTGTGGATACTGACGCGGCTCTACATCCGGAGGCTAATCAGATGCAGTCGCGTCAGTGATACCGAGCCCGGTACCGAGCAATATCAAGCTGTATCGAGCCGTGGTACCGAGTAGGGGTGACGTGATGTATTCTGATTTGTCTGCAAACAACGTTCGGCGTCCCGCACAGAATAATTTTTCATCACAGAGGCATCTAATTCATGCTTTAGGCTTCAAACTTTCTTTTTTTTTTGCAGTTTTTCTTATGTGATACCGTTTCACTTAATGCAGTTCCAGCCACTAATGGTGAAGAATAATGAGCAACAGAGCCAAAAATCACAAAGAAAAGATTCAAAAGGAAGAAAGGCAGATAATGATGCAAACACAATTGAAGCGGCACAAGCTGCATCTTAGATCATTTTGCTTTCGGCTTCAAGGAACCTGTGTTTGTTCAGTGAATTTTCTTCCTGCCATTGATGGAGCGATCCTAGAAGGTAAGTATAGTGGAGAAATTGTCGATGAGCTGATGATACAATGCATTCAAACTGATATCAAGAGTATAATTTATGCATCGATTGATATGTTTCCAAATAAATTTTGTTCTTTACAGGCTTTTCTGAGCACTGTACAGTCTATTACTCTGGTGTGAAAGAATATGTTTGTAAAGGTTCCAAAATAAGGTTTCTTTATGTTATTTGATGCTATTGAAGTTAGAACAGAGTTGCCAAAAAAAAGTTTATACTTTTAATCATACCATGCATGGTTGCTCAAGTGATATAGCCTAATTCTTTCCCTACAAATAAAATTTTCTATGCAGATTTAGGCTTCATTTGGGGCGGCTTTCTTACTGCTTCTTAAAGCAAATTTTTATACTAAAAAGTTTACTGCTTCTTAAAACAGCTTTTTGGTAATAAAAAAAAAATTATATACTACAAAGCTGCTTTAAAAAGCAATAAATCAACCGTCCCGAACAAAGCCTTAGTTGAGTTGACTTTTTTGATTAGTTTGTTGCAAGGGTGGATTCCAGCTTCCGGGTTCGAGAGCTCCACCCTCTTAAGATATCTACCATTTGTGCTTATTTCATTAATGGCGCATCGGAGATTCATTCTATTTTATTTGCCCTAATTCTTTATTTATACTCACTTAAATGCTACAGGCATTGGTTGATGGCACTTTCTCTAATGGGTCTCATCAATCAGATGCATACTAATTATTGTATGCCATGACATGGGAATTTGAAGGTTTTTACTCATTGGAAATGCAATACGTAAGCTTTGAGGCGAATTCAATGACATTCTTAGTTTTGGTGTTATTTTTGTTGTTTTGTGTTGACCCCTATGAAGAAACGAAAACGATGATTTAAGCAATGCGCACGTTGGCGCTCCATGTCACTTGAAGGGTTAAACAAACATCCAATTGCAAAAACGGACTATGGCGTTGCAATTAGGACGTCGAGTTTGCCTAAGAGGGTACCCCTCGCAGTTAGGGGTGTCAATTTCTGACCCGGACCGAAAACCCGATTCGAACCCGACTCGAAAAATCCGGGTTCGGGTCAACCTGTTTGTTAAACGGGTCGGGTTCGGGTTCAAAATTTTGACCCGTTTGAAAAATGGGTCGGGTCCGGGTTGACCCGACAACCTGCAGGTCGACCCGTTTAACCCGGTTTTCGGCCCTACACGTCCAGTCGCCCGCACTCGCTCGCGATCCCTCTCGCAGTCGCTCGCGCTCCGCCCTTGCTGGCTCGCTCGCAATCCCGCCCGCGCTCGCGATCCCTCCCGCAGTAGCTCGCGCTCCTCCCTTGCTCCGTCGCTCGCGAAGAAGCGAACCCACTCCGCGCCTCCGCGCTCGCTCTTGATCCCGCTAGATCCGCGCCTCCGCCTCCGCACTTGCTCGCGAAGACGCGAACCCGCTCAGCCTCTCCGCCCTCGCTCGCGATCCCGCTGGACCCGCCCTCGCTCGCGATACCGCTCCGCCCTCTCTCGCGATCCCACTAAATCCGGCGCGGGTCGGGTCAGGTCAACCCGGCAACCCTACCAGGTCGGGTCCGGGTTGAAATGTTCGACCCGTTTGCAAAAATGGGTCGGATTCGGGTTGACCTGTTTAGATCCGGGTCGGATCGGGTTCGACCCGAACCCGACGGGTTGACCAGAATTGACACCCATACTCGCAGTCAAATCGGTTGAAGGGGATGACCGACACTTGAAATTGACGCGTGATATCGCCCAAATGATGTCCGATCGCGAAACGGATTTCACTGTTGTGTCTAGAACATCGTCGACACCCAAAAATCACCATAAACTTCTTCAATTAGAATCACCCGGTGGAACTGCATGAATCCTGAGGCATAAACCAAGGAAATTGGCACGCGATGACATCTGAACGTTGTTATGTTTGAAACGTTGATAGTGCTAAAAAATCATTTTCAATTTAATCAATTAAAGTCACGTGAGAAGATCAGCATGCATCTCAAGGCAATGTGCGCAAATGGAGGAAATTGGCGCGTGACGTTGCTTAAACGACGTGTCTGATCGAAAAACAGACTTCACCGTTGCGTTTAGAACATCAACAATACTAAAAAATTACTATCAATTTGTCCAACAAAAATCGCACTCGCAGATCAATGCGAGACTCGAGGTGATTACACGTGAATCGAGACGATTTTGGTCGATTGACGTGTTGTCATCATTCTAAGTTAATAATAATAGTAATAAACTCAAATCATTGTCGATGTTATTACTAATTTAATCCAAAAAATTTAAAGTCAAATGAAAAGTCAGAATCAAATTGAAATTCACAAATCTCATTTTGTTGAAACTTACGCACACATGACATACGTAAGATTCAAACTTAAGACCTCTTAGTTGGTAGCCAAAGCTCCCATCCAGCAAATCAAGATGAGTTGCGTCTTAGAAGAAACATTTGAAGTCAATTCGATGCAGTGGGGTAGTGTGTAGGCAAAATCGAAGGAGAAGAGTTTGTGCGCTTCACTTGAAGTGTCATACAATGTTTGTGAAGATTTTGAAATATTTAGATATTATATGATCATCACCTAACTCATTGGCCAATTATAATCATCAATAAGGGTTTTATTTATCCCAATATAATAACTATAAAACTACTCTACAAGAAAGGTTGGACTATTGTAACATAAAAATTGTCGAAATTCGAAAGTTATTTTTAGTCCTTTTTAAGGTCCATCTCATAAAAATTATTGTGCTAGACTTCACACATCATCATAAATAGCTAGTCTTTCTTGCATAATATGACATTTCATAAACTTTTTTAAGCATCAAAATAGTAAGTATTTAAAATATACTTACTAATCACATTTCATATTCATATTAGTAAATCTTCGACCTTAAGATGTCGTGCGTCATCATTTTTATGTACAAAATAGATCATTACAATGCGGACAACAAGCTTTAGGCTTTGTTTGGGATGACTTTCTTATTACTTCCTAAAGCAACTTTTTATTACAAAGATTAAAATTTTTGCTCTAGAAAGCTGCTTTAAGAAACAATAAGAAAATCGTCCCAAACGAAACCTTAATCTTGCATGAAAACAAACAAACCATTGTCCATAATATTATTTTTAAGTTTAATTAAAGTTGGAAACATCTTGAGTTTTTATATTAAGGCTTTGACTCAAACTACAATAAGACTTAGGATAGGATGTAATGTGCTACAAAAGTTTTGGAACTATCTTGCAAAGGGAAAAAGTAAAGATTGGTATTTACTGAAGAAAGAAAACATAATACTTATTAAAAATGCAATATTGCATGAGTTTTTTTCTTTTTAAATTAATGCAGCTAAAGATTGGAGTAGCACCAGTGGAAGATAAGATTAGACAGAGTCGCCTTAGATGGTTTGGTCACATAAAATGGGACGGCCTTCCAATGACCAGGTTACAAAAGTAGATGTATTAGATTTGGCTTATGTTAAAAAAGGTAGAGGTAGACCTAAACAGACTTGGTTAGAAAAAATTAGAAATGACCTTTCTATTTTAGATTTAAATAAAAATTTGACTCTTAACAAGACACAAAAAAGAAAAAAAGGATTCTTGTAGCTGAACCCACGTAGTGGGATAAAGGCTTGATGTTGTTGTTGTTACTTGTTGCGTCCTGGAATATTCGCGGCGGTAGAGAAATATATAGTTTAACGTCTTAGCGTTGTACGAAGATCCAGCACACAATCAGATAAGTGAGAGGATGTAGCATTCATAAGTGACATCAGAGTTTTTACGTGGAAAACCCCTGAAAAAGGGGGAAAAACCACGGGGCCTGGCCCAGTTTGAATGAATCCACTAGTATTTGTAGTCGATTACAAATGAGGCCCTTCTTTAGGAGAAGGCCTTGGATTGATGTAGCAAATGTACATCATATAGATTGCATTACATGGTAAGAGTTACATATACAGGTTTGTTTGGCCTGAAGGACCGTAGTCGGCAGAAGACCGTAGTCGGCAGGAGACCGTAGTCGACAGGAGACCTTAGTCGGCCGGAGACCGTAGTCGGCCGGAGATCATAGTCGGCCAGAGACCGTAGTCGGCAGGAGACCGTAGTCGGCAGGAGACCTTAGTCGGCCGGAGACCGTAGTCGGCCGGAGACCGTAGTCGGCCGGAGACCGTAGTCGGCCGGAGACCGTATTAGGCGACAGTGGTCAGAAAGACCGTAGGCGTTAGGAGACAAGGAGTCAGGTGTTAGACCCAGTGTCACTTGGAAGATCGGGTGTTGATGGTCTGGCCTTGGGTAGGACGTCGGGTATGAACATCGGGCCTTAAGCAGGATGTTGGGTCTTTAATGGGACGTAGGGACTGAACATCAGGCCTTAAGTGGGACGCTGAGTCTTCAGCAGGACGTAGGGACTGAACGTCGGGCCTTAAGCAGGACGTCGGGTCTTCAGCAGGACGTAGGGACCGAACGTCGGGCCTTAAGCAGGATGTCGGATCTTCAGCGGGACGTAGGGACTGAACGTCTGGCCTTAAGGTGGTGGTCCGGCGAGGTTCTGCGGTGGTCCGGCGAGGTTCCTGCGGTGGTCCGGCGGTGGTCCGACGAGGTTCCTGCGGTGGTCCGGCGGTGGTCCGGCGGAGGTCCGGCGAGGTCCTGCGGTGGTCCGGCGGAGGTCCGGCGGTGCTTCTGCGGTGGTCCGGTGGCCGTCGAGGAGGAGCTTCCTCCTTCTCCTCCTCCTTCTCTTCTTGCTTGAGTTTTCTCTTATGAGAAATGAAGGCTCTATTTATAGATTTTCTGGAGTGGCATGACCCGTAAATAGGCGTGAGATCAGGGGCGAATAGGGAGTGGTCCAATGGACGACCGATATTGAATCCTACGATCATGCACCGTTCATTGGACATTTGAAGGCCTTAGTGATGTCGGAATTTTGTGATCTTAGGCTCGTTGGATTTGTCTCGTCGAGCCCTTCGATTCGAGTATAAGCTCGTCAAAATCGGAGTCTGTTTGGTAACTCAAATTGCGGTTTGAACCTTCCAACAGCACTTTGGATCCATGATTTGGACCCATTTGGGCTCGGATTGGGTTGATCTTGGTGTCGTTGAGTTCGTATTTCCGAGACGCTCAGTTCGACTATAAGCTTGCTGAAATCGGAGTTGGGGTGCTCTCGGAATTAATTTTTGAAGTTTCCAACTAGCTTTCGCCTCGAGATTCGTGCCCGATCAAGCTAATTTTGTGATGCCGTATCAGTTGCCCCCGTATTTTCGGACGTCGAAGCTCCATGAGTCCGAAAATACTTGTTCCGAAATTTTACACTGACCGAATCGCAAAAAATTGCGTTCCAAAAATTAATGGCTTGCTCGAACTTGATCCTAGAGGCCCCGTTGAGCTTCAAAAGTGTCGAAATCGAGTCCGGAACGTCGAAAAACGTATCCGGGGACCCCAAAAACGTCCGAATCGGACTATCCGGGCCGAAAATCGGGCCCGGACACGCGTAGGCGGCCGAACCGGCCGGCCGGCAGCCGGCCGCCGCCCGCCGCCGCCGGCGCCGGCGAGCTGCCGCGCGAACAGGCGCGCCCCTCCTGGGCGCGCGGTTTGGCTGAGGCGGTTCCTTATTTTTGATTTTTTTTTTTTTTTTTTTGTGGGACCCACATGGGATTAAAAAATCCCAAAAAAATCCAAAAAATTCCGAAAAAATTCTAAAAAATTCAGAAAAATTCGAATTTTTTAAGAATTCTAGAAAACTCTAGAAACTTCCCCCCTTCACTCACAAAAACTATAAATAGACCCCTTAGGCCTTTAGAAAAATTGTTCTTCTCCTCTTCTCTTTCTTTTCTTCTCTTCTTCTCTTCTCTCTTCTTTTTCTCTTCTTCTCTTCTCCCTCTGTCCTTTCTATTGAGGCATTCCCTCGATTTTTCGAGGCCCCTCTCTTGGCAAGGAAGTCCGGAGATTTCCCTTCCTTCTCTGCTCCCTCTGTCCTTTCCATTGAGGCCTTCCCTCGATTTTTCGAGGCCCCTCTCTTGGCAAGGAAGTCCGGAGATTTTCCCTTCTTTTCTTCTCCCTCTGTCCTTTCTATTGAGGCCTTCCCTCGATTTTTCGAGGCCCCTCTCTTGGCAAGGAAGTTCGGAGATTTCCCCTCCTTCTCTTCTCCCTCTGTCCTTTCCATTGAGGCCTTCCCTCGATTTTTCGAGGCCCCTCTCTTGGTAAGGAAGTCCGGAGATTTCCCCTTCTTTTCTTCTCCCTCTGTCCTTTCTATTGAGGCCTTCCCTTGATTTTTCGAGGCCCCTCTCTTGGCAAGGAAGTTCGAAGATTTCCCCTCCTTCTCTTCTCCCTCTGTCCTTACCATTGAGGCATTCCCTCGATTTTTCGAGGCCCCTCTCTTGGCAAGGAAGTCCGGAGATTTCCCTTATCCCTCTTTTCTTCGAGAGATCTTGTGGAGTTCCGATGTTTGGTGGTTGGCAATGGAGGTCGGATAGACCGTTGTAAAGAGAGAGGTTGGAATGACGGACAAACTTCCAACATCGGGGAGAAGTATGATGACAGGCATGAATTCAACATCGGGTAGTCATACAGCGTCGGGTAGAAGACTGACAAAGATTCATCAACGGGCAGAAGTCCGATGACGAGTAGAAGTCCGCTAACGAGTAGAAGTCCGACGACAGGGAGAAGTCCGACGTAATGTAGAAGTTCGGCCTCGGGCAGAAGACTGATGAAAGTTTGTCGACGGGCAGAAGTCCGATGACGAGTAGAAGTCCGCTGACGAGCAGAAGTTCGACAACAAGGAGAAGTCCGACGTCGTGTAGAAGTACGACCTCGGGCAGAAGTCCGATGAAAGTTCATCGACGGGCAGAAGTCCGACGACGAGTAGAAGTCTGCTGACGAGTAGAAGTTCGACGACAAGGTGAAGTCCGACGTCGTGTAGAAGTACGGTCTCGGGCAGAAGTTCGATGAAAGTTTGTCGACGGGCAGAAGTCCGACGACGGTAGAAGTCCGCTAAAAAGCAGAAGTCCGACGTTGAGTAGAAGTCCGCTGACAAGCAGAAGTTCGACGTTGAGTAAAAGTCTGCTAACGAGCAGAAGTCTGAGGTCGAGTAGAAGTCCGTAGTCGGGTAGAGGTGCAGCGTCAAGTAGAAGTCCGACGAAGGTCCGTTGACGAGCAGAAGTTCGACGACGGTAGAAGTCCGCTAACAAGCAGAAGTCCGACGTTGACTAGAAGTATTGTCGGGTAGAAGACCGACGAAAGTTCGTCGACGAGCAGAAGTCCGATGACGGGTATTAGTCCGATGAAAGGAAGAATTTCGGTGTCGTGTAATAGTCCGTCGAAAGTCCTGCAAGGCAAAAGTTTAGCGCAGGAGGAAATTCAAAATCAGGAAGAATTTTAACATTATGGAGAAGTCAGATAGAAGTCTATTGACGACATTCTAGCGACGTTAACCAATGACGTGAGACTTTTCCGATGTTATAAGTCGGAGCCCTGCTCGACGACGTTAACCTGTGTGGAAGAGGTCGGGAGAATCCACTAAGGATGTGAGACCTTTCCGAGGTTGTATGCCGGAGCCCTGCTCGACGACGTTAACCTGTGTGGAAGAGGCCGGGAGAATCCACTAAGGATGTGAGACCTTTCCGAGGTTGTATGCCGGAGCCCTGCTCGACGACGTTAACCTGTGTGGAAGAGGCCGGGAGAATCCACTAAGGATGTGAGACCTTTCCGAGGTTGTATGCCGGAGCCCTGCTCGACGACGTTAACCTGTGTGGAAGAGGCCGGGAGAATCCACTAAGGATGTGAGACCTTTCCGAGGTTGTATGCCGGAGCCCTGCTCGACGACGTTAACCTGTGTGGAAGAGGTCGGGAGAATCCACTAAGGATGTGAGACCTTTCCGAGGTTGTATGCCGGAGCCCTGCTCGACGACGTTAACCTGTGTGGAAGAGGCCGGGAGAATCCACTAAGGATGTGAGACCTTTCCGAGGTTGTATGCCGGAGCCCTGCTCGACGACGTTAACCTGTGTGGAAGAGGCCGGGAGAATCCACTAAGGATGTGAGACCTTTCCGAGGTTGTATGCCGGAGCCCTGCTCGACGACGTTAACCTGTGTGGAAGAGGTCGGGAGAATCCACCAAGGATGTAGGACCTTTCCGAGGTTGTATGTCGGAGCCTTTGCTCGACGACGTTAACCTGAATGGAAGAGGTCGAGAGAATCCACCAAGGATGTGAGACCTTTCCGAGGTTGTATGTCGGAGCCTTTGCTCGACAACGTTAACCTGTGTGGAAGAGGTCGAATCGAATCCCCCTGGGATTGATTTTGCTTTGATTGGGAGGGGGCGAACGCCGCGTATATCCCGAATCAAAAGTGAAAAAAGGTCTATCTTTAGACCGTTACTGCCTTTTTGAGGTTGATATCAAGACCTTGCCCAAGGAGTAGAAGTCCAGTAAGGGACTGTACATGGTTTGAATTTTATCGGAAGCTTCCATGTATTTGCCGAGAGTTTCCTTAAATATTGTATTTGCTTTAGAAGTCTTGGAGGGATCTTCTTGACTAAAATTGAAGTTAAGGTTGCCCCCCAGTCTGGATCTGATTCCATGAAATTAACGCATCAATAGCAGTCGAATAACCTTTTGAGGTTGGAGCCAAAATTGCCCCCCCAGTTGGGAACCAGGTTCCCACAGACGGCGCCAAACTGTTGCGTCCTGGAATATTCGCGGCGGTAGAGAAATATATAGTTTAACGTCTTAGCGTTGTACGAAGATCCAGCACACAATCAGATAAGTGAGAGGATGTAGCATTCATAAGTGACATCAGAGTTTTTACGTGGAAAACCCCTGAAAAAGGGGGAAAAACCACGGGGCCTGGCCCAGTTTGAATGAATCCACTAGTATTTGTAGTCGATTACAAATGAGGCCCTTCTTTAGGAGAAGGCCTTGGATTGATGTAGCAAATGTACATCATATAGATTGCATTACATGGTAAGAGTTACATATACAGGTTTGTTTGGCCTGAAGGACCGTAGTCGGCAGAAGACCGTAGTCGGCAGGAGACCGTAGTCGACAGGAGACCTTAGTCGGCCGGAGACCGTAGTCGGCCGGAGATCATAGTCGGCCAGAGACCGTAGTCGGCAGGAGACCGTAGTCGGCAGGAGACCTTAGTCGGCCGGAGACCGTAGTCGGCCGGAGACCGTAGTCGGCCGGAGACCGTAGTCGGCCGGAGACCGTATTAGGCGACAGTGGTCAGAAAGACCGTAGGCGTTAGGAGACAAGGAGTCAGGTGTTAGACCCAGTGTCACTTGGAAGATCGGGTGTTGATGGTCTGGCCTTGGGTAGGACGTCGGGTATGAACATCGGGCCTTAAGCAGGATGTTGGGTCTTTAATGGGACGTAGGGACTGAACATCAGGCCTTAAGTGGGACGCTGAGTCTTCAGCAGGACGTAGGGACTGAACGTCGGGCCTTAAGCAGGACGTCGGGTCTTCAGCAGGACGTAGGGACCGAACGTCGGGCCTTAAGCAGGATGTCGGATCTTCAGCGGGACGTAGGGACTGAACGTCTGGCCTTAAGGTGGTGGTCCGGCGAGGTTCTGCGGTGGTCCGGCGAGGTTCCTGCGGTGGTCCGACGAGGTTCCTGCGGTGGTCCGGCGGTGGTCCGGCGAGGTCCGGCGGAGGTCCGGCGAGGTCCTGCGGTGGTCCGGCGGAGGTCCGGCGGTGCTTCTGCGGTGGTCCGGTGGCCGTCGAGGAGGAGCTTCCTCCTTCTCCTCCTCCTTCTCTTCTTGCTTGAGTTTTCTCTTATGAGAAATGAAGGCTCTATTTATAGATTTTCTGGAGTGGCATGACCCGTAAATAGGCGTGAGATCAGGGGCGAATAGGGAGTGGTCCAATGGACGACCGATATTGAATCCTACGATCATGCACCGTTCATTGGACATTTGAAAGCCTTAGTGATGTCGGAATTTTGTGATCTTAGGCTCGTTGGATTTGTCTCGTCGAGCCCTTCGATTCGAGTATAAGCTCGTCAAAATCGGAGTCTGTTTGGTAACTCAAATTGCGGTTTGAACCTTCCAACAGCACTTTGGATCCATGATTTGGACCCATTTGGGCTCGGATTGGGTTGATCTTGGTGTCGTTGAGTTCGTATTTCCGAGACGCTCAGTTCGACTATAAGCTTGCTGAAATCGGAGTTGGGGTGCTCTCGGAATTAATTTTTGAAGTTTCCAACTAGCTTTCGCCTCGAGATTCGTGCCCGATCAAGCTAATTTTGTGATGCCGTATCATTACTATTGTAAATTTATGTCAATTTTGTTTTCAAATTTTTTATTAAATTTAGTTTTTCAAGAGAGAAAGATTGCATATTACTTCAATAATTTGAGAATAACAAAGACGGATTCTTGGATAAAATCAAAGCATCAAAGATCAAACAAAAACTTGCAGTTTGTTTGGAATTTATCAAAAAAAAAAGTGAATAAGTCCACAAATCGAGGAAATTGGTGCTCTGATTGCCGAACTGATTAGGTAGTTGCAATCAGGATGATGAGTTAGTCTAAGAGGAGATCCCTTACAGTCAAATCAGGCAAGATCGATCCAAGGGGACGACCGATACTTGAAATTGATGTGTGATGTCGCCCAAATGACTTCTGATATCAAAACGAATTTCACTGTTGCGTCCGAAACATCATCGACACAAAAAAATCACTGTCAACTGATTCTATTGGAATCACCCAGTGGAATGGCATGAATCTTGAAACGATGGACCGTAAGCCGAGGAAATTGGCACACGATACCACACGAATGTCGTTATGTTCGAAACGTCGACAATACTAAAAAAATATTGTCAAGTTGATCAATTAAAGTCGCACGAGAAGATCAGCATGCATCTTAAGGCAATGTACACAAATCGAGGAAATTGGCGCTCGTCTTTGCCCAAACAAAGTCCGATCGTAAAATGCAAGGTTTTGAAAATCGGACCAGACAACATACTGGAAGAAGGAGAGGTTCACGGTTCGACCGGTTCAATCGGTCGAACTGGGGTCAAACCGGATGACGTAATAAATAATAATATTATAAAATATTAATATAATTAACATAATAATGATACTAATTTAATCTTAAAAATATCATAATTCTAAGAATTTTGAGACTAAAAAATAAATAAAATTCATACATATATAATATATTACATAATTTTAAAATTAAGTATAAATAATTATTATATTTATATTATATATTTAAATATAAATAATTAATAATTTTAAATATAAATATAAATATTTCCAATCTTCAATTTTAATTTATATTTAATAAATATTTAGTTTATATATAATGACTAATTTATGTTATATATTTTGGTATAATTTTACATCTATAAATTATATATAAATTTCAAATTATAAAGCTATATTTATAAAGTCATATAATATTATTTTTTTAAAATTTTTATTCTTCTTAATATCATTTAATTTCACATTTAGAAAAAAGTGTTAGAACTTTAAAAATTATAAGTAATTATTTTTCATTTGTATAATTATAAATATACAAATAATTATATATTTAATGAATTTTAAAAATTATTATGATTATTTTTTATTTGAATATTTTATTCAAATTTTTTTTTCCAACAAATTCTCATAGAAGTATCCATCATGCTTTCATTCTTGGAACAGAAACTACAAATTGTTTATATACATTTTCTTGAATATACGAGTTAAAAGCCCTAATGAGGTGAAGAAATAATGTTTTTATGATAAATTTGTATTTAAAATGTATATAATATTAAAAAAATTTCATAATTATATATCATATTTAAGGTAATTTAATATTTTAAAAAATGTTTTATATTAAATTTAATTATTTAAATATATTATTAATTAAACCAGGCGGTTCCCGACCGGTTCAACGGTCAGCCGATTGAACCGGTCAAACTGGTTTTGACCGATTTGATGCTAGACCGGTTTTTTTATAGGATCGGTTCACAGTTGAACCGATCGAACTGACTGCTCCGATCCGATTTTCAAAACCATGATAAAATGGTCTTTACTGTTGCCTTTAGAACATCGACAATACTAAAAAAATTACTACCAAGTTGTCCATCGAAAATTGCGTGCGCAAATCTATGAGATTCACAAGCTGATTGCGCGCGAATCAAGGAGATTTTTGTTGATTGTCGCATTACTGTCATTTTAAGTTAATAATAATAGTAATACTCTCAAATCATTTTAAGGTGATTTTTGTTGATTGTTCGCACCTCCAACCTCCGAACTCCACAACCAAAATCCCAAACCCCACTCCCCACAAAAGTTGTTGCCCGTAAGCTTCTCGAACTCCTTCCAACTTTTGTGGGGAAGACGTCTTGCCTCTCCTTTTGCATTGCGGAAGTCGCAGCTTCTAATCCATTGTGTGTGTATGTTGGGGGTGGAGGATTTAGGGTAATTAAGGCAAATTCACGCACACATATATAAGATTCAAACCCAATATATCTTAATTGGTAGTCAAAGCTTCCAACCAGCAGCAGATCAAGAAGAGTCGCATCTTAGAAGACACATTTGAAGTCGATTCGATGCAGTGGGGTAGTGTGTAGGCGAAATCGAAAGAGAAGAGTTTGTGTGCTTCACTTGAAGTGTCATATAATGTTTGTGAAGATTTTGAAATATTTAGATATTAAATTATCATCACCTAACTCATTGGCCAATTATAATCGTCAATAATGATTTTATTTACCCCGGTATAATCATTATAGAACGAATCTACAAGAAAGGTTGAACTATAGTAACATAAAAATTGTCAAAATTCAAAGGCTCTTTTTGGCCCTTATTAAGGTCCATATCACAAAAATTATTGCGCCAGTCCTCACACATCATCATAAATAGATAGTCTATATTGCATAATATGACATTTCATAGATTTTTTTAAGCATCAAAATAATAAGCATTTAAAATATACTTATTATTTCAAGAAAGCTTGGCTTCTTATATTATACAAGACTTTAAACTTACTAATCCTATTTCAAATTCATATTAGTAAATCTTCGACCTTAAGACTGTCGTGCATCATCATATTCATGTGCAAAATAGAACATTCCATCACGTACGACAAGCTTTAGGCTTCGTTTGTGACAACTTTATTATTATTTCTTAAAGCAGCTTTCTAGTACAAAGATCAAAATTTTTATACTAGAAAGATGCTTTAAGAAGCAGTAAGAAAACCATCCCAAACAAAGCTTCAAAAGAAGATTTAATCTTGTATGAAAACAAAAGAACCATTGTTCATAATATTATAATTAAAGTTGGAAACAATCTTGAGTTTGTATTTTAAGGCTTTGACTCAAATTACAATAAGACTTAGGATAGGATGTAATGTGCTACAATAGTTTTGGAATTATCTTTCAAAGAGAAAAAGTAAAGATTGGTATTTATTGAAGAAAGAAAACAAAAAGCATAATACTTATTATTAAAAAAGCAATATTGCAAGAATTTTTCTTTTTAAATTAATGTTGCTAAAGGTTGGAGTAACTCCAGTGAAAGATAATATTAGAGAGGGTCGCCTTAGATGATTTGGTCACATAAAATGATGGCTTTCTGATGACCCGGTTAGAAAAATAGATGTATTAGACTTATCTTATGTTAAGAAAGATAAATGTAGATCTAAAAAGATTATGTTAGAAAATATTAGAAAAAAACTTTCTTTTTTAGATTTAAACAAAAATTTGACTCTTAACATGACACAATGGAGAAAAGAAGGATTCATGTAGCCGACCCCACGTAGTGGGATAAAGGCTTGATGTTGTTGTTGTTGTTATTGTAAATTTATGTCAATTTTTTTATTAAAATTAGTTTTTCAAAAGAAAAAGTTTGCATTTACTTCAATAATTTGAGAATAACAAAGATGGATTCTTGGATAAAATCAAACCATCAAAGATCAAACAAAAACTTGCAGCTTGTTTGGACTTTATCAAAAAATAAAAAATAAAAAAAAAAAGTGAAATTAGATAGGGAAATGCCATATAAACTATTCTAAAAGTTAATGAGTCCACAAATTCAGAAATTGAACTGAATTATAAAATAAAAATATTAAATTACATTCCTTGATTTATTCAACCACAAGTATTGAAATCATCATTTTCAAGACTGCTGGACAGTTGAAAACTGCAGCAGGGCAGTGAGAAAAATGATTAATTTTTATGTGCGGACGTCGAATGTTGTCTGGAGATCAACTAGAATGCGCCACATCACCTTCGCTCGGTACCGCGGCTTGGTATTGCTGACGTGACCCATTCTGGTTGGTCTTCGGATATCGTTCTGCATCCGACCTCTGCACATAATAATTTCTCGAGAAAATGAAACATTTTTTTAATAGCAGTATTGAAACTCAATTGATAGAGAGAGAGAGAGAGAAAAAGATAAAATAAGAAGACAAGCTCTGAAATCAGAATAATGTTATGCATGTGACAAAGCTATGGCTGAGGGCCCTCATGTCCTTGATATTGCCTCCCTCACCACATAAGAATATCAGATTATTTCATCTCAACCTTATAAAAAGAGGAATCAAACTATGTAGTTGGCAAATACTTCAGCAAAAAAGCTTCAAGTTGCATAATTTGTTTGGAAAAATGGGCTCTTGGGTTTGTAGAATTGCTTCTCCTTTTAAAAAGGTCCGCACCATCTTCATCTCCTCAAGAGAGAAAAGGCACCAAACCGGTTAGTTTCACCTCCTCCTACCTCTCTATTTCTCTTCTTTCACTTACTATTTACCTTACAATCAAGCTATATGTTCTTCATCTTGATAATTTCTTTCATGAAAAAAGCTCAAATATTCATATTTTTTCTCAAGTTAAATCATTTTAAGCTAGTAATTAAGAATTAAGGATCTTATATTGCATAATTTAGCTTTTCCCCAAAGAAGATGTACATGCCTGCTAAGAAAATTGAGAACTGATTTCAAGATAAAGTAGTTTCATGGATACTTTTTTTTTTCATTAATGTTTATTAAAGAAAAAATTACTTTTATTATTATCATAATTTTGCTGATTACTAAAGAAAAAAGTACTATTTATTGTAGGGCATGGTGGCTACTATAGCATGAATCTCCAACGCGAGATTATGGAGTGCCCATATGAGGATGTGCATGTGATGTGGTCAATCATCAATAAGACGACTAGTACAGAGAGGAATTTATGATCATGAAAAATAAAATACATTAACTTGAGATAGAAACCTATATGTTTTAGGCCTACGGTACTGTTACGATATTCAATCTGATCAATCTCAAGCTTTTATATCCACACAGTTTGTCAGGGCTTCATTCCAGTCAGTGAATTTTCCTTCTAAGATGCAACAACAAATTGGTAATGACTTCTTCATAAAGGTCCCTTCCATAAATTTTTTTTAAAAAATTTCTTAGATTGGAAGGAAGGAATCCACATGGATATTCATGTTTTTTTAGACTTCCATGGTGAGATTTTGGTGAAATAGATGATATAGTCCCATGCCTTGTAATCATTGGAAAAGGAAAAGCTAAAAAGAAAGTCTGTTTATTGTAGTTCAATACAGTATGTAAAATAGTACAATAATCTCTTGTCTTTCAAGAGAAAGAAATGTTTAGTATGATGAGCTGAATCTTTTATAACTTAGAATATCTTTCGCCAATTTGTTCTTAAGAGAGAGAATTGTTGCAAAGCATAAGCTGAAGAACATTATTTCATTCTGATTCTTCCTAATGGTTCAAGGAATAAATAAAACTGTTGATTTCTGGCCTGCATTTCAAAATCTGAATTGGTTGGTTTCTGGACTGCAATTCAGTAAATTTTTGTATTACATGCATCCTAAAGTAGATCTAATGGTTTTAAAATTCAAGATGATAAAAATATTTGAATTTTGGAGAATTTTTCCTCCAAAATTCAAATATCCTTTCTATCATATTTTTATAAACTAGCAAAATATATAAATGAGAATAATCAGAGGTATTGAAATCATCATTTTTAAGGCTAAAATAAGTAATATTGATTAACCAAATGAGTCAAAAATAATAATTATTGTTGAATCTATAATTGTCTATGTCGAACTATACTAAGAATATCGATCGAAAATATAACAAAGAAATTGAATGACCTAACTTTCTTGTAAGCTAGCATCTCAAAGTACAATCAATTAATCAAATGACCTAAAAAAAATAAGTATTGTTGAATCCGGAATTATCTATGAATTACATCAAATTATACTAAGAATATCGACCAAAAAGATAGTGAAGAAATAAAGATGGAAAGAATATAATTCTAGAGTGAGAAGCTCTAAATTTTTATAAAATAAACTTGAAAATATAATATTTGCATAAAATGAGCTCACCCACACATTTACCTTATATTAATAGATTTGTATTGTGGAATTGAGCATTCCACAATTGGCTACATATATAACTATATAAAAAATAAGATAAAAATATAAACATTGTGTAGCCCAACTAAAATATCTGACATATAGAAGTTATCTACCTAGCTATTTAGAAGTGTTTGGCTTGGTATGTATTGGTGGGCGAATTGCCAATCAATAGTTTCCAACATGGAGGATGTCGCCCACTTGAGTAGTCGATAGGGCTGACCTAAGTGGTCGTACTCGCTTACTTGGGAACAGTTGATTGGTCATAGTCACCTACTTGAGGTGAGTTCTTATGTAAACTAGCGACTTTTTTTTAAGCTTAGACTAAGTAGTCCAAGTTAGCTTAACTTGAATTTGACCGATTTGGCTTCAAGAAGGCCGTCTTGATTTGAACCTAATTTTTTAGAAGTTTGATAGTACAAGTATCATATACATAGATATGGTTGCAACGTTTTGTTGTTTTGAAGCATAATCTTTTTGTTGTCGAAAAAAAAATTTCATATGAAGATCTGTTTAAGGCAATTTTTCCATTATTTTTCTTTTTAAATAACAACCACAATTTCATTTGGCTATTGCTTTTTTACTATTAAAAAAAAAAATCAATGGTGGAAAGCTACTTATTATAACAAGTGTAATTAAGGATTTGTTTGAGACAATTTTCTACCTGCTTTCTAATCCAGCTTTTCAGTACAAAAAATTTCAATATTAGAAGGCAGTAAGAAAGCTATATCAAACAAAGCATGAGTCCTTTTCTCCAAAACAGCTTAATAACCAATTTTATAAAACATTGTAGGCATCCCAAATAGACCCTTAATATAAGCAAAATCACTATAAGAAAAAAATGACATGTTTATTCTAAATATGGTCCTCATAAAACTCTATAAGAAAATACTTTACTTAAGCTTTAAGGAAACTGATCTTATAATTAGATTTCTTATTAATCATTACAAAATTAATGCTTTATATGAGTTGCAAATAAATTAGTTGGAGTATTGCTTTATAGTTGGGCTCCAAATCCTAAGACAAAAATTAAGAGGTGATGCAGTGATTAGGAGAGTCATCCATTATTGGGATTCATAGAAAAAAAGTGTTTATTGTACAGTAAACAACAAGAAGAAATGATCGAGGAGAAGTGGATGAGCTTGCTAAACAACTGAAGCTACATTGGCTTTAAATTGTTGAAGACTCATCTTATAGACTTCTTGAAATTTTGACATCAAACTATTGTTATTAGTTCTTTATAAGCTCATCAAATAATAACGGACACCTGTAAACTTGTGTCCGCTACCTAGCTTAATATGTAAAACCGTATAAGACCTGTATCAATATTTACTTTCCCTTTATATAGTCTTGTATTCCGTCTTTGAAAACATGAATAAACAAATCTCTGTTCATCCAAATCTTTATGGTATCAGAGCAGCTTTCCTTCCCCTCCTTTCCCTAAGCCGCCGATTCTTGCTGTCTTTCTTTCCTTTCACTTTCTTCTCGTTCTTGCCGCCGAGCTAGCTCCATGGAGGCTTTGTCTACCTCACAGATAGCGCATCGCTATACCGCTGAGAAGGACGATGGAGTTCACATCCGTACTGCACTCAAATTTGTCATATCCAACATCAAGATCATCGTGCACACACCTCTCTCCGCAGACAACTACTCTGTTTGGTGTTCGCATATCTTGAAACTGCTCACTGCAAACGGGTTTGCATCCTTTCTTCTTCTGCCAATATCCTTTAATTTTTGCCAAATATTTTATCCTATTGCATAAAATAAAGAGGGATGTGAAGGAGAAATCAAGTCACTCGATCTACTGACTCAATGAACAAGGACCGAGCATTAGAAGAACGTGCCTGCCTAAATGTTCCCCTGCTCGATTCAACCATGGGTTCTTGAATCTTAGAAGACTTATATAGATTGAAATTTGATTAGTAGTGTGAGGTATTGGTCCAATTTTAGTTAGGTTGTTCCTACAAGTTACCACAATAATGTAAATGCTTATATATATGCATTGTAGGCTGATGTATAATTTGAGGAAATTTGAATAAAGCTTTAGATTAGTTTTCCTCTAAAATATGCCTTCCCTTCTCTCTCTCCCTCTCTCTTGCAAGAAGCACAAGAAGAACTCAAGATTCCTCCTTTTTTGAAGTGAATTTTTATAATTCGGATGAAATCCGAATCACTGGATTATCAACAAAGCTTTTAAAAGTTAACTCCTTTGATAAAAGTCTTCGTTTGAGATGACTTTCTAATTAATGGTTCTTAAAGCAGTTTTCTAGTATATAATTTTTGTGCTAAAAATTGATTTAAAAATAAATAAAAAAGCTATCACAAACGAAACCTTAAAGACTTCTAAAGATTGAAATTAGATTCTTGGAGATATAAATAAAAGCTAATGAAGTTTGGATGCCAAATCCTCAGATTAAAAAAAAAACCCCAAAATAGTGGAAGAATAAAAATATTGATATAAATTATCTATTTTTAGATTTGACAAACACTATTTTAAAATTTCATATTATATATATAGCTAAAATAAAATGAAATTTATTTGAAATGAATGAAGTCGACAGTGTACACCAAAACACTAAGAAACTACTTAGAATTTTACAGAATTGTTACATAAAAAAACACAACAATGCCTACTCCTCATAAACTACCAAACACCCCCGCAACATTAATAAAAACAAGCAGAGTAATCCACTTCTTTACATTTTTTTTTTTTTCATTCAGATTACAAACTCTGTCAAGGAATTTCTCCTAAACAACTTTTCATCAAAACATGCCCATAAAAATTGAAGATTTCCTCACCCAACTGTATGGGCATTGAAGATTTTCTCCAAATCCGCCGCCTTCGGAAGGAAAAACTTGGTCGCCGGCGCCGGCGCGTACCTCCGCCAGTTATTGTCGCCACTGGACTCACTCCTCAGCTTTCTCGGAGCCGGCGGGCAAGTCGTCGGCTCTGGTATTCGGCATTCCGCCCCGGTCGGCGTTAGGCAGGCCGACTCTTGCCACTCCACATCCGCTGATATTGCCGCCGGTTCCGCCACCGAACGAGCCATGGGAGTTTAAGTCTTGAAGATGAAGAGTTGAAAGAGAAGAGCTGAGTTGGATGTCCAAAGAAGTGGTGGGGTGGTTTAGTAGCAAAGATAGCCGCCGGTGTTGACCGTGACGGGTTGTCTGACCAGAAGTTCTTATTGAGATAAACCGCGTACGGCACTGACGTGTCTGTATTGAGGTGTCGGTTAAGCGTTGACTGGTTGACGGCCGTGGTAAGGAGGTCGGCCAATTTTGATGGAGAAATTATTAGGAGTCGAGTTATGTCCCAATATTTTTATATATATATATATATATATATATATATATATATATATATATATATATATATATATATATATATATATATATATATATATATATATATATATATATATATATATAAATTATAAAATTATGTATATAATTTGTACAAATTTACATACATAATATATAAATTAAGTAACAATGTATACAAATTTATACACACTTGTTGCGTGTTAGAAAATACGCGGCGGTAGAGTTTGTAGATTCATGTCCGAGCTCAGGGGCGGATCCCGCTTCTTTTTTTAGGGTGGGCAAAAAATTTAACACACAAGCAGAAAAGAAAATGTAAACACCAGAGTTTTTACGTGAAAACCCAAAAAGGGAAAAAATCACGGGGCCTCGCCCAGTTGTAAAGTTCCAATAGTGTTTTTGTAGATTACAAATGGCGGATTAGTCCCACAAGTTGGGATAATCCGAATACAATTTGTTTCTCCCAAGAAGTTTACAAAATTCTACAAATTCCCTGCGTTTCCCGAAAATTCGGCAGAGTTCCGGCGTCTTCAGGCGGTAGAAAGAGCTCCGCCGGTGGTCGAGAAGGTGAGGAATATCCTTTTCCCGTTTCTCCTATTCTTCTTCTCTCTCTTCACTTGAGTCCCCTTGGTGTAGAATGAGGGCTCTATTTATAGTTTTTCTGGAGTGACATAGCTCGTAAATAGGCGTGAGATCAAGGACGAATTAGGAGTGGTTTGAATGGACGGCCGATATCGAATCCTTTAATCATACACAGTTCGTTGGACATTTGAAGGCCTAAATGATGTCGGAATTCAATGATCTTGGGCTCGTTGGATTCGTCTCGTCGAGCCATTCGATTCGAGTATAAACTCGTCAAAATCGGAGACCATTTGGTAACTCAAATTGCGGTTTGAACCTTACAACAACGCTTTGAGCCCTTGATTCGGACTCATTTGGGCTCGGATTGGGTTGATCTTGGTGTCATTGGGTTCGTATTTCCGAGATGCTCAGTTTGAATGTAAGATCTCTGAAATAGGGGTTCAGGTGCTTCCAAAATTAATTTTTGAAGTTTCCAACTAGCTTTTGCCTCGAGATTCGTGCCCGATCAAGATAATTTTGTAATGTCGTATCAACACTGTATGCAAGGATACATGTCACATTTTTATTGGAGTCCGGATGTAGCTCTATGTCCGGACTCCACACGTAATAATTTTTCATTTTGATGAGAGAAAAGAGAAAAAATATTATGGCTTTTTTGGAAGATCTTCCTTACTATTTTATAAAATGAATATTTAGTATAATTTTTTTTAATTTTAAAAAAAATTATATTAAAAAACTGCTTTTAAAAAACAGTAAGAAAGTTGTTCCAAACAAAATTAATCATTCTTTCGGTCACTAGACATCGTTGGGAGACAAATGAGAGCGTGACATATCATTTTTTATGTGTACCGGTATTGTGTACCGCAGTGTACCAGGTAACGTGGTGCGCTCTCATTTGTCTCCAAACGGACTGATGACCGCACATAATAATTTCTCCACGAACAAAGCTTAAGTTTATAATATTTTTAATGGGATTTACATACATGCCATAACTTTTCAATATATAATTTTTAATATTTAATTATATTATAATTATTATGTACCTAAACATTTTTGATGATAGAAATTATTTTAACTTTGTACAAAGATAGAACACACATTGATAAAAATTATAGAAGACAAGAAAACATTTACAAGAAAATCTAAGAATGGGAAGAACCACAAGGTAAATGTAGCCTCATCTAAGATTTTGGACTAATGCCCTCAATTGAGACAATAGTAAAGGGTAGGAAAATAAATTTCATTTATTTATTTTTTATCATTTGGATGAAATATTTAATTCTTTTCTTTAAATTCTCTTTATCTTTTTTGCAAGACATTTTTCAAAAGAGCAAGATAATTGAAGAATTAAATGTATGTTCATACATTATGTAACTCATAGGTACTCCCCTTGAGGATCGTTCGATAAAGAAAAGTCAAAGATACGAAGATACTCGCCCTAATGATATTAGGATTATAGAAGTTTGCCCATGACGAGATCGATCAAGTAGGCACATATTCTAAGCGAGTTTGACCAATGAACTAGTCTTAGCAAGCTTGTGTTCGAAGAATCACTCACCTTAAAAAGACTTCGTTCTTTAGTAGTTCTCCCCCACAAAAGTTATCCACCTTCCACATATATCTTCATCTAAGATATATGTAAATTAGGGGTGTCAATTTTTGACATGACCCAAAACACGACCCGAACCTGACCCGGAAAAATTCAGGTTAGGGTCAACCCGGACCCGAAATGTGTCCGGTTCGGGTTCAACAAATCAACCCGTTTTAAAAAATCGGGTCGGGTTCGGGTTGACCCAGCAACCCGAAAATGACATGAAAATTTCTTTTTGAGTCAGAAACACAAGATTGACCAGTTTTTTATTTGATTTTGACCCGAAAATCGAAGATTGATCTGATTTTGACCCGAAAACTAGCAATTTTAGATCAACTTCGGGTCATTCGTGTGGGGTCGGGTTGACCCGAACCCAAATCGGGTTGGGTTCGAGTCCAGAAACCTGACCTGTTTTTAAAAATGGGTCGGGTTCGGGTTGACCCAAACAGTGCCGGGTCAGTTCCGGGTTTGACCCGAATCCTACCTGTTGACCCGAATTGACACCCCTAATGTAAATTAGCAAGGGTATTTGCCTTCATGGACTCGCCAAATATATTCATCCTGAAAAACTCTTGAAAACTCACAAGGGAAGATCTTTCATGATGAAAAAAAGCTCATGGCTTGGAAATGCAATATTGTTGTTAGACCCTGATTTGCAAGAATCTTCAATACAGAAAAGCCTCAAGTGAAGCAATATCTCCCTCAAGCGTGAGTTGATTGCAGCCTGATGCAAAAGCAAAGATAATTCTCCTTCAGGCCTTTGTTTATAATTCCCTCTTTTTTAAACAATTGACGCTTATAAAAATAGTAAAATGAATAAATATAATTCAAAAATAAAAAATTCCAACATATTTATAACTCCTTTATAAGTTCCATCCTAATAATTAAGTCCAATTCAATGATCATTACGAATATGATGAGACATGATTGACAGCTTGATTTAAGATAATTGAGAAGAAATATTTAAGCTTAACCATGTGATGGTGACAGGGCATAAGCTAACAAAAATGATGATTTGGACATGAAATATGACCAAAATACAAGATGTAATGATCAATTGATAGCCCCATGAAGCCCAATTGGGGTGCAAACGAGTTGAGCTCGAGCTCGAGCTCGAGCCAAGGGTTGTTCGAGTCGAGCTCGACAGCCAAATATTGAGCTTGAGCTCGAGCTCAAACTAGACGAGCTAGAGCTCGACTCGTCTTACGTCGAGTAGCTCCAGTGACAGATACTCTTAGAGACAGGATACGAAACGAGCATATCTTTGAAAAGGTTGGAGTAGCTCTAGTGACAGATAAGATTAGATAGAGTCATCTTAGATGGTTTGGTCATGTAAAACGTTGGCCTTCCATGACCTTGTTAGTAGAGTAGATGTATTAAATTTGAAGTATGTTAAGAAAGATAGAGTTAGACCTAAAAAGACTTGGTTAGAAAATATTAGAAATGACATTTATTTATTAGATTTAAATGAGAATTTGACTCTTAGCAAGGCACCCATAGCACAATAGAGAAAAAATATTCATGTAGCTGACCCCACGTAGTGGGATAAAGGCTTGATGTTGTTCTTGTTGTTGTTATTGTTGCAGTGAACATAATAACTTCATTTTTGTTCTTAGTCCCACATCACCTAGCCTTTATATCTTTGTGTCAGTTATATTATTTTTTGGGTTTAGATGAGTAAAGAAGTCACATGGAGTGATGGAGCAATGTGACAAATCATAATTAGTGCTTATTTAATAAAAACATTTATTATAAAATTTAACTTTTATTTTAAAATAATAATTTAAATTAATTTATTAAGTTAAGTACTTTATATGAAATTAATTAATGTAATTATATACTAACTTATTTTAAAAAATAATTATTTTATATAAAATTAGCAAACAGGTTTTGGAAACTTGCGCCAATCAACCAGTCAAACTGGCAGTTCAAACCAGTATTGATCGATTCATTACCAAGCCGATTTTGGGAATGAATTGGACCGGCTAGCAGACTGGTTCACGATTCAACCGATTGACTTGGCCGGTCCGATCCAATTTTTAAAACATTGGTTCAATGGGCAAAATAGTTTTGATTAAAAAAAGAAAAAAGAAGCCTTAGGAAAAAAATTATCTAGGTTGCACTTTAATAGTTTTTGTAGTAAAGCTAAAAAATATATATAATGTGTTGAAAACCACTTTGAATTATTGATTTTTTTTCTATACAATAGACCAAGGTATGCATAGCATCCTACAAGAGTCTTAAAGTGAAAATAAAATAAAGCTAATTTAAAAAAAAGAGAAAAAATGATCTAAAAGGGGTAATTGATTGACATGTGGGTCCCACCTAGAATAGGCTATGTATGGGTTTGAGTGAGCCAATGTGTGCAAAGGGTGTGGGCCTTGTACACCCATGAATATCTATACAGGTACTTATTTGTAGGTGTCTGACATGTTATGTTCGGGTCGAGCGAAAGGATAACCCTCCGCTCTCGGAACAAAACATTTGACGGACTCGCTCAGGAGCTAAAAGTAACTTAATACTGGAGCACGACAGATCGAGCCCTGCCACAACCTCTAGGCAGTCGTCTCCCCCTGGGGGCATTACGACCTTAGAAATTTCTCTCTAAATTAGACAAATCTTTATCCATCTAAAACCAGAGCCAAGACTTTCATGCTCGATACGACAAATAACTACCAATATGCATCATCCCTCTCAAAGATTTTCCTGTTATATACACCTGAAGATCACACTCAGACACTACTTGCCCTTCTACTTCAACAGGGTGATCTAGATTGCTTTGTCATCTCTCATCGACAGTAGTTGGACAATACTCACCCTTTTCCATCTCAACAGGGCAACTATTGATTATTACCCAACTCTATTTGACTCCCGCTCTCCAGTAGCTAACCATCTTGGCACCAAATTAGTTATTACCATGGATCGATGGGACTATAACAACTGTCATTCGGAATATAGGTAATTTGTTATTTTAAAATCTAATTTTTAAGCTTAATCAGTAATTATAAGTGTTCTTAAGTCAATTGGGGCTTAAAGCGTCTGAAGATTTGGGACGAAGAAGCGAAAATATGAAATTTGAATTTTTTTCTATTGCAAGCACTATGGCGTTGGATCCGAGCGCTCCAGCACTCCACGCTCGGTAAAATTCTACTTCTGAGGGTTTGGAGGTGTGTTTTGGGTAGACAGCATTAGTAAGGAAGTGTAAATGACCCCTAGAATAGTTGGGGAGAGTTTGGAGAATTTTGCTAGTAGCGTAGTGGCGTTGTAAATGTAAGCACGGTAGCATTTCAATGAATTAGTGGTTTTTAAAATAATAAGTATCCAAAGTCATTAGACTAAACCCTCACCCATTCAGCTTTTTGAAGAAGGAAGAGAGGTAGAGGAGGAGAAGGGAAAGCTAGGTTTTTTAGGTCCATAATTTGGTTTTTGTTTATCAGCTTAGTTAAGAAAATTGTTGAGCTCGAGGTAGGTGGCCCGTACCCCATTTCCGTTTTCAATTGGTATATTGAACAAGTGAGAGGTGGTTCTGCTCTACACCTGGCTAACCAGGTGGGAGCTGAAAGATTGAGAGTAATAAGAGGGATTAAAGCATTTGCATTCTGCATTTACAATTGCGTGTTCAATTAACTAATATTTTATGACTACTCAGTCTAAAAGCTCTTAATATTTAACATTATTGTTTTCAGTCTTGTTATAGTTGTTGCGTCCAGGAGTATTCGCGGCGGTAGAGAAATATCATATTTAACGTCTTAGCATTGTACGAAAATCCGGCACGCAATCAGATAAGGAGAGAGGGTCTAGCATTTATGAGACACCAAGATTTTTATGTGGAAAACCCCTGTAAAAGGGGGAAAAACCACGGGGCCTAGCCCAGTTTGAATGAATCCACTAGTATTGCAGTCGATTACAAATGAGGCCCTTCCTTGGTGGAAGGTCTTAGCTTGATGTACATCTTATGGAGTACATTACATGATGTAAATACAAAGGATCACTATTGACATGTTCACTTTGTTAGAAGGACTGCAGTCGGCGGGCGACGTAGGTCAGGAGGACCGTAGTCAGCTGGCGACGGAGGACTGTAGTCGGCGGGCGACATAAGTCAGAAGGACCGTAGTCAACGGGCGACGGATGTCGGAAAGACTGTAGTCGGCGGGCGACGTAAGTCAGGAGGATCGTAGTCGGCTGGTGACGGAGGTCGGAAGGACTGTAGTCTGACGACGAAGATCAGTAGGACAGCGTCAGGTAGAAGTCCAGCAATGAAAAGAAATACATCTTCGCATAGATGTCCAGCGAAGTCCGATAACCGGTAGAAGTCTGGCATCGGGTAGAGACTTGGCGAAGAGTGAAGGTCCGATGTCGGGTAGAAGTCCGACGTCTGTTGGTGGCAGAGGAGAAATCCGGCCTCCCTTGGGCGGAGTTTCGGCGTCAGGAGAGAACTCTATCGTTAAATGAGAAGAATTTCAGCATCACGTGGAAGTTGTGAAAATTCCCGACGTTTCCTGAAAATCCGGCAGAGTTCCGGTGTCTTCAAGCCGCAGGAAGAGCTTCGGCGGTGGTCGAGGAGGTGAGGAATCTCCTTTTCCCCTTTCTCCTCTTCTTCTTCTCTCTCTTCACTTGAGCCCCTTGGTGTAGAATGATGGCTCTATTTATAGTTTTTCTGGAGTGGCATAGCCTGTAAATAGGCGTGAGATCATGGGCGAATTGGGAGTGGTTTGAATGGACGACCGATATCGAATCCTTTGATCATGCACCGTTCGTTGGACGTTTGAAGGCCTTAATGATGTCAGAATTCGATGATATTGGGCTCGTTGGATTCGTCTTGTCGAGCCGTTCGATTCGAGTATAAGCTCGTCAAAATCGGAGACCGTTTGGTAACTCAAATTGCGGTTTGAACCTTCCAACAGTGCTTTGAGCCCTTGATTTGGACTCATTTGGGCTCAGATTGGGTTGATCTTGGCGTCGTTGGGTTCGTATTTCTGAGACGCTCAGTTTGACTGTAAGCTCGCTGAAATCAGAGTTCAGGTGCTCCCGGATTTAATTTTTGAAGTTTCCAACTAGCTTTTGCCTCGAGATTCGTGCCCGATCAAGATAATTTTTGCATGATGTATCAATAGTTATGGATTGAAGGCAATGATGGGAACTGGGTTTAGCCTATTGAGTTTTAGAATCACCCTGTTGTTAATACTATTTCAGGCAAAGATAAAAAATATGTTGAGTAAACCTAGTTGATAGGAAGCAGGGCTGCCAGACTGTTAGGTATTTATGTTTTGGAGCTCCAGGGTAGTTTGTTTTGTTGATCATATTTAAAAACTAGATTATTGTATATGATTATTTTGAGGAATGAATTTATATTTTGTGCACTCTGAATGATTGTTTTATACTGTTAATGCTTAGTTGCTTTGGTGTAGATGTATATGTGAGATAATTAGCTTAGTATGTTTCAGAAATTAGGATTAAATTTCTCTCTAGATTTTAAGGCTTCACAGGGACACCTATGTACCGGGACATAACTCCTGCACCCTCTCGAACCCTGTAAAAGGGGGAGGAAAAAGTGGGTTGGGGGTAGAGGAGAGATCCTTTCCCACTTCCAAAAACTTCTTGAACTCTTCTATCTCCACAAAAGAGAATATGCCAAGAGAAGGGGAAGAGAGAAAAGAAATTAAAAGATCTGTAATCCTCAAAGCATTGTATTACTTCTCTTATATAGCTCATTCTCCATAGTGTAGAGCTCCTACTTTCACCATTCTTGTAGTTCTAATTTGAATAATAAAGATTTTATCTAAATTCATCTCTCCCCTCTCTCTTTTCCCTATATTCAGAACTCATTACGTTCTCCCCATAGGCTTTATGCCTACAGGTAGCATAAAGTACAGTCCGACATATGGTCTTCAACAATCTTAAATAATTGTTTTGGCAATGTTGAAGTGTGAGCCGTTTGCTCTATGAATTAAAGATGCCACTATCATATAAATGGACTAGCTAAACTAAATGTGTTTCTCTAAGGGCATCTCCAACCGAAAAACTCATTTTTCACTCCAAAATGCAGTAATTTATCTCCAACCAAACTCCATTTTCTAACACCAAAAAAAGAATATTCCTAGTATATTCTTCTCCATATTTCATTTTACATATTTTTAATCATTAAAAAAAAAAAAAAAAAAAAAATGGCGGGTGAACAGCGTCGCACTGTTCACTGGCGACCTTATGCCGTAGAAAATAGCGATCCGTTGGAGCGATATTGAGCACGGCAAACACTCGTTTGCGTATCCATTGGAGATGGCCTAAAGGGAAGCTAAATAAGGATATCATAAGTCAAGAATTTTCCTTCTGTGTATGCAATGCATGCATTTACAAAAAAGAAAGCAATGCAAAGTTATTATACAGCACAACATGCAACATAATATTGAATTACCAGGATTAAATAAAAATAAAAATAAAATTTTTTTTAAACATTATTCCACAAAAATGAATTACAGTCAAATTCATCAATACAATCAATGAATTGATTGCCAAGCTTAGAGGCTCATTCTATTCAGTAATATACATACAAATTTAACAAATGTATATGCATTGAAACTAAAAGAAAACCTCATGGTAAGGTCACAAAACTCAGAAAGAAAGCATCACAAAACCTCAGAACCTTGGTGAAGAGTTCCATCCATATTCTGAATATATTGGTTGTATCCAGGAGGAGAGAAAAGTTGGCCTGAGCTGCTGCTGCTCATTGACTTCTCAATCTCCTCCTTATTTGCTATGATAGATATAGGGCGGTCAGGGATCGGCGGCACAGTCAAATCACTATCTAAAATCTTCAAAACCTGATCCATAGTCGGCCTCGCATGAAGCTGTGGATGTGAACACAGCACTGCAACAAGCACATACCTCTCCAATGCCTCATTAGGCCCCAATTCCTCCATACCTTCTTCAATTACATCCAACGCTCTCCCTTCTCTAACCAGGGACCAAGCCCAGTCAGTCACAAGCCAATTCTGTCCATCTTCACTTGTTCTAAATGCCTTCTTTCCACTCAAAAGCTCAAGCATCACAACTCCATAGCTAAAGACATCACTTTTCTCAGTTAACTGCCCAAAAAGAGCATATTCAGGAGCAACATAGCCCAAAGTTCCAGCAACTCTGGTGCTCACATGAGACATGCCTTCAGGTGCGAACTTAGCAAGGCCAAAATCAGCCACCTTGGCCTCAAATCTCTCATCAACTAGAATATTACTAGCCTTTATGTCTCTGTGAATGATCGTCGGCCGTGCACCGCAATGCAAATAAGCCAGCCCCCTCGCCGTCCCCACTGCAATCTTCTGCCTCGCCGGCCAGCTCAATTTCTTCACTCCAGAACCAAAAAGATGATCATGAAGGCTCCCATTTGCAATCAAATCACAGACAATAATCCTCTGATGGCCCTCCATAGATGTAGTCGCCGTGCAGTACCCTCTAAGACCCACCAGGTTCACATGACGAACGCTCGCAATCACCTCCAACTCATGCACAAAGCTCGCATCCCCAGCGGCAGAGCAATTCTTGAAACGCTTGACAGCAACCTCACTCCCATCCTTGAGAACACCTTTGTATACATTTCCATATCCTCCTCTCCCAATCATATTCTCTCTAGAGAAATTTCTAGTCGCCGTGCGAATCTCCTCGAAGCTAAACTTGATCAGAGTTGTGCTGCTGCCGATCAGCGGATCAGATCTCGCAGGCGTTTGGCTCCACCGTTTTCTCCACCGCCGCCGTCGCCGGCGGATAAAATACCATGCTACAAACGCTACGATGGCAATTAGGGCAGCCGCAGCTGCTGCAATTCCGGCGGGAAGAGCAGAGCCTCCACCAGAAGAGGAGGATGGTGATGAAATTTGAAGAAGAAAGAGACAATAAGCAGTGGAGGAATCACTTGGACCGAAGCGATTGGCTGCGGCCGCCGCATAGATGAAAGGGTAATCAGAGCAATCAGTGGCATTGGAGATATCCGGTCCAACTAGGTAAGAGGCTTTGACACGGTTAATTGTGGTGGTGCAGGAAGTGCAGGAGGAGGAAGACGAGAGCGGCCTGTCGCAGGAGGAGTTGAGATCGGTGAGGGCATGGGAAGGGAGCAAGGCAGTGAAAGCGGCGCGGGAGGTGAGGTTCATGCAGGGGAGAGAGATGGAGGGGACGGATAAGTTGCAGGAGGAAGGGAGCGAGATGGAGAAGGGGGAAAGAAGGGATGAGAGATCAGACCAGCAAGAGGAGGCGGAGGAAGAAGGGGGGACGAAGAGATTGGAGGTGAGGAGGTAGTGGGATTCGACGAGGTGGAGGATTTGGAGAGAGAAGCCGCAGAGGTCGGAGGGTGGGGAGGAGGCGGCGGCGGATACGTAGGGTTTAGCGATGGAGAAGTCGAGGGGGCAGCGGGTAGAGGTGGAGTTTTGGGAGAGGACGAATGGCGGAAGGAAGATGATGATGGGGAGGAAGACGAGGATTGGGTAGACGTGATTGGTTGGCTTCATCTCCAAGATGATGCGGGGGAGAAGATGGCGTAGTTGCTGCTTACAGCAGAGAGAGAGCTTCGAAGTTTCGTTGTAGAAAGATACCGGAGAGAAGAGAAGGCTGCGCAGTATTGGAGTCTGAGGCTGCCGCCGGTAATGTTGAGTATGGAGGTAAGATGGGATAAGCCCCAATGAGATTCCATAAGTGCTCAGGATTTAAGAATAAAATTATTAAAAATATTTAAAAATTATATCTTAAATTTTCCATTAATTGATTTTTTTATTTTGTGTTATAATAATTAATTAAATCATAAATAATTTTTCTTTTTTATAATAAATGAGCTGGTATAAAATTTATAATTAATTAATTTGCTCAAGCTCAAGCATGATTAAAAATAGTAATGAAGAGGTGGGGAATCTATAACATTTGGTAGGAAAGAGAGTGTATTAATTAGATAGAATAATCATTTTAAAGGTTAATACAATCTCAATAACTTAGATAACATATAAATTATAAACAAAGAAGTTGATGCAATAACATGTAAACATTATATGCTATATATATCATTCGTGTCAACCTAAGTCTAAATTTTTTAAGTCAAGTTTATATTAAATTGTCGAGTCAAGCCATTAAAAGTTAATTATTTTTTTAAGAGAAAAAAAGTCAAGATGGTCTCTTGACTCTTTATGAAAGATCAAAATAGTCCTCAGCTATATTAAAATATCATTTTGGTCCCTCAGCTTCTTAAAGAAGAATTAAAATAGTCCCATCATGAGACTATTTTCCTAGCCTAAAAATGGCCAAACTTCTTTGAAGTGATAGTTTTCGTTTGCAATGACGCGACATTTTGCATGACCAAGTTTGCTAGCATTTGATGCGGAAACCTCGACAACTTGTTATAAAAACATAATAAATGCATACTAATAAGAATAAAATAGACATAATAATTTCATGCCAACTTCAAACAAGGGTAAAAGCATCAAAATGAAGTAAATAATGTGGAGGACAAGCTTGAAGAACATTAAGTGAATGGAAAATATGATAACAAGGAAGCTTCTAATGATAAAATGAAGCAAAATGAGCAAAGTTAATAAAAAATGACCTTGCAAATGCTTACAACTATGGGTGTCAATAATTGAACCCGACCCAAAAAAAATTCAAGTCCGGGTTGACATGGTTGATAAATGGCTAAGATTCGTGTTGGGTTTTAGACCCATTTAATAAATGAGTTGCGTTCGGATTGACCTATAAACTCATTTTGGATCCCAAATTGACCCTTTTAATATCTTTTTTCTTTAATTTTTTTTATTTGTATGTATAATATTTTTATTTTGCATTAAATATCATAAACTTTATAACTAATAAGTTATAGTTTAACCAAAACAGTTAATATGAAAATTTAATCAATTAAGAGAAAGAACAGTGTAGAGACCGGATGATATTTTAAAACTTGAAATGATAGTGTGAGAAGACTATTGAATGAATAGGGGAGGCTTATACTTATTCAATATAGACTAATATATTCCAATTTGGTTGGATGTATTTTTGCATTAAAATGCATAATTAGTCATTTGCTTGTAATGATGAAAGATAATTGCATTCACTAATAGGGGTGGTAAGATATGTTTTAGGTTTTGTTTGGGACGGCTTTCTTACTGCTTCTTAAAGCAGCTTTTTAATATAAAAATTTAAATTTTTGTACTAAAAATGTGTTTTAAGAAGCAGTAAGAAAGCCGTCCCAAACGAAGCCTTAGTCATTATAGATTTCTTAAATAGTTGGCCTAATTTATTTGCAGTCACTATTGTGGAAGATAAAGATTTGTTTGACTCATTGCATATTTCATAAATGGTTGGCTTATTTTTATAATAGAGATTGAGATATTCAACAAATTATTGAATCTACAAATAACTTCATCTATGATTAGATCCAAAAGAAACTGCCCAAAACATAGGCAATTTGAAAATATAGGCTTCATTTGGGATGACTTTCTTATTGCTTCTTAAAGCAGCTTTCTAGCATAAAAATTTTAATTTTTAAGCTAGAAAACTATTTTAAGAAGCAATAAAAAAGTTGTTCCAAACGAAATCTTAAGCTCCGTTTGGGACGGCTTTCTTACTGCTGATTAAAGAAACTTTTTAGTAAAGAAATTTTAATTTTTGTATTAAAAAGTTACTTTTGATCCCAAACAAAACCTTAATCAATGGATTAGAGAGATATAGATGAAATTTTTTACTTGGAAACATATTGTGACGAGATTATTGATTAAATAGATGTAGCTTTTTTCTTATCCAATAGAGACTGCGAAATTACAAGTTGGATCATGGCTATACTTTTGCTCTACTCTCCATAAATAAATATTTGTTTGCAACAATAGAAATATAGCTGAACAGAAGTGAAATATATGGGAGAGAAATTTGAGAGAAATATTGCAGGAAGAAAAAGAGGCACGTTGATTATGAGAATTTAATTATAATAATAATAATTTTATATTTAATATTTATAGTAGGATACTCATAAAATAAATAGTTAATATTTTATTAGAAAAAAATAAATGAATGCAAAAAAAATATTTGAGAAGAATAAAAAATCCTATTTATAATAATTATATAGATTTTTAACTCACAAATCTCCTTACAAACACCGTCTCATTTCACCCTCACAAGATGGAGAAGTTATTTGGTGTAGAGTCCGAACATAGCTCTATGTCGGAACTCCAATTAAATCTTGACACGTGGATTATACACACGGATATTCAATTGGATTTCATTTTTTATTTTTATCTTGTTAGCCCGTCCGACCCTACCTAACCTAGAGTTTTTTATTTTTTTGGAAAAAGGGTTTAGGGTTGGTGCTCCATTTTAAGGAAAAACTTGTGAAATATCTCAAATACAAAAATTTTAGACTTTTACGAAACTATTAATACCTAGTGAGAAAGAAAAATGAGAAATAACCGATGAATATTGAGGATAACATTGCATTCTTTGCGAGGATGACATGCTTAGAGGATGCAGAGGTTGAAAGGAGGTATACAGATATCAAGGAATCGGAAGTTAATTTGGTTGGAGATGTTGCAGGTTTCAACATTTTGATAAATTTCTAATTCATCCCAAGTTGTTATAAGAGTTTCCCAAATTTTTTTAATTTTTTACACGGGCTACGATGTGTGAATATTATGCCCATGCTAAAATAAAGCGTAGTACTCGACTGGGTTTTAGCTGCGTAGAAAAAGCACATCAAAGCTCAGTACAAGCGCAATACAATTATAATAAATATGCAATGAAACGCAGTAAAAATTGTGCATTTATTATGCTTTTGCTGCTGTGCTTTTACTGTACTTTTACTTAACTTTCATTATGTTTTTACACCGTATTCGTTGTACTTTTCCTTCGGTGTGTATATAAGGATGAGAAAGAGACATACGAGGCTTACTACAATTATGCCCATACCTTGCAGATGAGTAGGGGGTATCGAGAATATTGGATTCTTTATGAGGAATGCATATAACTTTATTCAAGAAGAGGAAAGTGTAAATATTGAATTTGAGGACATTAACTCTTTGATTCAATTATCCAAAGATCGTCAAGTTAATGACAAAATGTTTGCATGGGATATCGGAATTGATGAATTTGATATATTATTAATTTTTTTTGGTTGATGGGATGTGTATGATAATAGATTTTGACTATTTTAAAGATGTGTTGATTTTTGATAGTAACTATATAGACTTAATAAATATAATTTAATTTGCACACCATTTGTCAAGGTTAATAATCATTCACAGAATATTTTGTTAGGGGTGGGTTTTTATGAGGAGGTTCTACTTCTTCTGAGCGCAAGTCCTCATAGTTAATTACCCGACCCCTCATAACGCGTAGAATAGTACAAAAATGCAGAGGTGTGTGCAACAATGTGTGAATGTTCCAAACCCTAGTTATTGGGGATAAAGGTAAACCCGATTAAGATCTCATGGTTTCGTCATTCTGAAAATACCGTAGGTTTCATTCTACCAACATTAGTGACTATTAATTGTAGTGCCCATGAAATATGATTAGCAACTATAGGTTGACTCTTCTTAGGGATCCCAAATAACTGAAATGCATATATATATTCATTATTTAGTTTGGGTAGGGTCTTATGACTCAATTTAGAAGTTGTATATTGTGAAGTTCTGTTTTGCTCCAGGATCGTCCAGGCCGATCTGGGATCGTCCTGGGACGATCTGGTGAAATTTGTTCCAAATTCTGTTCTGAAGCTCCAGGAAAAATTTCCTGTAGGGATCGGCCAGGCCGATAGGGTCATCGTCCCAGGCCGATCAGTTCACGGTACAAGTCAGAGAATAGGGGATTTTTTCGTCCAAGAAAATTAATTATCGTTCTGAGAAATCGTCCCAGGACGATGTGAAAATGGTCTGATCGTCCGGGACGATCGAGGCATCGTCCCAGGACGATCAGTGGATGGAAAAAGTCAGAGAGCAGAGGTTTCGATCGCTTATGAACAGTTATTATCGTCCTGAGAAATCTTCCAGGACGATGTGATATTGGTCTGATCGTCCAGGACGATCGAGACGATCGGTGGGGCCGATCTGAGTATTACTTAAGGGAAATCAGTCCTTTTGAAGAGAGAAAATATTTTATAAAATATCAGATTTTCCGATCCGAGAAAAAGGAAAAGTTGATTTTGGGAATCCGCGGATCTGTTTTCGATCGACGAGATTGTTGAGGATTTTGCTGTACGCAAGGTAAGGCACAATCCGACTTTCTCAATTTTCAGAACCGTTGCGGTTGACGGTATTTTTTGTCTGGATTTTGTTTTTGTTAACGAATTTCGTCCGTATTTTCTGACTGGTTTAGTTTTTACCGCGTAACTTTTTGTATATTGTTGTTGTGCTGGGTGTGCACATTTTGAGTATATTTTGGAGATTTTTGTCCGGACTATTTTGATTTGGCGACGTTTTATTTCACCTGTATTTTTCGGTGTGAATATTAAATGATGTGGCAATAGAATAAATGTTCTGAAATATTGTTATCTACATTATGTACGAATTTGGTGTTTTGTGATTTTCAGGAAAAATTGTGTAAATTTCATACGCTGCCGTTATGCTGCCCGATTTTTGGGTAATTTCTGATTTGTCCGGAATTCTTCTGATTTGATATGCTATCTGTATATGATATATAAAGGGAGTTATAAGGGGCCTGGATCCTATGAGATTCAGTTAGTGTCTGGGAAATCTGAAATGAGCTCAATCTGAAATTTGTTTTGTTCCGGATCCGAAGAAATCTGTTTATGTGCTATAAGCACTATATATGTATTCTGGTGCGATAAGCACATCTGTTCTGGTGCCGTGAGCACAAAGGGAGGTATAAGGGGCCTGGATCCTATGAGATTCAGTCAGTGTCAGGGAATTTAGCTATTAATTATATATCTGATATCTGATATCTGAATTGATACGATTTCTGATTTCTGTACAGTTCTGATCTGATTCTGATTTGATATGTCCGTATCTGTTCTGATTTGATCTGTTTATTTATGAACTGTCCGATTCTGATTTCTGTACAAAGATTCCGATAGTTGTCTGATTTTGTTCTGATTTTTGATTGGATTTGGGTCTGATGTGTTTGGTTTTGGATTCTGAAAGTTTTGATTGGAGTTTTGTCGCTTTGCTGAGCTGTTGAGCTCACCCTTGCTTTCTGGTGGTTTTTAGGTTCTGGGAAAGGGAAGGAGGTCTTGGACTAGAGTTCAGAGAACGATCTGTAGGTATTATTTTGTCCTTTTGATTTTTGTACAGACATGACTCTTCTGCACTGCTTCTTTCTGTCTGAGCCATAGTCTGTAGTTGTATATGATTGTTTTGAGGAAAAGAAAATAAAAAGATAAATCTTTTGTTCCGTTATATTTGATGTTTGTAGTAGCTCTGTGTTTGTCTGTTTGTGTTTAAAATGTTTGGAAGAATCAGTTCTGAAGCAAATTCCAAAGTCAGATCCTGGTTAGATTTTATGTCGCGGCCTGGTGCGAACAGGATCCGTCTCAGGTCGGGTCGGGTCGTGACAACTTTAGTGGTATGAGAGCAATGGTTTTGGAATTTGGATTGTGTACGACAGAGCTATAGGAAGTGATCTGTAGTGAGTCTGTCTGGGGTAGTTTTGGTTTGTTTGGCTGTTTATTGTGTTATTTTTGTGATAGTTTTTCGGATTTTCTAGATTTTTATGTATGGATCAGCCAGACCCAGACATGACAGACGGGCAGAGTTCTAGTCAGGCAGCACCAGTGGGGAGTACAGCCCTAGTGGTCGGTGCTGACACGCTTTCACAGTTTGCTACACTTGTTGCTCAGATGATGAGCGAGACTCAGAGCAGAGCTTCTACCGTCCGATCTGATGATCTTGACAGATATTTGCAGTTGTTTCTGAGGTTGAAACCTCTGAGGTTTGAGGGCGCTGTTGAGCCCAGAGCTGCTGAGGAGTGGCTAAGAAGGTTGGAGAAGACCTTTGACGGGATGAAGTGTACTGCGGATAAGAAGGTCCCGTTAGCAGTGTTTCTGCTGGATGGAGAGGCTGAGCACTGGTGGGTTGGCCAGCAGGAGGCCAAGTTTCAGGACAGACTGAACTCTTTGATCACTTGAGAAGAGTTCACTGAGGTGTTTCGGGATTGGTTCGTTCCCCCTTCTGCACGACAACAGATGCAGGAGACTTTTTTGAGACTTGTTCAGGGGAGCAAGACGGTGATGCAGTACGAGGCTGAGTTTACTGCATTAGCCAGGTACGCTCCGCAGCTGGTTAGCACTTCTGCTGAAAGGTGCTACAGATTTCTGAGGGGATTACGAGATACCTTGAGGCAGCCCCTGATACTGTTTCGGATCACTGACTTTTCTGAGCTTGTGGAGCGAGCTCGACTGATAGAAAACGACTTGATGGCTACTCAGCAGCGGTGGACTGCGAGTAGGAAGAGATTTGGAGGTGAGGCTTCTAGCAGTGGTTCCTCTGGGAAGAGGAGATTTGTTTCTGGCTCTGGATCTGGAGACTCAAGGAGGAGCGGAGGGTCGTCTGGTACTGCTACCAGTACGACGAGTTCTGGATCAGTCAGTATGACACCTGTGTGCCAGAACTGTGGACGACGACACTTTGGCCAGTGCTACAGGATGGATGGTATGTGCTTCCGATGTGGTCAGCCAGGACATCGGATTGCAGAGTGTCCACAGATGGGATTTGATCGGCGTTCTGAGTTCTGATCTGAGGGCTTAGTCAGATCTGCAGGTTCAGCAGCAGGGAGACCGAGAACTATTCCTCCACGCCCTGAGGGATTTGCTGGCATAGGTGGTGGATCTAGTTCTGCACCACGGAGACCACCTATTGTTCAGAGGGAGCCCAATAGTTCTGTTGCTTCAGCTCCTGTCCTAGTTCAGTCCCAAGTCTACAGCTTGAGTCAACAGGAGGCTCGAGATGCTCCCGATGTTGTGACAGGTATGGTTTATATTTCTGATCAGCCCTGTCGTGTTTTGTTTGACTCTTGAGCTAGTCATTCTTTTCTGTCCGAGCGATGTTTTGAGACTTTACATTGGGATTCGATGGTTTTACCGGTTTCGCTTTTTGTGATTTTACCGGCTGGAATGAGGGATAGAGACGTGGAGTTCTCTATTGATATTTTTTCGGGTACCGCTCCGATATCAAAAGCTCCGTACAGGATGGCACCGAAAGAACTTTATGAGTTGAAAGTTCAGCTTCAGGAGTTGGTTGACAGAGGCTTTGTCCATCCTAGTGTTTCTCCCTGGGGAGCACCTGTTCTGTTTGTGAAGAAGAAGGACGGTACACTCCGTATGTGTATTGATTATAGAGACTTGAACAAGGTTACGATCAAGAACAAGTATCCTTTGCCTCGGATTGACGACTTGTTTGATCAGCTTTCCGGATCTTCGGTGTTTTCGAAGATTGATTTGAGATCCGGATATTATCAGGTGAAGGTGAAGGAAGGTGATGTGGTGAAGACAGCTTTCAGTACTCGGTACGGGCACTATGAGTTCTTGGTTATGCCTTTTGGGGTAACCAACACGCCCGCTATTTTCATGGATCTGATGAACCGAGTATTCAGGGAGTATTTGGATCAGTTCGTGATCGTCTTCATTGACAATATTCTGGTATATTCTGCATCTGAGGATGATCATGCCAGACATTTGAGTATTGTGTTGGAGACTTTGAGGAGGCATCAGCTGTATGCCAAGTTCTCCAAGTGTGAATTCTGGTTGAAGAGCATTTCATTTCTGGGGCATGTTATTAGCGGAGAAGGCATTTCTGTAGATCCCCAGAAGATTCAAACAGTTGCTGATTGGCCAAGGCCGACTACGGTATTTGAGGTACGTAGTTTCTTGGGCATGGCCGGGTATTACAGGAAATTTGTGAAGGGATTTTCACAGATTTCGACGCCTCTGACGAGACTGACGCAGAAGTCAGTTCCTTTTGTTTGGACACCGGAGTGTGAAGCTGGTTTTCAGAGATTGAAGGATTGTCTGACTTCAGCTCCAGTGTTAGCACTTTCGTCAGGTACGGAAGGATTTCAAGTGTTCAGTGATGCTTCACTGAAAGGACTGGGATGTGTCCTGATGCAGCATGGTCAGGTAATTGCTTATGCTTCTAGACAGTTGAAACCACATGAGAAGAATTACCCGACACATGATTTGGAGTTAGCTGCAGTGGTATTTGCTTTGAAGATTTGGCGTCATTATCTGTATGGCGTCAGATGTGAGATCTTTACTGATCATAAGAGTCTGAAGTACATTTTTACTCAGAAGGATCTGAATCTGAGACAGAAAAGGTGGCTCGAGTTGATCAAGGACTATGATTTGACTATTCAGTACCAGCCTGGGAAGGCGAATGTGGTAGCGGACGCTCTGAGTAGGAAGTCTTCTGGATTATCAATTATTCAGCTTACTTTTGATGATTTCCTAATTCGTGATATGGAGCGATTGCAGTTGGAGGTGATTCACTCCAGTGGTTTGGATTTGGCTCAGATGAGCATTCAATCTTCTTTGGAGACAAGGATTCAAGAAGCCCAGAAGTCAAATTCGGATTATTCGAAGTTGATTGCTCAGATTGGATATGGTAAGAGACCTAAACTTCGAATTTCTGATTCTGGTGTGATTTGCTGTAAGAACAGGTTGTGGGTACCTGTGTCTGGAGATTTGAGGCAGGAGATTCTGTACGAATCTCATCATTCAGGCTACACTGTACATCCAGGTGATAGTAAGATATATGCTGACATGAAACTTTTGTTCTATTGGCATGGAATGAAAGAGGACGTAGTTGAGTTTGTGTCGAGATGCGAGGCCTGTCAGTTGGTGAAGGCAGAGCATCAGCGACCAGGTGGACTGTTACAGTCGTTGCCTATCCCTGAGTGGAAGTGGGAGGAGGTGACGATAGACTTTGCGATGGGTTTTCCTCGATCTAGGGACACGATGCTATTTGGGTGGTTGTAGATCAATTGACGAAGTCCGCCCATTTTCTTCCAATTCAGTTGATCGCTTGGCACAGGTTTATGTAAAAGAGATAGTAAGATTGCACGGTGTGCCTCGCGTGATCGTATATGATTGAGATGGACGCTTTAATTCCAGACTTTGGAAGGGCAATCAGCAAGGCTTGGGTACGAAACTGCATTTTAATACAACTTTTCATCCTCAGACCGACGGACAGTCTGAGAAGACTATTTAGGTACTGGAAGATCTGTTGAGGCTTTGTGTTTTGGACTTTAGCGGAAGCTGAGAAGATCATATCCCTTTGGTTGAGTTTGCTTATAACAACAGTTTCCAGTCCAGTATCGGTATGACACCGTACGAGGCTCTGTATGGCAGGAAGTGCCGTACTCCTTTGACTCTGACGGAGGTCGGAGATAGACAGGCTTTGGGGGCCACTTTTGCTGATGAAACTGCTCAAAAGATCAGTTTGATTAAAGAAAGGTTGAAAGCGGCTCAGGACCGTCAGCAGAAGTATTATAATCAGAAGCACATGTTTGTAGAGTTTCAAGTTGGTAATTTTGTGTATGTCAAAGTCAGCCCGATGAAGGGTGTGAGCAGATTTGGCCATGTGAGCAAGCTTAGTCCGAGGTATGTTGGACCTTTTGAAATCCTGGAAAGGATTGGAAAATCTGCTTACAGACTGTTACTTTATGATTCTATGCCTGACGTGCATAACATGTTTCACGTATCCACTTTGAGGAAGTGGGTATCTGACTCTGACAAGAGGTTGTCTGCTGATGAGGTTGAGATTCAGGAGAATCTGACGTACAAGAAAGAGCCAGAGTTGATTTTGGCGTACGACGTCCGAAAGCTACGAAGTAAACAGATTCCGATGGTTAAAGTCCAGTGGAAGCACCGTACTGCACGGGAAGCCACGTGGGAGAAGGAGTCTGATATGAGACGGTCATACCCGTACTTGTTTTGACTGAGTTTGGATTGGACAATGTCGAGGATAATATTTTTTCGAAGTTGGGGAGATTGTGAAGTTCTATTTTGCTCCAGGATCGTCCAGGCCGATCTGGAATCGTCTTGGGACGATCTGGTGAAATTTGTTCCAGATTCTGTTCTGAAGTTCCAGGAAAAATTTCCTGTAGGGATCGGTCAGGCCGATAGGGTCATCGTCCCAGCCCGATCAGTTCACGACACAAGTCAGAGAATAGGGGATTTTTTCGTCTAAGGAAATTAATTATCGCCCTGAGAAATCGTCCCAGGACGATGTGAAAATGGTCTGATCGTCCGGGACGATCGAGGCATCGTCCCAGGACGATCAGTGGATGGCAAAAGTCAGAGAGCAGAGGTTTCGATCGCTTATGAACTGTTATTATCGTCCTGAGAAATCGGCCAGGACGATGTGATATTGGTCTGATCGTCCAGGACGATCGAGACGATCGGCCGGGCCGATCTGAGTATTACTTAAGGGAAATCAGTCCTTTTGAAGAGAGAGAAAATATTTTATAAAATATCAAATTTTCTGATCCGAGAAAAAGAGAAAAAGAAGAAAAAGGAAAAGTTGATTTCGGGAAGCCGCGGATCCGTTTTCGATCGACGAGACTGTTGAGGATTTTACTGTACGCAAGGTAAGGCACAATCCGACTTTCTCAATTTTCAGAACCGTTGCTGTTGACGGTATTTTCTGTCTGGATTTTGTTTTTGTTAACGAATTTCGTCCATATTTTCCGACTGGTTTAGTTTTTACCGCGTAACTTTCTGTATATTGTTGCTGTGCCGGGTGTGCACATTTTGAGTATATTTTGGAGATTTTTGTCCGGACTATTTTGATTTGGCGCCATTTTATTTCATCTGTATTTTTCTGTGTGAATATTAAATGTTGTGGCAATAGAATAAATGTTCTGAAATATTGTTATCTACATTATGTACAAATTTGTTGTTTTGTGATTTTCAGGAAAAATTGTGTAAATTTCATACGCAGCCGTTATGCTGCCCGATTTTTGGGTAATTTCTGATTTGTCCGGAATTCTTCTGATTTGATATGCTATCTGTATATGATATATAAAGGGAGTTATAAGGGGCCTGGATCCTATGAGATTCAGTTAGTGTCTGGGAAATCTGAAATGAGCTCAATCTGAAATCTGTTCTGTTCCGGATCCGAAGAAATCTATTTAGGTGCTATAAGCACTATATATGTATTCTGGTGCGATAAGCACATTTGTTCTGGTGCCGTGAGCACAAAGGGAGGCATAAGGGGCCTGGTTCCTATGAGATTCAGTCAGTGTCAGAGAATTTAGCTATTAATTATATATCTGATATCTAATATCTGATTTGATACGATTTCTGATTTCTGTACAGTTCTGATCTGATTCTGATTTGATATGTCCGTATCTGTTCTGATTTGATCTATTTTGTTATGAACTGTCCGATTCTGATTTATGTACAAAGATTCCGATAGCTGTCCGATTATGTTCTGATTTCTGATTGGATTTGGGTATGATGTGTTTGGTTTTGGATTCTTAAAGTTTTGATTGGAGTTTTGTCGCTTTGCTGAGCTGTTGAGCTCACCCTTGCTTTCTGGTGGTTTTCAGGTTCTGGGAAAGGGAAGGAGGTCTTGGACTAGAGTATAGATAACAAATTTGCACAGATTATAGATAACAACATTTCAAGACTTTAATTCTATTGCTCAGACAATTTTTAACTACACAGAAAAATACAGTCGATGGAAAACGCCGTCAAATCAAAACTACCCGGAAAAAAATCTCCAGAAAATAATCAAAATGTGCACACTCGGCACGTCAACAACATACGAAAAATTACGCGGTAAAAACTGAACCAGACGGAAATACGGACGAAAATCACTAATAAAAATCAATTCCGGACAGATAATACCGCCAAACACGACGGTTCTGAAAATTGAGAAAGGCGGATTGTGCCTTACCTTGCGTACAGCAATATCTTCAACAGTCTCGTCGGACGAAAACGGACCGGCGTCGCCCGAAAATCAACTTTTCTTTCTTTTTCTACATTTTTCTCTCTCCTGGGCTTTTCTCTCTCTTCAAAATATCTCATTTCTATATATATCCAGACTGATAGTCCCGGATGATCGCAACTTTGTCCCGGACGATCCATGCTCAGGACAATTTCGTCTAGACGAGAATTAATTATCGTCCCTAGACGACTGGCTCTGTAAAATTTTCGTCCAGACGATCCAAATTTCGTCCAGACGAATCATGCAGCCAAACATGTTTTCCTGCTCAACCTGTACCGATTGTCCCGGACGATCCGACTTCGTCCGGGCGAACCTGGGAGCAAAATGGTCTTTACAGGGGCTTACGACTTTCCTTTGAAAGTAACCCTACTAATGAGTCTTACGGCCTCGATTAGAGGTGGCTCATATAATGAGTCTTAAACTTAGTCCTATAGGTTAAGATGCCCAATGATTTGGTTCAGATAAATATGTCTTATTTTTTCTAGATTTAGAAATTGCCTACGACAGGTCTTACGACCTAGCCCTATAGGCTAAATGACCTATATAGTGGGGTTTACAAGTCAGCCCTAGAAAATAGGATGTTTGTTAGAGGGGGTTAGGATTATGTTATTACATAAACATTTTCCCTTAAAAGTCAGACTTACGTCTTTCATTGAAAGTGGACGGGAAACTGGTCTTACAACCTAGTCCAATAGGCTAAGTTGCCCCATATTCTATGTGAATGGAGCTTTAGAATTATTTTCCTAATTTATGAGACTTACTACTTTACTTAGAAGTGGCGTTGGGTTATTTGTTGGTAGATTGCTAATGTATGTACACTGATTTATTGTCTTGTTTACTAGTTTGACACTCATTAGCCTGTTGTTGTTGTTGTTGTTTTGACACTTACTAGTCAACAATTATTGTTTACTCTAGCTTTCAGTAGTGTACTTATTGTTTTATGCTCATAGTAGTGCTTGTAGTTATTCTACTTTAGCAGCTTTACTTGTTTGTTTTGCTCTGTTATCATTAGTTGTTGTTTTTTTACCATATGCTAGCTTTTGTCTACTTGTTTGCATGTGCTCGTAGGTCGTAGTTGCAAAGGTTGGATCATGCAATTGTAAAGGTTTGGAAAAGCTTAGAAATAAACCCTGACACTACCCTCGAGAAAATCTGGTTAACTTAAAATTCAATCTACCTCAGGGAAAATGGAACACTAAGCTTGCATAAGTGAGTATTGTGCCTGAAGCGATTATTTTGTTTTCCTGAGCAAACACCTAGTTTTCAAAACTGAGATATCATGAAAGCGCAACAAAAAAGCACAATTAAAATGAGGAGAAAATGAACGAAAACAACTTATAGATTTTAAAACCATACAACTTAGTTTTGAAAATTAAAAATGTTGATACAGGGTCGATACCAATGAATGCACAACAAAAGTGCATCAAAAGAGAAGCAAGGTCTTGTTGTTGGATGATGAACTTTTGCTTAGGGACTGTTTGGTTGCCTGAATTAGGAGTGTAAAGTAAAACCTGTAATTACTAAATTTGATTGTTTGGATAATTTTGAGCGGAACAAAAGAAAATCATCGGGTGCATTAAGAGTGTATTAAATGGGCTGTTTTGTGTGGATTAGAAACCGCTCAATATGAGCAGGTTATAAATTCATCGGAAGAAAAGCTTCGATCTCGTTGTGCTGTTCGGCTTCATTGCACGATAGTCTTCTTCGACTCCTTCGTTCTTGTTCGACTTCGCTCCGGCAAGCAGCTCCACTCCGTCGCAAGCTCTAGCTCGACCCTGCAGTTCGCAAATCAACTCCCTCTCCGTCTCCTCCTAGTTCGCAAGCCCGTCGCCTCCCTGTGCCGCAAGAAGCCCAAAGCCGAAGCCCAGCCTAGCCCCATTCGCAAGAACCGGCCGCACCTCCCTCTCACGGGTGTCCGACGACACCGATTGCTAGCCCTAGCCGCAGACTCCCACCTCGTCTCTTTCTATCTGTTGAAGAAACCTAGGCCGATCCCCCACATATCTCCGACGACAGCCGGATCGCGGTCTCCTACGACGTGCGGGATTTTGGCGGAGCCGATTCGCAGCTATTGGTATAAGGTCTATATATATATATATATATATATATATATATATATATATATATATATATATATATATATATATATATATATATATATATATATATATATATATATTCACTGCTTCCATAGAAATATAGAATGACAAAGGTTTATCACTAGTTTCTTTACCTCTTTCATATAAATTATTGCTTTGTCCCAATCACGATTAAGTTCAAGCGACTGCAGTTCGTTCTTGTTTCTAGGACTCCAATGCATTTTGTATAGAAATTTGAAGTTTTCTGTGGGATAATGACATCCATGACTTTCCCAATGATAGTGCATTGTAGATTTGTTCACTTGCAGATGGTTTTGTTCTTAACGCAAATAACCTTGAGTTTATAAATTTGATGGCTGATCTATTTCATTTTTCATGGTTGCAAGATGTGTTTCATTCATTCATGTTATATGTCTTTGCAAATGGGAAGCTTATAAGTTTAATTTGGGAGTGGATAACTTATGATAGCTTTGTTCTTACTTGAAATTGGAAAATGACACGAGTGGTTTTGTTCATAGTTGGAAAGAAAATAATTATGGCATGTTTTAATTTATGTGAAGGAATTAAGAGTATTAGGGAAGATTTGGAAGGGTGTATAACATCCTTTAATGATTATGGTCCTTCTATTTTTTTTTGGGGTAAATGGTCCTTCTGTCACCAACTAAGTTAGTAGTTGCAGGCACACCCTCTACTAGAATTCTGGAGTGCTTTGATGATTGGAATACTGCAACTGTTACAGAAATATTTATTTGACCTTTGCATCGCCTTGCTACTTCGGCGACAGTGAAGGGAAGGTTTACATTAATCATTTATTGGGACTGGGCGTTACAGGATTGCAGCTTTCCAATGGCAACTTGCTTTTTTCAAGTTTTTTCTTCTTCATGTACATAGTATGAAAAGTGATATTCGGCCGTTGATTTGCGTCCGACTACTATGTTTTCTGTAAGATGATTTGCTTTTTAATTATCATTAGTGTAATTATGGTTTTTTTTTTTTTGACAGCTTTTGGTCAATACCTTTATGTTGAATTCAAAAAAAAATTTGTATTTAAAAATTGCTCTAGAAAATAATAAGAAAATCATTTCAAATCAAGTCTATATCATAATATATGGGAGCTCTTCTTCGGTATTTTGACTCAAAATTCAAGTTCGAGAAACCTAATGTATATTATTTTTATGTCTGTTATCCATGTAATTTTTTTAGTCCAAGTTGAAGTAAATTTTATCTTAATTCGATTTAAGTTTAAATAAATTAAATTATATAAAAAAATTTTATAACACAAAATAATAATAATTATTATAAATATATTGCTTTTATAAATATACTTATTTTAATGTTAAAATAAATTATTACAAAAAATGGTTTTACTTTACTCTAGATATATCTAATCAAACAAGGGAAACAATTCTCCTGCGTTTATTTTGCATACAACCAAACATGCTCAAAGTATTTAGAATGCATTACATTTACTTTAAATTACATTTACTTTATACTGCATTTCTTTTTCAGGAAACCAAACAGCCCCTTAGTCTCAAAATGTCGAAAGATTGCACCTGTTTGCAGTGAAGCATCTGGAATGCCAAACAAGAAAAAAAGTGAGCAGTAAAATTCAAAAATGGAAAATAAATGAAAAGATCAAATGAGGTAGCTCGAGTTAGGGGTGTCAATATTTGACACGACACGAAAACCCGACCCGGAAAATTCGGGTTGAACCCGACCCGATTTCAAAACGGGTCGGGTTCGGGTTGACCCGGCGGGTTTCCGGGTCAACCCGCCAACCCGTTTAATTTAAAAAAATTCGAATTACCGCCCCCTGACCGAATATCCCGCGTGAGGCGTGACCGGCTGCCCTGCTGCCCGCGGTCCGGCTTCGGGCTTTCCCCCGCGTGACCGCTGCCCGAGGTCCGGCTGCCCGCGGTCGCTTCGTTCGCGTCAAACCAGCGCATCGCGTGACGCCGTGACCGCTGCCCAGTGCCCGCTTCGCGTGACCGGCTGACCGCTGCCCGGGATGCTACTGCCGCGTGCCGCCGGATGCCGCTCAGCCGCTGGACGCCGGACGTTGCTGTCGCGCTGTAGCTGATCCTGGCCTTGCCGTGTCCGTGGGTCGGGTCGGGTTCGGGTCCGGTAAATTAACCCGTTTGCAAAAACGGGTCGGATTCGGGTTGACCCGAATATTGCCGGATCGGTTCCAGATTCGACCCGAACCCGATCCGTGACCCGTGACCCGAAATTGACACCCTTGGCTCGAGTCTTTTGAACTACTGCCCATAAAATTTTTTTTTTTTTATATCTGAGGAGTACGATCGGTAAGATTGGACTCGCAGAAATAAAAACATAAAATACAATCGAAATGGTGCGAGCTCGCATCACCTCTATCTCAAATCCTCCTCTGCCGCTCTACCCACTGTCTCCGCAGAACTCCATATTTCTCCATGAGGGGAGCCGATCTGATTAACACAAAGCTCCCGGCGGATATTGTCGCCTGCATCTTCCTCCGCATCGCTGGCTCCAAATCCGACTGCGATGCATTCTCGCTTGTGTGCCGCCGGTGGCTCGCCATCGATCGCAGCTTCCGCGCAACAATCCGGATCGGTGGCTCTGGTCGCGCTGACGAGGTCGTTTCCCTGATCGTCCGCCGCTTTTCCGGCCTCCGCAATGTCTGCATCGATGAGCGACTTCCCGTGTCTTCCGTGCACCAAATTCTTCTCTATCCCTCGCGCCCTCGCTCGGTAACTATTCTCCTTTATCTATGAATTTTCAGGAAAAGAAGCATCTTTGACCTTTGACATGAAATTGTCATAGATTGGAAGGTAGACATTCTGTACGCCCTACAACAAAGATGGAACTGCGCCGCATAAGTGTTTGAAGGGTTATGGAGCATATGGTGTTTTCCCTTTTTTATTTTGTGCTGCCGCAACTGAGAGTGAGAGTTTGATAGATTAGTTATGATATTGAGGTCATTTAGGGCTCATTTGGTTACTTTTAGCGGAAATCATGTTTTAGGAAATGCTGTTATTGTTTACACTCATTGAATTTGAAAAATGAAATGTCACTTTTGACAGATTTGAATGTGTTTGTAGTGTTCTATAATTTCAACATAACCAAATTAGTCCTTATAATGATTTTTTTTTTGTGTTTGGTTGTATACTTAACTTCATTTGTTGGTCCATTTTTTTGTTTTGTTTTTCTGCTTGCGTCTGGCTTTGCATTGAAGAGCATTATTGCATCATTCGAGTATATATATTGCAGAAACTCAATATGTTGAAACATGTTAATTATTAGTAGACTTGGGCTGTTTTGTGCCAAGTGAAGCCAAACAGTTTGCCCTAATACATTAGAGTATACATAAACTTTAACGTTGATGAAATGATAATAAGATAAGATGCAAATGAAAAATCTGACAGGCAAGTTCGTGCCAAATGGCAATATATGAGAGCATATCTGAACTCTGTGTTAAGTAGAAAATCTGTTTAGCATAAGATGATTTTAAATTTGAAAAAACATTAATTTTCTAAGATGGAAATTTAAAATTATGATAATTTGACTGGTTGTTTTTTTATGGGTGCAATTTCAAGCGACTTTCTGATAATAGTATAGTTTTTGAAGGTGCTTTTAGAGTTTGAAATCAGTATTGATTTCTTATTACATCCAACTAAATGACTGAATAGATAAATTCAGAGTTTTACCATTTGCAACAATTCAATAATTTGTGTATAACAACTCTCCATCTACATCAATCTACCATACCACGAACAACAGCTTTTCATCTACAAATCTAGTAATCTACAGACAACAACGTTCCATTTCTGTTGAATAGTTAATTCTTAGTACCAACATTAAAGATTGGTTTTCATATTTGTTTATATCATTGATAGTTATTTCTTTATCTATTTATGTACAACTTTTCATTTTATTTTTACACTTAATAAAGGAATAACATTCAGTCTTGTATGCTCCTGTTTTCTACTTCCTCTCTTCTTGTTCTGAATTTCAAGATTTTAAAATTTAGGATTTCAGAAAGTCTCATTAATTCATTTGGTTTGATTTTCCATATCCAATCTAGATCCTTCTCAAATCCTTCATATCAAACCTTTCCTTGCCTTGCCATTGAGCTGCTATGCCGTTCTTTGATTTAGATGTTACGAAGAGATTATTTTCTTGGCGCTTATTGTGTTGTGCTGATAAGCTCATACATGTTTTTGGGACTGATTGCCTGTTTGCTGGAAAATGTTTCTCACTTTTACATAGTTTACGGTTTGATTTCATGTTAAAACATACTTTTTTTTATCACAATTTCTATCTTCCTGTAAGTAATTCGTGAGTGTTGTAGAGTTAAACTACTCCCAACTTCGGATAAGAATAATAAACTTGTGTATGAAATTTAAATCTTGAAAAAAAAAGTTGATGGACATTTTAATGGATTGCTAGTTACGCCGAGAACATGAGAAATAGTCAAATAGGTTTCTAGTCCTCTGCAAATATTCTTCAGGGCCCGGCAAACACGATTTAGATAACTTAATTTTTTTGATGCAGAAAAGGAGACGTCTCAATTCATCTTCAGGTGACCATCAGCTCATAAAGAGTAGTGTGGCTGGAGAGAGTGAGTTTGAGCTGTTCTGTCTTACTGATGTCGGCTTGTCTTCTCTTGCCAATGGTTGTAAGGCACTCCATAATCTATGCCTAATATGGTGTCCAAATCTCACATCATCAGGATTGAATAGTATAGCTGAGAATTGCAAGTTTCTAAAATCCCTTGATCTACAGGTAATTTTTATGTCATTATGCGACTTCAGTTTTTTATTTTTTCGTAAAGGTATAACCAGTTGAAGTAATCTAGCTGTAATGTAGCTCTAATAACATTTTAAATCGTTCAGTTTTTGTGCTTAATGTTTTAGGTTCAAGTTCAAGGACGTTTATTTTTTTCAAATGACAGAAATGAAGAGATCTAATTTTAAAACTTCTATTATGTATTTTCAATTCTATATAAATTTGTAAAAAAGTGCAAGCTGTTAGCTTTTAGCTATTAACCAAATTTTGATTAAAATTGTGCGTTCAGTTTAACTTGAAGCTAATTTGAGGATTTTTTTTTTGCTTTCATATAAGCTTATTTTTGCCACTTTATCTGTATATGTCTTTATAAACATATCAATTTGAAGGCTTTTTTGCCTCTATATGGGCTTACATTTGTTGCTCTATTTATACAAATCATTATAAACATATCAGCTTGAGGATCATTTTGTCTTCATTTGAGCTCACCTTTGTCATCTTATCCGTATAGGTTCTCATAAAAATATCATTGCCAACGTACTCTACATAACATGACATTTCTTAAGTTAATTTTATTTTCATTGCTGAACATTTGAATGCATATAAAAATTAATTTTACCATGCCCTTCAATTATGGGCATTCATTTGAAGCTTATAAGTGTTGATTATCCTACTTTTAAAAATATAGCATTTTAATAAAATACAAACATAGTACTAATGTTTCAAATTACATTTTTCATAATTGAAAATGGCGTGTGATTATGTAATCATAATTGGTAGATTATAAATGTGCACTTTGTAATATAAAATTTCTTTTAATGCATAGTGTCTAACTTGTAAAATTTACATACAATTGATTAAGATAAATTTGCTCCTTGAATTAGAAATTAATTTTTTTACCCAACTTGCAATTAGCCATAGGATACACTTCCTCATTATGATTACCTCAAAATTGTGTTTTTATAAATAATCTATGAATTGAAACTTTTTTGCAACTGTAAAATTTCCTAACTCACAACTTAGTTCTAGCAAATAATAACCTCAAAATAACATCTCATACATAAAGCCTATTACTTTAGGTCGATGTCGTTGAGTTGGGTTGGAGAGTAATATGGAAAACTAAATGTTTTGAAAAAAATCCTAGCTTCACTTACTTTCTCCTTTGTTTCCCCTTCAGCCTGCTCTCTGCGCTAGCTCTCTGTTTCATGGCTAGGCGATTACAGGATGTGAAATGAGGGTATTAAAGCTTAGGTTTTTTTATTTTTATTTTATTTTTAGTATTAAAATTAGGTTAATTATTATATAAGATTTTATAAGTGCTTATATTGTTATCACTAATATTCTTACATCAAAAACTTCGCCGCCCTCCAATTCCATCATAATCGTTGCATGTAGTTTTAGTGTGAAATCTTGAAATTCTATTTGTAAGTTCTGGGCTGGGACAATACTAATATGAACAATAGATTAATTGATTTAATTCTATACACAATAAAACTTAATCTAAATTTAGAATGAAAAATTTAAATATTAAATTAACTTTATGAGCTAATATGATGATATTTATATATACTCTTATATTTATCAAAATGATACTAATAAAATATAAGATTTTATAAAAATAGCTTTAATCATCTTAGTGAGGTGTGAAAAAATGGCGCATGAAAATTTTAGGACTTTAATTGTTATTTTTTCATTTTTTAATATTCTAATTCTTCTTTGTGTATTAGAGTTTTGTCCTCAAAATTTGCTTCTTTCATAACTACTCAAACAAGTGAGAAAATTTCTATTTCATATCCTCCTTTTCCAGTGTTGTATTTTTTTTGGATCTATGCTTCTATTTCACTTGTACATAAGAGTGGTATTTGTTCTTTAGCTCTCCAATTTTTTTTTCTGGTTCTTCAAAATAAGTCAAATTGTTCTCCATCTTAATTTCATTTTGTGGCACTCATTAATTTAATCATTAGTGGCCGCCAATATTCGGCATTGATACATGAAAGATATTTTGTAAATTAGACATATCTAGTGATAATGCTAGTTTGTATGTTTCTATTTCTCTTGCACATAGGAGAGATGCTTGTTCTGTAGCTCTTTGATATTATAGTCTAATAATTTTTTCTGGTTCTTCAAAGTAAATCAAATTGTTCCCCCGCTCAATTTCATTTTGTGGCACTTGTTCATTTGACCATTAGTGACCCATTTTCTAAACATTGATACATGAAAAATATTATGCAAATCATACATATCTAGTGGTAATGCTAGTTTGTACATTTATATTTCACTATTTGACTTTAATTGTTATTTTTTCAAAATTTTTAATATTACAATTCTTCCCTGTGTATTAAAAATTTTCCTGAAAATTTACATATTTCATAATTAGTCAAACAAGTAGGAAAACTTCTATTTCATATCTCCCACTTTTTCCCATGTTGCTTTTTTTTTTTGATGTATGATTCTATTTCACTTGCACATAAGAGAGATGTTTGTTCCTGAGCTCTCTAATATTATAATCTAATATTTCTAATATTTTTTTGATTTTTTCTGGCTCTTCAAAATAAGTCAAATTGTTCTCCACCTCAATTTCATTTTGCGGTACTCATTAATTTAATCATTAGTGACCCGTTTTTTAAGTATTGACACGTGAAAAATATTATGCAAATCAAGCATATTTAGTGGTAATGTTTCTATTTCACTTGCACATAAGAGAGATTATTGTTCATGATGTAGGACTACAATGCTTGAAGTAACTATGAAAAAAGTTTGCACAACTTATTGATTAGAGCAATAACAAATAGAACTATTAGCAAATAAAACGATAAAACAAAACGTAAGAGCGGCCACATTCGTTTAGGCCAAGTTGCACATCAAGAGCTTTGAATCATCAAAATAACATAGGAAATCAATATCATGCAAATATAATAGTTTTCAACGAAAATCCCTAATCTAACAATGAGATTAGAAACAAATGAAGTGCACTCAAATTCCCTATGTTTACTAAGCTTGGCAAAATTAGGTAAACACGATCTTCATGACTAACATCAAATCACAAGGAAAGGATTAGACTTTAAGAAATACAAGAAGAGGGAGATTAGAAAACCTTCGTCAAGGATCGGTTGTAATCCTTCACTCGACGGTTCCAAGTTGCTCTTCAATAGTCTCGACCAAGGTATCCAAGATGCGCTCTACGTACTCTTCTATGATGTGGTCGATGCGCGGGTTGATGTCGAAGAAGGTCGAGTGTAAGATGCAAATAAATCCTTGCTCGTTGTAGGAGAGGTCGTAATCAAGTTCCGGATCGGCCATTCATGAATGCTAGATGACGGTTACCTCCAAAGATCTCTAGTAACCTTGCAACTCCTTTTAGAGAGAAAGAAGTTTCTCTTAACTTGAAACGGAGATGATGAAGTATGGCCGGCCACGGGAGGAGGATTTGGGAGAGGAGAAGTAGTTTAAGAAGGAAGAACAAATTAAAAATCTGAAATAAATTTCAGATTTCTAATTGGGAGGGATTTAGGAATTAAGTTTGAATTTAATTCCTAGAGGGGAAAGAGGTGCTAATGTAGAGAGAGGAGATTGGAGAGAGAGAGGGGCGGGTAGAGAGAGAGGGGTGGCGGCATAATGAGGGATGTGAATGAGGGATTTATTTCCTAAATCAATTGTTTGGTTTAAATTATGAGTTATGGGCTTTGGAAAATTCTGCCAAGGAGGGGTGGGGAAATTTTGAAAATCTTTCCAAGAGAGAAGATGGGGCTTTAGGAAATAAATCCCCAATTCTCTCCTAATGGGGTGGGCGGCTATAGGGATTAATTGGGCTTAATAATGTGAGGAAATCAAGCTTCTTAATTTGGGTTTTAGGGATTAGGAAATAATTTAATTAAATCCAATTTGAATTTGAAATTCAAATAGATTAATTTAGGAACTTTCTTAAAATAGATTTAGTAATTTATGAAAGATTTTAAATTTCAAATTGAATGAATTTGAATTCCAAAATATGTCCAAATTATGTCAATCCAAATTAGGTAATGGAAAGCAATGGGAAGAGGGGATCTATGGCCGGGGGGTTGGAGGGGCTCGGGTATGGGAAGGGAGAAAGCTTTGGGTGTGATGCGGCCGGTGGTGGTGGGAGGAGAAAGGAAGATATAGGAAAAAAAAAAAAGAACCACGAACCCGACTCGTCTAGGTTGATGGGTCATGCGCAATTCTCCCTCTCGTAGGGATCTCTCTCCGATTTCTCAAGCTCTCACAAGAACTCATGCAAGGGGAAGAAATATTTTAATAAATATTTCATTAATCTCAAAAGAAGAATACTAGGGCTATAAATAGTCTCGTACAAAGACTCAAAAAAATAAAAGGACGACAATGCCCTTAGGGCTTACATACGACCTCCCTTAATAAAAAGGTATAACATTAATCTAATAAAGCAAACATAATATGACGTCATAAATAAGAAAATACATAAAACAACTCAGAAACACAATGACTCAATCGTGGCTGTAGATCGAAGATCACGTTTCTGATAGACTATCCATGATCTGATGTCCCTATTATTCTCCCGGGGCGGGAGAAAGCTCGACTCCGTCGAGTACGCATCTCTGGTACTCTCGTAGATTTCTAATGCATTGGGGTCAATTTGCTGCAGCTCCTTGCGATCCAATCATATGTCCTCTGACTCGGGCTTTCCTTTCCACCTGATCAAGTACATCCTTCATCCACCCTCCCTTGTGGAGATGATATCATCACTCAGGACCGCGTCTACCTTTTCTACCATGGGTGATTTGGGTATATTTGATAGTGGAGGTAGGTTTGGGTTATCACAAGGTGGGGTCACACAAGACTGATGTATGAGTGGATTCGGTGGGTTGAAATCAGGACCTTCATATGACGTCATAAATATGAAAATACATAAAACAACTCAGAAATACAATGACTCAATCGTGGCCGTAGATCGACGGCCACGTCTCTGATAGACTCTCCACGATCTGATGTCCCCCATTAGCTCCTTATCTCTATAATATTTTTTTTGTGGTTCTTCAAAATAAGTCAAATTGTTCATCTCAATTTTATTTTGTTGCACTTGTTAATTTAATCATTAGTGACCCATTTTCTAAGCATTGATATATTTGGCAGTTATGACATTGTTAAATGAGGACAACATAAATAAAGTAAAATAATAAACTGAATAATACTACTCAATAAAACTAGGCGTCCATTTTTCATCATGCAGACTGTTATGAGTGTTAAAGAAAAATAACGTTCCTTAATGGTTGTTTTCTGCTACTTCTGAAGACCCTGGTTGCTTCAAGTATGGTTATTAGTTTATTATAATTTGTTCCTCAAACTATTATCTGCTATAATCCAAAGTGATTTTAAAATGTTTGAAACTTTTATGATATGAAATGTTAAATAATCTCTCCTTTAATTGGGATAGAGATATTGCTAATCGAATGCCTTTGATAATACTGTTTATTCTGTATGTTGGTATTTGGATGGTATTTAAGCTGATGGATTATTCCTATAATTAGCTATACTTGTTCTGGTGGTTTGTTTGAAGGGAGTGCAGTCTGTTTTTCTTTTGTTCAAATAAGTGTATATTTTGATTTCCTAATCATTCATAATAGGAGCAATTCTAACTAGTGTGCCTGCTGAATATAATTTTAATAGTCATTGTAGCTTGAATTTGGAATTTGGTCCACTTTTTTATTCTCCAACACCTCATCTTTGGACCTAAATGTCAGAATGCGTCTGTTTGGGATATATTTAAATTGTTACCTGGGTGCTACTGTATTCCGGATTTTATTTTGCAAAGTCACATTGTGGTGTGCCAAATCAACCAAAATTCTGCTTAATCTACCTCACATGCTTTATCTGCAGTGATAAAAATACTAAGAAAAACGTAACAACTATAAACAATTATTCACAGGAATAAAAATAACTTTCCATAATATTGAGACGGCTTTTGTTATTTATATGTATGAGGAAACGAGCTCTGTGCAGGAGATTTTGGATGCGTGGATAACTGTGTAAATCTTGTTGTTTTAGAATGGTTCTGTTTTTCAACCAATAGACTAGCTATATTATGTGAACCAGTAGACTAACGACATCGTGTCACATGTAACAATAGCTTTTATGGTTGTTTTTGATCAATGGTTCAATGGCCATAGATTTGTAGTGAAGAAAATTATAAAAAGATTAATTATTTTATTTTTCCTGCTGTTATGGACAGCACTAGAAATTAGTTCTGAGGTGAATATATTGTTAAATATTTCTATTTAATTTAATAATGTTTATCCTTTTTAGATAACTTGCTTCAATTGGAGATGATGCGTTTATTCTGTTGGATTGCTTGATGTAAAAAACGTCTGATTTCTTAGGGTTGCTATATTGGAGATCAAGGTCTTATCGCTATTGGCCAAAATTGTAAACTTCAAGATTTGAATTTGAAATTTTGTGAAGGTTTAACGGACACAGGCTTGGTTGGTTTGGCCCGGCATTGTGGGAGATCATTGAAGTCTCTCGGCATTGCAGCTTGTGCTTGGATTACTGATGTCACCTTGGAGGCTGTAGCATTCCACTGCTCCAGCCTTGAGACGTTGTCTCTGGACTCAGAATTAGTAATGAATAAGGGTTTAATATCAGTTGCCCAGGGTTGCAGAGCTTTGAAGGGTTTGAAGTTGCAGTGTATTAACATTACGGACGAAGCTTTGGAAGCTGTTGGTTCTTTTTGTTCATCATTAGAATTGCTGGCTTTGTATAGTTTCCAAAGATTTACAGACAGGTTCTATTCTGCACTATCAGTTAGTCCATTTATTTTCTATTGTTCGCATATTTTTGGATTCATTAAATGGATAAGCATGCATAAGTGGATTTTTTTTTTTTTTTGATATAAGTCATATCTTTAGATAAACTGCGGAGCTCGGGGTGTTTATTGTGTTATGCTCTTTCCTTGGTTATGCTTGTACTTATAAGTGTACTTGTACTATTTCTGCATGCATCCATTTAGTACTATAAAAAACACAATATGCGTCAACTCGTGCACTAGGGGTGTCAAAATATGATCAGACCTGTCAACCCGATCCAAAAAATATGGGTTCGAGTTGACACGTTTAATAAATGGTTCGGGTTGAGTTTTTTCAACCCATTTATTAAACGAGGTGGATTTGCGTTGACTCGCGAATCCATTTTTGACCCACAAATTATCCTTTTTTATTTTTCTTGTAGGTATAATCTTCTTATTTTTTATCAAATATGCTAAATTTTATAGTTAATAAGTTCTAAAAAATTTTCAACCAAAACATGTTAATGGATCGGATTCGGGTTGGTGTTTTTAACTCGTTTATTAAATTGGTTGAGTTTGAGTTGATTGGATTTGAGTCGGATCAATTTCTTGTTATACTCAAACCCAACCTGTCAACCGTTTTGATGCCCTTATCGTGCACTTACAATCTAAGTGGGAGTGCTTTTCTTGGGGGGGCATGTTTAAGGTGGTGAATTTGTTAAGATATTGAGCTATTAGTAGTGTATTATTTTATAAAATACTCTATTTAATACCGAAGTTTGTAGATGTCTGTCTTCAGACTATGCATGGCAGCTATACCATCCTTTTATCCTAGTCAAGGAAACTCTTTTGTGGATTTCTAGTTGTTCCACATGCAACTCTCAGACCTTCTTAGCTCCTCCAGGTCCTAGTTGAGGGCTTCTAGTTTCTGGATTTTCTATGGCTGCCCTCCCTCCGCTCCAAGTTTGACTGCTAGGCAAAGGATGTAACATCCAAACCTATAACCATCGATTCCATCAACAAAAGTCATGTAGGAGACAAACACAAGGAATCGTGTGCATGAAGGTTAAGGGTTGATTAGTTTTCTGTCCCTTAGTGTTGCAATGAAGACATGGGTAGCTTAATATCGAGGAAGTCAAAGGGAGCGGTCAGTTCCTTCAATTTTGCCATTTGGCGTTGCAATGGAGGCGAACGAGCTTTCCGTTACCTGGTGTCTAATAGGATGAGGAATATGTATTGATTCTATTGTTTGGAGTTTTGAAGGAGGTGACCGTTGCTTTAGTTGCAAGAAGAGTAATTGATTTAAGTCCTATAAAATAGCGGGAGATGAGGGAAATCGGGGAGGAAGAAAGGGACCGAGCGAGAGTAGGTGACGAGCTATGTTGCACCGATACGGATACGGCGATACGGATACGACACGATACGGATACGAGACACGCCAATTCTTAAAAATACAGGATACGGATACGGCGCGGATACGGCATTATAATATATAAATAATACATAAAAATTAAGAAAGTAATCAAAGTGTAATATTTGAAATGACAAAAAAATTGAAATAAAAGTAAGCATTAAATATTTAAATGTCTAGTACATCAACAAAAACAAGAAGATAAATTGTCCAGCACATGAAATTTCAACTATTCAATAGAATGAATGATAGGATTAGCTTCTTCAGTGGTTTGTCTTTGAGTTTCTATATCATCTTCAATAAATATCATAGCTTCTAATTCAGGCTCATCAAGTGAAAGATTAGCAATTTCTAATATTCCCATATCCTCAAGAGATTCAAATCCATCTCCAGCAACATCCCACATCCTGTTGTCTCCTTCCATATAAGTTGGAGTTTTCCTTGAGAGAAGCCGAAGGTTTGTATGCACGTAAACTAAATCTTCATTATAGGTGATTTCATTTGCCTCGGTATTCTTAGCTGCACAAATATTCTTCAAAGCAAGATTAAGCGTATGCACAACACATGGTGTCCAGAAAATCTGAGGATATGCTTGCTCTACAAGTAGACCTGCAGCTCTACAAACAGATGCATTATCAGTAATGACCTGAATGATGTTTGAAGGCCCCACCATCATGATAACTTCTTTGATTAAATTAGAAATGAAGAACTTATCATTGTACTGTCCTTCACAGTTTACTGCTTTGATAAACATAGGATAGCTCTCTGTTACAGCCATGAAGTTGATAAGTGGTCTTCTTTGTGGATCTGTCCACCCATCACAAACCAAAGTAACTCATTTTTCCTTCCAAACTCCTCTAGTAGGCTCGAGCAACTTCTCAATATTGTCCCTCTCTCTTTGCAACAACTTCGTTCTAATGACATTATATCCTGGTGGCACGTATCCTGCAAGATTGTTATTGCATGCATATGTAAAGGCATTCTTGTAATATAAATTCCTTGCTAGGTTAAAAGAAAGTCCAGCTGAGTAAAACATTCTAGCTATTTCCCCGTCTAGTTGTTCTCTCATTTGTAAATTAAATGCTTTCTCCAAAGCACTATCTACAACATGTTTTCTTCTTTTTGGTTAAAATCCCTCCATTCGAAAAGGCCCTTTATTTACAGTACTGTCATCACATCTAATTGAAGAAGATGATGAAGGATATGAAGCATGAGTGCTTGGAAGTGGAATATGTTTTGGAAGCTCTTTTTTACTCATTTGCTCAGCTTCACTGATTTTTCTTTGTAATTCAGCCATTTGTGATGAGCTTATCTTTGGGCAAACTTTGATTCCATGACCACTAATCTTCAACAAATGAGCTTTCACTCTATAATATGATCCTTTGTATGTTGCATTACAAAAATTGCATTTGAATGCAATATTGCCTCCCCCTTCTGATGTTTTACCTATTTTTGTAACATAACTCCATAGAGGTTTATTATCTTCAATATTGATTTCTGATGGCCTATCATCAGAACTAATTCCTACTTCACTAGAGCTCATTATCCTACAAAGGATTTATACAAATTAAAACCTATGAATTTGAAACATGAAAAAATTTAAGTGAAAGTGTAGATATGTTGCGACTCTGCCAGGGGTTTTAGGGGGCAGCGTCCCCGAAACAAATTTTTTTTGTAAGAGTAATTTTGAAGTGTTGTTTATTTTTAAAGTTGTTTCTATGAAAAGATACCGAGCGGTACCGAGCATGTTTTAGCTTCTCGGTGCCGCTTGGTACCATTTGGTACCCTTCTATACCGAGCAATACCGAGCAATACCTAGCGGTACCGAGCAATACCGCTCGGTACCGAGTAGTACCGAGCAATACCGAGTTACAGTACCGAGCAGTACTGAGTTCCAATACCGAGCGGTACCGAGTTCCAGTACCGCTCGGTATCGAGCAGTACCGAGCAATACTGAGTTATAATACTGTTCGGTACCAAGCGATACCGAGTTTCGATACCGAGCCTATGATTAAGAAAACAAAGAACGACGAAGAAAACGAACCTTCACTGCTCACGTCGCCTTCACTATTCGCGTTGTCGAGCCGCTCCGTCGACGAAGGATGATCCTATCGACTTTAATGCTCGCGTCGTCAAGCCTCTTTGTCGACAAAGGATGATCCTGTTTGCTTCTATGCTCGCGTCATCGAGCCGCTCCTTCAACTATAACGAAGAAGATGAACACTTGTGTGGAAACGAAAAACCTAGCTCTTTGAAATGTTTCAGCCGCCTAAATGAATATAAATATTGAGCGGAAACGGTGGAAAGCAGAAAAGAGTAGGGTAAATTGCGGCTCAGTGTTTTTTTTAATAGGACACGTGTATTCGATACGCGTGTCCAGTCAAATTTAAATAGTATTTTAATTGGATACGACAAAGCCGTATCCGACACGTATCCGTGCCGTATCGGAGGCGTATCCGTATCTGACACGTGTCCGATACAGCACGCCTCGTAAATAGGAGTATCCGTGCAACATAGGTGACGAATGTTTGAAAGCTAGGGATTGGCTGACATCCAAGAGAAAGCTTGTTTTAGAAAATTTTAGAGTTCATTATTTAGATTATGAGATTTTATAGTTTCAAATTTTAGATTTTTTAGAATAAAGGGTGAATTATATATATAAATAAAAATTTATTTAATTATGAGATATAGAATGAATATTTATATTTTCAATTTAAAACTCGATAGTGGCTAATGATAATTCCTATCTTATTTGAATAAAAACTTAAGATTGTATTTTATTATTAAATTATATATTACTATTATTGGAAATTTATTGAATTATAGATAAAATTTAGAATAAATTAATAATAAAATTTTGGAAATGCTATTAAGGAAATTCATTTTAAAATTTATGCCCATAAATTTTGAAATTTAATTTTAAGTTATATTATCTAATTGAACATAATGATAGTAAGCTTTCAAGGTTAATTATAAAAATAATTAATGGTATAAGAGCAAATCTTATTGTATAAAAATAATTTTGGAAAGAAAAATAGTAAAATATCCAGCAACATGTGTATTCTATAATTTTTAACATAGCTACTGTCAAAACTAGCTATATTTGGTTTTCCATAAGGATTTTTTATTAGGTTCTCTATTTCTCCTTTCTTTAATTATCATTATTTTCTATTTATTAGCATTTGATCTATCAGTTTCCTGCATTATCTTCTAATAAGCCTAGCTGTTTAGAAGTGGGATTTGGTGCAGAGGACAACCTTAGGAAATCTACAAAACTAGAAGCTGTCAGTTAGGAGCAGGAGCTAAGAATGACCTCGGAGTAGCCACAGGATAGCTAGACATCTACAGTAGAGTTTTCTTAACTGGGATAGAGGATGCTACAATTTCCTTGCATGGTGCTGAGGATAATCATCCAAGAATATGGTATTAAACAGTCAAAAAGTTTTCTCTGGGAGACAAATATTTCTTGTTACAGGAGTTCATTATGGAAGCATGATTCTTGAAGTTTTTTATTGTTATAAAAGATTCTTGAATTCTTTTGTCCTCTTTTCTTCACTATCTTATGGTGTCAAGTCTTGATGTTATTTTCTCATGTACAACTATAATTTGTAAGCTTTCTCGTACTGGTTCTTTTGAAACTTCTTAAGGACTTCCTTTTGATTAGTAGTGAGAGGATTAGCATGCGGATGCTTGGATCTTATTTGATTGCTTGTTATACATTTGTTCAGTGGTTTGGTACTGATGGCATTGTGGCGGTTCATGAATTTTTTCTAGCTTCAGTAGGTGTTCGTTTCTCTGTCTGTTGCTAAAAATTGTTTTGCTTTTGGATTCTCCAGAGGCCTGTCTGCTGTTGGTAATGGGTGCAAGAACTTAAGAGATCTTACTCTTAGCGACTGCTATTACATCAGTGATATAAGTCTTGAATCAGTTGCCCGTGGCTGTCCCAAATTAAAACGCTTGGAAATCAATGGCTGCCACCACATTGAAACATTTGGTGTGGAGAACATCGGAAAATCTTGCCCGTATGTTCATGTCCTTAAAGACGCTGATGGTCTGCCTTACTAGTGGTTTTCTAATTATATATTTCTATTTGCATGCTTGTATGTACGTATTTGCGTTCATTATTACTTGCTAAATCTTCAATTTGAAGAAACGTCCTTTCTCTAATCAAGTTAAGGATCTAAGGTACTTTCGCAGCTTATTGATGTACAACTAAAAGTAATTTATTAAAGCATCTATACATTTTTATTAACGCCAATTTTTTATTTTTAAAAACTTTTTTTGTTTGAGCAATTTGAAATTATAAGATAAATGGAAAACAGAATATGAGAAACATGACAATTTATGTATCATATTTCTTGATAAAATTTCAGACTTAATAACATTTTTTGTGCATGTCTTTTCTATGATGTCATAATTAGTTTAATGAAGCAACCCTGCTTTTTCAAGAAATGCCACTTGATTAGTTTATAATTTTGAGGTTTAGAGATGCTTTTAAGACTTTATCTTGGGAAAGATGAGCATCTATAGATTCTAGCAAACAAATATTGATTTTGCTTTATTAAATTTATTTATTATTATTTGCTGAATGAAAGTTTAAAACCTGTCCTTTCTTTGATCATTTAAAATTACCATTACAAATACATGCCTTAAGAATGGTGATTTGCAGTGTCTATCTTCAATTTTCAACGGCGAAAATCATTCATGTATGTCATTATTTTAAAGAAACTGATGACTTTGCCTGGTTAAAGTTAATAAAGGCATAGTTCAATTCTAGGACTTGCTTTAAATACATATTTAGCCTTCATGTCACAACTCAGTTCATAAAATGTAGCATGTTTATAATTGATTTAACGAGAAATGTGGTCAGCCCCTGCCACACTACATTACAAAACCTTTTCATTTTCTCTTTGTAAAATTTTATGCCTTTTGTAGAACTCGAGTACCTTTGTTACTTGGTTTTTGTTTCATTGAAGGTGAAACTAGCATTTACTAGAACATCTTAACGGGGGAATACCCTTAATATTTTTTAAGTTGATTTCATGAAGTTTTTGTAAAAATAGTTGGTGGTGTGATGAAATGTGCAAGAAAAGACAAAAAATAAGAAGATTTGTTATAAGAATTAGTTGTAAAAGCTTAGAAAATTGAGAAAGATATAGGACTTATAGGGAGCGTAAGAAAACAATACGTGATACAAAAAATCCACCTTTTAGTAATTTATATAATAGATTAGATACTAAGGAGGACGAAAATGTATGCATAAGTTAGCAAATTAAAGAGATAGGAGAAATAATGATTTAGTTCAATTGAAGCGTATTAAGGATTGACGATCAAAAAATGCTTTTATTAAAAGAGGATATTCAACATAGGTCGATGAGATATTTTAATAAAATTTTCAATGAAGTTGTGAGAATGTGATTGACTTTAGCACATTTAATGAAAATACAGTTCTGTGTTTTTGTAGTCGTATTAGTAAAATTAAAGTTGGAGAGGCTTAAAAAAAATAAAATAGTTGACCTAATGATATTCCAATAGAAGTGTGGAAATGCTTAGGAGATTAATGGAATTTTTTGGCTTACTAAACTTTTTAATATTGGGTTATCATAGTGATGGTGAAATAGATAGGAATATTATTAGTAGAATTCAAGTTGGGTAGTTGAAGTAGAGGAATGCACCGAGCTTGTTGTGTGATAGAAAAGTCCCCCTCAAACTTAAGGGAAAATTCTATAAGATGGTGGTTAGACCTGCAATGCTTTATGATGTAGAATGTTGGCCATTAAAAGATAAGCATAATATTAAGTTAAGTATTGTAGAGATGAGGATGCTCAGGTGGATGAGCGGCTTTACTCTTAGAGGTAGCATAGAAAATGAGGATAGACGTGAAAAGGTTGGAGTAGCTCCAGTGGAAGATAAGATTAGAGAGCGTCGTCTTAGATGGTTTGGCGGCCTTCCGACGGCCCGGTTAGGAAAGTAGATGTATTAGATTTGACTTGTGTTAAGAAAGGTAGTGGTAGACCTAAAAAAGAATTGGTTAAAAAATATTAGAAATGACATTTCTTTTTTAAATTTAAATGAGAATTTAACTTTTAACATGACACAATGGAGAAAAAGGATTTATGTAGCCAATCCCACTACATAGTGGGATAAAGGCTTGCTGTTGTTGTTGGTTAAATTTTAAAATAGTCAATTTTTGTTAGGGGTGTCAATTTTTGACACGAACCGAAACACGACCCAAACTCGACCCAGAAAAATCCGGGTTAGGGTCAACCCGGACCCGAAACGGGTCGGGTTCGGGTTCAACAAATCAGCCCGTTTTAAAAATCGGGTCGGGTTCTTGTTGACCCAGCAACCCGAATTTGACACGAAAACTCCTATTTGACCCGAAAATCCGAGATTGACCCGTTTTTACCCTATTTTGAGCTGAAAAATCGAAGATTGACCCGATTTTGACCTGAAAACTAGCAATTTTAGGTCAACTTCGGGTTATTCACGTCGGGCCGGGTTGACCCGGACCTGAATCTGGTCGAGTTCGGGTCCGGAAATCTGACCTTTTTTAAAAATGGGTCAGGTTCGGGTTGACCCGAACAGTGTCGGGTCAGTTTCGGGTTCGACCCGAACCCGACCCGTTGACCCGAATTGACACCTCTAATTTTAGTCCTAGAGTATAAAGTTGCTCCAATTTAGTCCCTCAACTATACAAAATTGATCCGAAATAGTCCCTTTGGGACTAAATTGTGATCAATTTTGTTAAGTCGAGGGACTAAATTGAGATCAATTTTATATCATAATTACAACATGTGGGACTATTTTGTATCATTTTATATAGAGGGACAAAATTTGGGCAACATGATACTCTAGGACTAAATTGGACATATACGAATAGTCTGAGGACTATATTGAGATTTTCCTATTTTAAAATTATTTTGAAGACTAAAAATATGCCGGATAAGTGGAGTATTTTGGTTCATATTTTTAAGAATAAAAGTGATGCATACAAGTGTGAGAATTATAGAGGAATTAAGTTTATGTGTCATACATTAAAATTATGAGAGAGTAGTTGAGCATAGGCTACGATGTGATATTAATATTTCTCAAAATCAGTTTCGATTCATGCTAGATAGGTCTACTATAGAGCTATACATTTGTTGAGAGGTTTGATGGAGAAATATATAGAGAGTAAGAAGGATCTACATGTGTTTTTTATTGATTTACAGAAAGCATAGATAATGTTTCAAGAGAAGTGCTATGGAGAATTCTCGAAAAGAAAGAAGTTAATAATGTGGGGATAAATCTTTTAAATGGGAAGCTCTCTTAGAGGTAAGTATAACGACACCCGAGCAATTGTTTAAGTTACATCAAGTTGGCTGCAATATCAAGCGATTATATCAAAGGTCAAGGACAAGTTAAAAGCTAGTTTGGGGCTATAATAAAGACTAATCCCACTTTATGGTCTGAATTGTGAGCTACTTTAAGATCAAGCGCAACTTCAAAATATGCACAAGTGCTTCTTTATCTCTATATGGAGAGTTACATGAAGAACTGTGTTGCGCTGAGGGTATTATTAGAGGAGAAAATTATTATCTTATTCATTAGAGATCCACTCTGTTTATAATTGGAGATTAAAAACAATGCTCTAGGTTAAATCTAGATATCATGCATCACACCCCCATTATAATTATATTAAAATTTAAATTTTAGCTCAATCTTTTGATATCGTCAAATCTGTTGATCCATAAATTACAAAAAAATATTTATAAATTAAAGAATCATGTTTCAAAGAATGGTGAAATCGGTTTGTAAAATGAACACCAAATGGTCTCAAAATCCTTACTTGAAGCGATAAGTGTTAATTATTTAAAGAATTTCACCTAAACCCAAAAATTATGAAAAAATTAATGAAACTAAAACATAATATTATATATATTATGACGAAGACGATTTGTGATTTGGACTTATACTGATTCCTGAAATAATTTTTTGATTATTGTCGATAAAAAAATTTCGTTAAAAAAATTAAGGATTTTCACACAATTGGCACTAGGGGTGTAAACGAGTCGAGTCGAGTCGAGTTTAGGCCCTTATCGAGCTCGACTCGTTAGATGGAAAGCGAGCTCGAACTCGATCTCGTCTCACTATAAACGAGCTCGAGCCGGCTCACCAGCCATGGGCGGGAATTTTTAAATTTAGGCGAGATTTTAAAATTTTTTAAAAATTATGCGGGATTTTTAAAATTTAAGCTGGATTTTTAAAACTTAGACAAAATTTTTTAAAAAATATGAAATGTTTAACATTTGAATAAATTTTATGTGATTCTATTATTATTTTTAATATTTAAATTTAATAAATAAAATAAAATTATTTAAAAATATTAATATAAATTCGAGCAGGCTCGCAAGTTCACGAGCTAAGCCGGCTCAAGCTCGAACTCGAGCTCGACTCGCGAGCCCATAAAAGAGTCGAGCTCGAGCCGGCTCGGCTCACTTACACCCCTAATTGGCACACTTGAATTTTATGTTTACATTGATGAAAAATGAGAGTTTTGACTCATGGAGAGCTTAGGAGAGGCTGTCACTGTTTAAGAGAAATAGAGGCAAATCTAAGTGGTAACTTGGATCATAGATACTATGTGAGCCATGCAGGTGTCATGCCCTAGGGTTGTGGGCGAGCAATAATGAGTGAGCTTGTGGCTAGTGTATGGAGTTTGCAGGGAGGTGAGCACATGGGAGAGCATTGTGATGGGTGGCAGGTGGGTCATGCATAATGGAGGGGGAGTACTGTAGCTTGGGCAAGAGCTAAAGTGGCTATGATCCAACATTAGGGGAGAAATTAATGTGTCTTTGTTTTGATTAAAAAAATATATTTAAATATATATATAATTTTTTTAAAAAAATATTTAATTATTTTTGGGAAAATTGAATTTTGAACTATAGTTTCGAAATCTAACACAATATTAGGAACGATATATCATCCCAAACGGAGAAAATATCATTCACTAATTAGTTCAAATTTCGAAGCTTTAAAGTTATCCAAATTGTCGTAGTCAAACTCAAAATTATTTGACTATGCTAATTTGGATGAAAGACCATTAATTTCATAATCAAAATCACGATACTAATTGATATATCTCTCCAAAGAAAGAAGTTATCAATCATCACCAATCGCTTGAAAATGACGATAATGATCGTTGTATTTTCCCAAGAATAATTAATTAAAGATTTTTGAAAGATTTTGATTTTGAAAATCAATTATGGGTTTCTAAATCTCCTACGAGCGCAAGCCCTCGTAGTTAATTATATCGTAGGAAATCAAAATTTCCTACGAAAACTCTCGATTAAAATAGCGGTGTAAATTTTATTTAGATTTTCAAAGCTGGATGTCAGAGGAAGAAAATGGTAGGAATTTCAAATGGGATTGGTTCAAAATTGAATACTTATTTTCGGGGTCAAAGGAAGAGGAGTAGGGAGTGTTTTTAAGATTCTGAATTACTTCAGAAAACACTCCAATCTATCTTAAGTGTTGGGCTTAAATTTGATTGAAAGAGATTTAATATTTAAGTGATCAATTTTATTAGAAAGTTGGGATTCAATTCCCGGAGGTTGAGGTCTTATAGCCCGAGCCAGCCTCAGAACCTAAGTCTAAATTGGGTACTAAAAAGTGACCCGAACCTAGCTAGTGCAATGCGAATCTGGTCTTACCCCGGCCTGGATTGGGGAGCCAGCTAAACTACCTAAACGATTTTAAAATATGAGTCCGGTCTTTTGTAGAGTGGTAGGGACGTTATTTAAGAAAGGTATTTGAGAACGGGACCGACATCTAGAGCGGATCCTAAATGGTCCCTTAAACTTATGTTGGGTTTGATGCTTAAGCTAATGTAATTAAAGATTTAATTCGTTATTAATCTAATGCATGCTGATCGACTCGATTAAAAAAATTGAATTTGAATTAAGGCTATGAAATGAGGACTCCCGGCGGTCCTGAGCTTACTTCTTAAATTCGTTAGAATTTCTATATGAGCCTAAATGTTTTAATTTAATTTAAGTAGAAAAAGTTTTATTAAGTCCTTAAGAGCCTAAAATCGTACTCCAGGTCAAACCAAATACGACATGCAAGTAAAAGGACTAGGAAAACAGATATTTCTAATGCGCAATCAATTTAAATAAATCAATCATATTAAATATATCAAATTGAATGTCCGTAGGCAAGTGCCTCTTATTATTACATCACAGAATTTTAGGCTCAATTAAAGTGGCCGGGCACCACTGACTACAACCCGGATTTTATCTTAAGACTCAAATGACTTTGAGATTTGGGATTCTTCTCGTTGTCCATTTCTTCGTCTTCTCACGAACATCTTGATTCGTCGGTTCCGGATATCCAAATGGAAAGAAACTCCCCCTTGAACGGGGTGTTATCTTTCCTCTTTGGATATTTGAAAGGCATCCTAATTTGACTTCCAAATGGAAGAAGACTCTCCCCTTTAGGGATGTCTTCACCTCTTTAGAACTCAAATTGGATAAAATGTCCCAATCTCAAATCATTTCAAATAAATACAACCTTATTCAATCAAATTTACATTAATGTGAAATAAAAAAAATCTAGACTCAATCCTGCAAGGTTATCCTCTCTGTTTAAAATTGCGCAATGAGAGGCGCGCCTTGAGGCACGCCTTTGCGCAATTCCTCCCAAAAACGCCTCATAGCCTACGCAATTCTGGTCTTGCAAGAGGCGTACGCCTCACAGGGGCTGAGGCGCGCCTTAGAGGCGCAATTGCGCAATTCCTTGTGAGGCGTACGCAATTCTGGGTAGGGTCCACTCACTTAAAATGAGGTCTTTTTATCTCTTTCACCCGTCTCCTTCAGCAAAACCCGATTTTTTCTCCCTCCCGCACGCTCCAGGTCGCGAAAACAGCCGTCGGCCTTGCTTCCCGCCGCTCCTCCCGCCGGCGCCGCCCCTCTCCGGCGAAGTGGAAACTTCCGGCCACCCTCTAGGAGTACTCCACATTGGATTTTAGGTATTTTTATTAAGTTTAGGGATATATTGATGATGACAGGGAAGAGAAAAGTGAGTCATATTGATGATGATGATGACATGACATTCATAGATACAATTGGCGAAGAAGATTCACTTGAAGACCCATTTAGTGATGGGATATGATTTCATTTTATATGTTTTTTGTATTTTGAGAGTTTTGTTAAACTAGTATTTTGTGATTTTGTACTTTGGGATTTGATTTTATTGCATCTACTTTCTTATTTTCCACTATTGCTATTATTTTCCTGTTAAAACCCTTAATTTTTCATTTACGCAATTCTGTGTTCGTGAGGCTTACGCCTCAGACCGCCTCGAGGCTTACGCCTCGCCTCACGGACGAAAACCGCCTCGAGGCGCAGTTACGCAATTTTAAACCTTGGTTATCCTAATAATCAACAGTTATATCTATAGTCCCAAGCAGTTAATATTCAATCTCAAGCAGTTAATATTCAATCTCAAGCAGTTAATATTCAAAATTTAAATGCTCAATTAATTACAACATAAAATGCAAACAATCACATCAATCCTAGGCTAGCAAACAGCATGCAGTGAAAACTCGAAAATCCGGCACACAGCTGCAAAAAGTAAACACCGGCCTAGCCTAAAACTAGAGTTGGTGCTCCTAGCAAACCATCTACAGTGTGTGATATAGGCTGTGTGGTTTAGATATGTCCTAAATAGGATTATTGGTTAGAGTTATTTAAAGTTCGATTAGTTGAAAGGCTTAAGGTATTTACGTTTGAATTCAAATATTAATGGCTTAAGGTTAATTTTAAGATTTATTTAATTATTTGTTGGATATCACCTTTGTTTCACATCGAGGCCGTGAAGTTTATTTCACCTTCCTTGGGGCTAAGTTAATAGCCTCGTAGGCCTGGGTTACCCAGTGGTACCCGGTATAATTAAGTGGCTTAAGTTGATTAAGGTTTTAAAGTTAATGAATTTTAATCAAAATTGGTTGATTATTGATTTTAAGGGTTGATTAGACATTTCTGGAGTTTTAAAGCAATTTTGAGTTTTATGAATTTTTGGAATATTTTAATCATTTAATTAAGGGGTTGAAATTGACTTTTTGATTAAGCTCAAATTCTGGAATGTTTGTATTTTATTAAAATACTAGACCTTACTATGATCAGTTAGACAGTAAGTACGTTGAAATCGGATTTTTCTACATTTTATTACGAAGGTTTGAAGTTTTGAACTAGTTTTTAACTATGGTTTGACCAATTTGTTGACTTTTTGAAATATTACAGATTTCTGAAATTTAATATTTTTAGTAAATATTAGACCTTATTAGGAGTTGAATGCAAGTGAGTTTGGGTGATTTGGATTTTTCTTGAATTAGTTATGAAGGTTTGAAGTTTCGGTAATTATTGAATTTCTTGAAATTACTTAATTAGAGGGCATTTTTGTGATTTTACTCCAAATAAGATCCCCACTCCTTGAAATCAGCTCCAAAGGTCAGGAATGACCTAAGGAGAGATTCCCAAGTGTTTGGGCAAATTTTGGAATTTTTAATAATTATTAATTAATTATATTAATTAAATATTCAATTTCACTTAAAATTCAATTAAGGTTTAATTTGCTGTCAATGCAATTGGATTTTAATTTTCATGAGTTAAGGATTGAATTCTGGTCAGTTAGAGGGGTTACACATATTTTTTGGGTTTAAATTGGATTTATTACATTTTCCGGAAGGGTTAATGGCTTAATTAAGGGTTTAAGACTTAGAAAATTAATTAATGGTCTTAATGATTTCAAAAATCAGTGAGATTTTCTCTAATGGCTGAGAGTGTCACTATGTTTGAAATGTTCAAGTTTCAAGTTCAAATGAGGTGTATCCTAATCACAATGCATTTTCTAAGTTGTTTAATCAAAGTCCTTAATTATTGTCCTTAATGACACTAAGTTGTGTAGGTTTGAATCAAAGTTTGGACTAACCCTTGACAACATGTAAGAAAACATAAGCATCACATTCAAGTCCTTAAATCTAGGAGAACCTAGACTAGGTGGTGTGTGTACAACCTAAACATGCAAATCAACCTAAAGCTTAATTAAGTAAAGGATTAATCGATGAATAATTAGCCAAATAACTATTCATTGATTAATTAACATTCCCCATAAATTTCTATTCAAACATTCAATCCATGCTTAAAATCCCAAGAGATCTCTCAAATTCTTAAGGGTTTAAATGTATCTAATTTTAAAGTAGATTTTAAAATATATAACTATATAAATACATATATATATGTAAATATATATTTTAAAATAAGATAATTAAAAATATTACTAAAAATAAATTTTTAGGGGTTGAGAGACCCACTGATCTTAAAGTTGTTTAAAAATAAATTTTTTTATTTTTATTTTTAAAATATTTGATATAATATTTAATTAAATAATTACGAGATACTAAATATAATAAAATGATTGAAATTAATCAAAATAAATTGAGTTTTAAAATTCTGAAAATATTTTTAAATTAAAATAAGTTATAAATTAAATTAAATTAGGCTTTAAATATTTATGAAATTATAAATCACTATTAATCATTTAATTTGAATTTTCAAAAGTATTTAAATTTAATTCCAATTAAAACATAACATATATGTATATTTTAAATCAACTTAATTTCAAACTAAAGTATATATGAATACATATATATATTTATTTATATTTAATTAATATTAGTTAAGATTTCTGGAAATTTAAAATATTTTAAAATTTAAGATCTAAAATTTAAATATTTAATTATATTTAAACAAATATGAATTTTAAAATATTTAGTATTTAATATTTAAATTATTTAAAGTAAAATTAATATTTAGAGTATATATCAGTTAAAAATATATATATAATTAATTCTATAATAATTTTATTAAATAAAACATATTACTTATATATATATATATATATATATTAACAAAATAGAAGAAGAATTAAAAAAAAAAAAAAACGATTTTTAAATCGTTTTTTAAACAGGTCTGACGGCGGGATTGCCACGTGGCCTCCTCTGGTTCGTTCAGCTAAAAAGCGGCGGCGGCAATCATTACTGGCTGATTGAGAAAAAACGTGGCCCCACGCGTTTTCACTAATCCACGTCGGCAGCGAACATCCGCCGTTTGATCCCCCTCTCCTACGATCTGACGGCTGGGATCAAATCCCGCTGTTTGATTTTGATTGAATGAAATCAAACGGCGGAGAGGCTATCCCGCCGTTTCGAACGGGCGGTTGAGATCGCGCCGGACGGAGGCCTGAACGACTGGAGAAGCCGTGCGATTTCGACTGAGAATGGGAGGGCTAGATCGTGACCGTTGATCGCAAGATCAACGGTCCCGACATCACACAGTTACAGAACTGTGCGAACCGAACCCTAATCAACTAAAATGGCTCATTCTCTCAATCCAGTCAATCAAATGCAATGAAATTTTAAACCTAGATTTAATAGATGAACAGAAGTTCTGGGGAGTTAATTTTAATGTTTAAAAATAACTTATTAAAAAGTTATTTAATGCTAAGTGTTCTAGCCTATGGATTAAGATTTTCACCTTGATAATGGACGTTTTAACCGTTTAAAGGCGTGTTGCACTTGTAGACTGTCCACGCTCCTTTTTGTAGAAGAGTCCACGAGCTAGTAACGTCTGGATCAAGAGGAAATCAACTTGGACGGTGATTTGCTTGAGCTCGCCGGAATCCAGTCGTCGACAGCCTCCAATCGCCAGGTTTTGACTTGGGGAATGGAGAGGGAACCCCCAAGAGCTAAAACAAAATTATCTCTGGCCTGGAGAGATATTGAATAGTGAGAGAAGGCTAGATCGAGAATGCGGCTCAAAATGAGTCTCTACCCTATTCAAGTAGCCCTAGGTCTATTGGACGGCTAGGATCATCTTATTGCACCTCTGGATGGCTGCCACATGTCAAGGGAGTTGGTGGGAGCAGAGAGCAAGGACGGCCCAAGGACATCCTAGATGTAAAGGGTGTTTTGTCTTGATTTGAGCACATGGGAGGGATTAGGTCCATTGGATCAAGATTCAAGGGCTTAGAATACTCTAAGAAGGTTCCAGAAGTGGCTCAATCAGCAGGGATTAAATGGGATTTGAATTAGACAAGTTTGATTAAGGGTTTTAATCATTTGGAAGCTCATTTGACCATTTGTTGACTGGTTTGACCAGTCAACAGGTCCAATTAGCTGACATGGCATGCCAAGAGACTAATTGAGCTGATTGAATGATTTGATGGGGTTTAGGCTAGCATGAATCAAGCCATTTGGTCACTTAAGCCTCTTAAAGGGGTTTGTTGACCAGTCAACTGGTCAACCCAAGGTGAGGTGGCAACCAAAACTATTTGAGAAATTAATTAAAATAGCCTTGAAAGGGTTTGACAAAGATTTACAACCATTTGGAATTTAATTCAAAATGGAAAGGCTCAAGGGTTGATTTTGGTCAACCTAGGTTGACTGGGTCAACCAGGTGGGTCCCAGATCTAGAAGTTGATTCAATCAATTCAAAACAACATTTTGAGTCTATTGGATATGGTCCCAAGGTCTAAGGGGGTCATTTGGTTCAAAACACCTGTTTGGACCCTTAAAGGGCCATTTGGGTCAACTAAGTTGACTTGGTCAACTAGGTTGACCCAAGGCCTGAGAATGGGTCCAACAGGTTTGAAATGACATTTGAAACTTGCTGCAAGTGATTGCATTCAATTCGGAGTTCATCTGGTTTAAAATCAACATTTGAGCCCCATAGGGGTATTTTGGTCATTTTGACCCCTGGTCAACTGGGGGTCAAAATGGATCAACCAAAATGCAGTTTAATGTTCAACATATTAAGATTAAAGGTCTGGAAGTGACTAGAGGCTTTGGTGAAGGCTCTAAGGTCAGAATCTTCAAAGTGACAGGTCCAGTGGCATAGGCTGTAAATATTTGAAGGTTTTACAGCCTATGGATTTTAATTAAGTTTCTGGGGTTAGAGACCTCAGAATGGGCTCAAATTTGGAGGGTTGCCTCCCGAGACATGTCCCATCAGTATGCAACTGACAAACTCTGAATCGGAGGTCATTTGACTGGGTTTTTAAGTGTTTGAAAATTCAATGGAAAAGGCCTTTAAGACAAAACCTTTGGACCTTGGATTTAGCTTGATTGACCTAAGATCTAGGTAGATCCTAAGGTTTGAATAGATCTTAAAGTTAGGAATCTAGAAGGATCCTAGAGCCTAAGAAATTCCTAGAACTTGGAGTCTAGAAGAAATTTAGGATCTATAGTAGCTCCTGAGGTCTAAGCTCTGGAAGAATCCTAGCCTAGATCCTAAGGTCAGGATACTAAGAGGATCCTAGAATTTGAATTGATTTGAAAATTAAATTGATTTAGGGTCAAGAGTAATCCAAGTGACCTCATACGAAAATGAGGTCAACAGTCTTACTCACTAGTGATCCTCCCTATTTATAGTTGAGGATTGAATACAATGTTTGAGGGCGCACCCAATTAATGTATACCACTCTTCATAGAGATCCTTCTTGTTCAATGTACTTTAATACTAACAGCTCCAAAGAAGAATCAACTATTGTTGAATGATGGAGAACAAATTCTTTATAAAGTAGAAGTGATGACGGCGCAGAAGAACTATATAACAAAAATAACAAAAAATGGCTTAGCCAATCAATTTAGGAAGGGCTTCTAGAAGGTACACTGGGTTTTGATAACACTTTGTAGCTGGGAAGGTGACAATTTTTTTAGCAAGAATTAAATGATATTATGTTTGTTGAGATTAGCTTAGGGTTTTGTTTGCTCTCATTATAATTTGAAGGCCAATAATGCAATCTTGTTACCTTTAAAGAGCTTATGAGGAATTAATTGAAACTTAAACACGCCTTGTTATCCCTCTCTCCTTACAGCTTTCCTGCCCCTTCACGTCTCAACCATATAAATTGAGAGCTCAACTAGAATGATTGACACTTGCTTTAATTAAAATTATACTCAACATCTAACGAGATTTACCAAAATGTTTCCGAAACCGTATTAAGCCATCTAAATTCCAAGGAAGACCATCATTTCCTACAATAAAATTTGATCGCAAAACCTGAAGGGCTCATTTACTTGTATAAGTTCTTCCACCTTGTGTTTGCTTCCTTTCATTTCAAATTATCCATAAACACAGGAAGAAATTATTTAGGTAGATTGATAGTGTTTTAAACTGCACTTGACTATATATCAATTGATTCTTTTTTTCTTTCAAAAAGCTTGTGTAGGGGTTTACTGCAACAGGAGTGATATTCTTTACTGGCAGTTTCTTGATGGAGTGGTTGCTACACTTGACCACATGATTCTTTAGATACGAGCTTTTTGCATATCTGAAAATGACTTACCTAAACAAATTGTGTATATATGAATACGACATGAATTTTAAACATGAAAAAAAAGGACATGAATTTTAATCTTTTTATCTCTGAAAATCATAGTACATTTTTTGTGTCATGATTAACAGAGAACTTCTGGACTTGGCACTGTTGTACTGTCCTAGGATCAGGAATAGTGCGCTTCACGAGATTAGCAAAGGCTGCTTACATTTGCAGGCTCTTGACTTAGTGGACTGTTCAAATATAGATGATGAAGCTCTCTGTAGCATAGCTAAAGGTTGCAGAAATCTAAAGAAACTTCATATTCGCCGTTGCTATCAGGTAATTATTTCTTTTAAAGTTCACATTATCAGTGTTTACTTTTAGATTATCGGACAGTAAAACATAAGTCGTTGAGATGGTTGAAAAAATTGCATTTAGAAAAAATATAGGGATTCCTGTATATGTTATACTTTTAAATATTGAAGTTATACTATCTTCTTTAATTTTGAATTGTTTATGATGCAGTAGAATCAGCTTATTGGTTCATTCAGATTCATTTTCCACTTATTACATGTAATGTGAAAGATAACCTTGAAAAGTTTGTACGCCATGAAGCATCACATCAGCTTATTGAACATTTTAAACAAATAATCTAGCAAATATTAACAAACGTTTCTTGTTCATAAAATTTATAAAATTTATTAATTAAAAATTATTATATCATTATGCTATAATAAATATAAAATATTTATATTACGTATGTTTATCAATTTTATAATCAAATATTAATCGAGTTTTTAATGAGTTTATTGATGTAGAACATAATGACCAAGATGATTTAGATTAGGATTTTGCACGCTTGATGATTAAGATCAAGTTAACTAAAGCTTGATGTTGATTTAGACAATGAAATAAAAAAAAAAAGCGATAACAAAAGCTTAGGCCAAGTCACCTGCAAAAAGTAAAAACCACAAGAGAGAGAGGGGGGAGGGGGGGGGGGGGAATTTGGGATTATTTTCCAAAGGAGAGATACTTCCTTATGGAAGGAATTTAATTGGTGGGGACATGGGAATTTTGGCCAGGTGAGAGAGAGAAGAAAGGGTGTTTAGGTTCAATGTATTTGGAGTTAAGACATTAATTGCTCAATTAATTCAGATTTGAATTAATTGATTTATTTAATGGCCTTTCCAAAGATAGGATTAATGAAATAGGAAGGATTTGAGATTTAAACTTGAATTATTTCAAAATTCAAACTCCTTCCAAAGATAGATGAAGTTAAATAAGGAAAGTGGAGCTTTAGGAAATAATTTTGAAGAAGGGGTAGGGATTTAAGGCAAGAGTCTATGGCTTGCTTAATAGAGAATCTTCAATTAGGTAAGTGAAATTAAATCTCATTCAATTAAAAATTGAATTGATATGAGATTTAAATATTTTCCTAAAATAGATTTCGTATTTTAGGAAGGATTTTGAATTTCAAATCACTTGGATTTGAATTCAAAATTAATCCTAATTATAGGCAATCTATATTAGGAAATAAGAGAAAAGGAGAGAAAAGGCCAAAAAGGGGCTGGTGGTTTGTGGTTGGGCTATGGATGGTGGAGAGGAAAAGAGGGAGAGGTGTGGGTGGGGGTGGAGTGGGGTTTAGCCGACAGTGAGGGTGGATTTATGGTGGCCGTCAGCTTAAGGTGAGGGTTTGGCTAGTGAATCCGGCGGCCAGGAGGAAAAGGAGAAGGAAAGAAAGAAAAATACAAGAACGATAAACAAACCACGAACCCGGCCGTCTCCAAGGTTTGTGGGTGATCCGTTTTCCCTCCCTAGGGATTCCTCCAAAGCTCTCTCCTAGAACTCTCACAACTCAAGAACACATGTGTAGGAACTTTTTTCATAATAATCATTCATTAACTCTCCAAGAAGAAGAGGGAGGCTTTAAATAGCCAAATACATGAAGGAAAATAATAAAGACGCTATTGCCCTTAGGGCATACATAAGACAAAGTCCTCAAGTGAGGGTAGAAAGGGAAAAAGAACAATAATAAATCAAATACATAAAATAGATCAAAATAAATAGGCACGATCGTAGTCGTAGATCTCTGATGTCCTCATCACTTATTCACAAGTTCTGAATCGAATACAAATCGAGCTTGTTTACGAGCTTTAAATGATGTTGTTCGTGAACATAAATGAGTCGTACACATTATTGTTCAAACTTGTTTATTTAAGGATTGAATATTTAAAAAAATGTTCAACTTTGTTTGCTTAGTTAATTAAACGATCACGAGCGAGCTTTAATTGAACCGAACAACGACTATCTCTTTGAACGTTTGGTTCGCTTACAACCCTAAAAGTGACGTTGAGGATGCTGCGTTGAATAACAAATAGTAAATGAGCTTTAATTTTATCACCTTAAAAGTGTGCAAACAGCAAATGCACAATCATTCACATATCACTTAAAGTGAAACTTAAATTACCCGCATGTGCCCTGAGGGCCATGCTAGATTTTCAAACTTAAGGTCTAAGAATGTTGCACGGGTCAAAAGTAAACATAGGTTTAAGTCCAATCCTCCTCCTTGAATGGACCAAAGTTGACACGACTTGAACTATTGAACGAATACACAACCGTAGCATCAATCAAAGTATTTTATTTTATACGTTTATATTAAGCCTTCAAGACGCATTATAAGAAAGATTCGCCCAGTAAAACACAAATTTTCCTGACTGACACTTGTTGAATTAATCAGAGTATTTGATTTTAATGTTCACATTAGATCTTCAAGGTCTCTTACAAGAAATGTTCTCTATTTAAAGCATAAACTCTTAGAACCGATGCTCGTTGAATTAAACGAAGTATTTAATTTTATACGTTTACATTAGTTCTCCAAGGTCTTTAATGAAGAAAACTTATATATTAAAATACAGACTCTCGGTCCTGCTACCTATATGAAAACCCTTAAAATCAATTGTCGAACCCGATCGTCTATTGGCAAGCAAACAAAGTCAATAAGTTTTGACTAATAAAATGAAATTATCCACAAACCTCGATGATGGTCATGTTGAAAGTTAATATCAAATAGAAGGGCCTCTACCTTTTAAATACTCCTAAATCTCAAAATTAATCATTAAGGAGCTCTGATTTTAATAAAAATTTCAAACTTAAAAATCACTAAAATTTAAAATATTCAATAAGAAATTAATCACATACATATTAAATCAAAAGTTCATTCAACATTTGCAATAGTTTGTTGAGGTGTATAAATTTGAAAATCACTTCAACTCACAAAGAACGAATGTCCAGTTGAAACAAATTCATTCTCAAACCATCTCTTGTCGATAAGGACGTGACATGTGTCCTTTAATTGGTAGTTTCGTTGTCAAATGACACCACAGATAAACGATTATGATCTGGGCCCTTTGACCGACTAGTTTTACTGCCAAATGTTGCCACTAAATTATAGTCACAACCAGAGCTTGTATGTTTTCCCAATGGTTAATTACTATTGAGTAATGAATTATAGGGTATATTTAATAGGGCATCAAGCCCTTTGTAAGCTAAGGTCGACTTGAATTTGTCCCTTAGATAAAAGCTCACCCTAAGTCTACAAAGTTCTCTTGGATGACGCGTAACCTTTAGCTGCTAACAAGGATCTTTCTATTAGGTTGGATTGACTACCTCCTCTTACTTAAGTAGATTAGGGACTATGAACAGTCTGGGATGATGGAATCATGAGATCTTGATCGGAATCCGTCATTTTTCTCCGATCACCCGCTTTAAGTATACAATGAATAAGTTTCAAATCTTAAGACCCCCGAAATTTGATCTTAAAACGCTAAAGTTGTTGCTACTATACGTTGGGTACTCAGTCCCTATCCAACGGCTAGCCTTAATCAAAATTGTTTTCTCGTTATTGAGAGGGGTAATTAACTATAGGGGCTTGCCCCCATAGGAAACCAGACCTGTCCTCACAAAATGAGGGCGAAATCTCTAAGTAGTGTCTTGTCTAAAATTTAATCTACTTTCTGAAAATTTCCCCTGGAACCTTAAACTTGTTAAAACTCTCCTTGTTGACAAAAAAGGCGGACAGAGGCCGGGGCGCGAATTTTTGGAGCCCACAATTGATCATAAGGATCATATGATTGGGAGTTTTCTGTCATGATTTGAAGAGGGTAATTATTCATGGGGTTTTGTGCTCATTATAATTTTTGACCTTAGATCTTGATTCAATAATTAAAGGATACAATTTAAATAAACTCAATCTACGCCATGAAAAGTTGCTTCCATTGTCTCATTAAGTCAAGGAGGTTCGAGGGGTACTTTTCCTAAGCAATCAACGAAGTTGATAGATGAATTTATTTAAATCTTTCATTATCGTCTATTGAAAAGATCCCCATGTCCTATCCATCTTGTATGCATTCCATTGATGTCCTATAAGGCGAAGCATGCTAATCATCCATGTCCTTTTCAAACTTACATAAAGAGTTTGTATATCCGTACATATTGATAATGCAAGCATAAGATATAGCCTATATGATTGCCGTTCCCATGGTCAACCTTAAAAAATTATAACAGCTTACTGCATTTTCACTTTCTTGGTATAATTTAAGTTGAACATGTTTTATTTCAACTTGTTTAATTTCAGGTTCTGCAGCCAACAAATATGATTTATGCTAAGTTTTGAACTTCAGATTTTGATTTCATTTTCTAATTTTTTCAAGGTTGGAGATCACGGTGTTATCTCTGTTGGTGAAAATTGCTTATCTTTGACTGACTTGAGCCTTCGTTTTTGTGATAGGTAAACATCCTCTACCAATCTACTTGTATTTTTTGTTCATAATACAAGTAAAGTCATCTATTTTGAACACTCAGACTTTATTTCATAGTATTGCTCTTGCTTCATATCATTGTGCATGGTTTTTTTTTTTTTTTTGCTTTGAGGTGAAACTAAATCATGCGTGCTTGCTTGCCTAGCAATTTATAACACCATAAGTACTACAATAACAACAGCAACATCAAGCCTTTATCCCACTACATGGGGTCGGCTACATGATCATTTTTCTCCATTGTGTCCTGTTAAAACTTAAAAGTTAAGTTTTCGTTTAAATCTAATAAAGAAATATCATTTCTAATATTTTCTAACCAAGTCTTTTTAGGTCTTCCTATCTTTCTAATAAAGAAAGATCATGACATGAATCCTTTAATACATAAATACTTAAATAAAGAAAATATTACAAGGTCTTAAACTATTCAACAGCATGCATAACACAACTTTATGGAAGATATTTTACATAGTGAACTAAATAATTACTAACAAAGAGCATATCAAAAAGCAACATAAATATTAATATTTAAAAGTAGTTTGACTCATCCCTTTAGAAAGGATTATTACAAAAGGTTGATGTTGATTGTGAAATGCTTGGGGTTTGTAACACAAGCTGACGAACATAAATTAATGTAGAGCAATTACAGTAAGAAGGATTGCAAAACTTTGAGATGTAGAGTAGAAGAAGACAAAAGGGAAACACAAACTTGGAGTGACTCGTGTATATAATTTGGATCAAGAGTGAATAGCACTCATAACTAATCTCATCGATAATTCATTCATTAGTAATAATGCAATGCCCTTAAAAGCAATCTTATTTTATAAAGACAAACAATCATAAGATAAGGATAAGATTATTTCTATATGTATCACCTAAACTAACGATGCAATTATTCTTATATTTTTTATGTATAATCTAATAAAAAAAAAGAAAGTAAAATTCAACATAAATTGATGCGGGTTCTTCTAAAAAGCCTTGAAAATCCATCCTTGTTTAGTTCCCTTGTTGAATATTTATAACTAGCGTATAATAAACTAGTCTTTTGTGGCCTAATTTGGCTAAATAATTAACCAATCTTTTTTGTACGACATCAATTCACCTAGTTTGTAAAGAATTGTCTCTGAAGAGTTTCCTAATGTGTGAGGAGCAATAGTATGGAGAAATCCGAAAAGCAAACAAAATTTTAGAGGCCTAGTTGCCTACAACTTAAATACGTCTTTGAAATCTCAACCATGTGGATCTACGATGGACTAGGAGGCGATGACAGCATAGTTCAATCTCTTTTATGTGTGAATTAAGCAAATTATAATCATCTTAAATAACGTCTCTTGAAGTAGTGGCAAGTAAATTGAAACAAGGGTCACTTTAAGAAGTTGGAGAAGAATACATGCTTTGTGACACTTACATATATATACATGTCATAATCATTAGAGTTTACCTGAAACATTGTCTCAAGCTCAAACACTTCATCAGATTTAAGCTCTCTTATTATCCCCCATTCTACCTCGTGAACAATAGTAGACTTGAGTGCTACCAACTCAATTATTTTGAAGGTCCACTTCATCTTCAATAAAGACGTGACATCATAAATACTTTTATAATGACCATCATCTTAATGAGAAGGATGATAAAATTTTGGCACATAGTGTTAAACTTAAAAAGTTTCCAAGATAATGTTGATTAAGAGGAACGCATGGAACTTGTATGAATTTTATGTGACTGATGGAAAGAATCTTCTTTGAACACATTCATGTAAGGGCATCACCAAAATATTTTGTAGAGGATAACTTTTGGAACCTTTGATGATGAGAAAGCGATGGATCATCGTATTCATAAATATAAGAGAATGATTTATGTGATCTATCGAAAATTACAATTTTCATGGTGATCATTGCCAACATCATAATGGTATGACTTACAAATCATACTATGCAAACAAGAGTTATAAACATCAACATATTTGTATGAGTGGAGAGATGTAAAAGGATAAGATTGACATCCACAAGCTTAATCCTCTAGAGTATGAACATAAGAATGATAAAAATGATATTCATAATATGCGAAAATCATGTATTGTGATAAATAATGCATTGAAATTTGACAGTTGGAGAGAAGATGCTCATGAAGAGACTTTAGAGTTTCTATTGGTGGCTACCACCAAGAACTTTGGCTGTTTTTTTGGGTTATGTGGAAGATCTTTGGATCATTGAAGAGGAGTTTCATGGCAGAATTAGTGATATTGTTGTTCTTAAGAGTGTGCAGTAAAGCTTAGAGGATGACAACTCCTACGAGAACTATTATGAAAAGGGTAGTCATGGGAGAATTTTTTACTCTTAAAAAATTTAAAATATTTTATGATCAAGTATGGTATAAAAAATAATATACTATCCTGAGAGATGGAAATATTATTTTAATATGAACTCAATAACAAAACTTGTATATTATTTTTTGCATGCTTAGAGATATATTTGATTGAATATAGTTTATTTTATTCTAGGGTGCAGGTATCTCATAAGAGAAAGCTCCTATTTACATCCCAAGAATATTGGGCTCTTGAGAATATTTTTTTTCTTAAAATAATGTTTTATATTTATTTTATTAAAATATTGGTTATTTTTTTCCATATGATTACAAAAAATTATTTGAAAGATTTGGTTTTTGAAATTTCTAGGATGATTAGATCAACTTAGAACTAATGAGTACTATTGAATACTATTGTATGTTGAGCTTTATATTTTAAAATTAAATAAATATTTAAGTTTAACGATTTGATTTAAAAAATTGGGACTTATGTTCTAACAAAATAAGGTTAAGAAAATGTTTAAAAAGGTGAGGGTTTATGTTGTAACTGAAAAAAGCATTAGTCTTGGAGCTTAAATATAAGATGAGAATCACCAATAATTTATAACTCAGACCTAAGTCTACCAAAATGCATGAGCCTTACAAATTTAAAATCTCGCTTGAGGTTAATTCAACCCGACATTTAGTTTTATAATCATTGCTGGAAAGTACAACCCATTAAACTCACCTAAGATCTTTAAAGTTATAAAATTTTGATCTCAATGCATAAGATTGTTTTGATTTTAGGAAAGGGCTTACAATTTAGCGACATAAGCCAAGATGACTAACTTTGAGGGTATGTGCATGTTGCCTCATATATTTTTTTATTATCTAGTCCTTAATTTGAGGGTTGCTATTTTTATATGCAACTCATGAAACTATTCAATGATATTTATTAGTTAAATATATTGGTTTGATGTATAAGCAGTCTTATGAATAAGTAATCAGTCAAATTCAGAATTGCATATTAAGATCTACAAGGAGATTTTCATTTTATTTTTGTTTTGAAAAGCTTGCTTAGTTTTGGGTAAGCTATTCAATTTTATTTAAATATTATTTATGATTGGATTTTAAGATTGCTTACATCTTAATAGGTAGAAAATTTAATTTTATAATAGCTTACAACATAAAATGTCTAGACCACCTTTAAAGAAAGCACTAGAAAAAATTAGGAAAAAAATGCATTTTTAATGTGCAGTCAAGATAAATGAGCAATCAATCACAATAATCAAGCACAAAATGATGCAGGGACCTTTTTATAGCCAGAAAAAAGAAAATGATATATGAGTTGCGTTAAACAACCCAATTGAATTTACTAACTCAAGTTTTGACTTCTAATGTTGATGTAGGCTGGGGGGGGGGTCAAATCATCTTGAATTTCTTCTTGACCTTGGGCTGCTTGTTGTTCTCGGTTTGGGGCCTTGGGCTGCTTGCTCTTCTCGGTTTCTGCTGTCTGTTGCTGTTCCCGTGGTCACTTCCCTCTCGGTTTTATCCCCTGGCTGTTTTCCCGTGAAGTGCTGACCTATTTCCTGTGCTGGCTCTTTGGGTCCCTTGCTGGCTAGGGCTTCTCGTGACTTTTGGCTGGGCTTCCCGTGGCTTTTGGCTGGGCTTCTCATAGCTTTCTCTTCCTGTTTTCTGTGCAGAATTTATGCTGGCTGTTATGTGTCTTTTGGCCTTTCATTTCCCCAAATCTGATTGGATTTGGTTGGAGGTGCTGTGGTTGTTTAGCTTCTTCCTTTGCCTATAAATTAGAGATGTTTTGAGGCTTGTAGAGGTAGGATATAATGTGATTTTTGGATAAAAACATGAGAGGTTTTTCTTTCTTCTTTGGAAAAGCTTGCGAGCTTGTTCCGTGCTTCTCTTCTCCTCTAGGAAAGCTTGCGAGCTTCTCCTCCTTCGTCTCGGACTTCTTATCTCGTTCTTCTCTCTGCAAGTTCCCTTCTACTTGTATCTTTCTTCTCAAAGCGACGAATGGACAATCTTCTTTAGGTATCGTTTCTATGTCATAAATTTGTAATGTCATGTTATGATGTGATTTTTGGGGATATCTTGTGTATTTTCTTTTATCTAGGAAGGTTGTCTCTTGCTTACAAAAATTTTGGGGTTCTTCCCAAATTTTTGCTCGCATCAATTTGATATCAGAGCAAGTTGGTATATCTTAAGGGTCATTGAGTCAAGTTGTTGTATGAGTCTTGGTGTCATGTAAGTTTTGTTTTTTTTTTTTGAGTTATGAGTCATAGTCCATTCAATCAGCCTTCAGGAAGTCTCATGGTCAAGATTCAAAACAAACTCAAGTTTCATCAGGAGATGAATTCTTTCAATCAGAGGAGAATTTGACGTAGGCAAGGGGGGTCAAATCAATCTTGAATTTCTTCTTGACCTCGGGCTGATTGCTGTTCTCGGTTTGGGGCCTTGGGCTGCTTACTGTTCTTCGGTTTGGGGCCTTAGGCTGCTTGCTCTTCTCGGATTCTGTTGTCTGTTGCTATTCCCGTGGTCACTCCCTCTCGGTTTTATCCCCTAGGCTGTTTTCCCGTGAAGTGTTGCCCTGTTTCTTGTGCTGGCTCTTTGGGTCTCCTTGCTGGCTGGGCCTTCCCGTGAATCTTTTGGCTGGGCTTCTCCGTGGCTTTTGGCTGGGTTTCCCGTAGCTTCTCTTCCCTATTTTCTGTGCAGAAGTTATGCTTGGCTGTTATGTGTCTTTTGGCCTTTCATTTCGCCCAAATCTGATTGGATTTGGTTGGAGGTGTTGTGGCTGTTTAGCTTCTTCGTTTGCCTATAAATTAAGAGATGTTTTGAGGCTTGTAGAGGTAGGATATAATGTGATTTTTGGATAAAAACCTGAAGAGGTTTTTCTTCCTTCTTTGGAAAAGCTTGCGAGCTTCTCCTCCTTCGTCTCGGACTTCTTATCTCGATCTTCTTCTCCGCAAGTTCCCTTCCACTTGTATCTTTCTTCTCAAAGTGACGAATGGCAAGGTTCTTTAGGTGTCGTTTCTTATGTCCATAAATTTGTAATGTCTTGTTGTGATGTGATTTTTGGGGATATTTGTGTATTTTCTTTTATCTAGGAAGGTTGTCTCTTGCTTGCAAAAATTTGGGGGCTTCCCAAATTTTTGCTCGCATCAAATGCATTCAAGATTTCACTTTAGAGTTCATATTTTTTGTTCACCATTTCATTACTTATATCCCATTAAATCTACATGACTTCCTAAACAACAACAACAACAATAACATCAAGATTTTATCCCACTTTGTGAGTTCGGTTTAGGGGTGTAAGTGAGCCGAGCAGGCTCGAGCTCGACTCGTTAACAAGCTTGCGAGTCGAGCTTATCGAGCCACGAGTTCAAGCTCTAACCTATACTCGAGCTTGCCTATTAAACGAGCTCGAATTCGAGCTTAATGAGGCTCGGCTCGCGAGCCGGCTCGTAATGTTTCAATTTAACCATTGAAGTAATTTAACTAAGTTTTAGGCCAGACATGAAGTAATTTAACCCTTTCAAAGCATGTCCAAAATGTTTGGTAACCGAGGACAGTTTTAAACAAGGGCGTGCTTGAAGTTATTGGAGCCGTTATATTGGTTTTATGCTTAGGATGGAGCTAGGTGACCATTTCATGGCATGAACAAAAAGTTCCAATTTGATTCAGAAGGCCTGGCTCAGACTTAATGGACTTTTTTATTTGACCCGAAATGAAATATTGCAACATGTACTCGTGGTTGGTTCAGTGAAACTCTGCAGCCTTTTGCAAGACTAATTTGCAGTTTGTCTTTATAGACTGCAGCTGACATAGTCCTATTTTTAGCACATAATACATCAACTGGTCCTTATGTTAGTTTTATCCAACATATGTTACTATGGGTTTTCTAATAGCCTCCATTATGTCTTGTTCGCACCTGTCAACCCTGCTCTGCAACATGAACCTATTTAGATCAAATGAACAAGTACAACATCACAACGAGCTATTAACAAGGCGCATGGTTATTTGGCAAAATTTTCTTGGCGTAGAAGTTTGTTGAAGGAGCCTAAAATAATCATGTCAAGGTCTACTTCTGTGCATCAAATTTGATAATATCAGATCAATAAAGGACAGTCCAGCTGACAATGCTCATTGCTCATGTCTGGGAAAATTAGTTTCACTGAAAAAACTGTGGCCAGAAGATATGGTTATGTATTGTTTGACTTGCTCATTAAGGAAAATGTGTGCTCAATATCTTGTCTATCTTCTAACAAACTGGCATGAATTTTATTGTTTTTCCAGAAAATATGAACGCTACCGATTTTTACTCGGGCATCCCATATATTTTTCTCTTATGTACAATGATGTCCAAAATTACTCCCTTATTCTGTATGAAATTGTAGTATATTAATTTTTTATAATTTTCTGATGATTTCAAACTAATTTCTCATAATTCTTAAGGGTTGGTGACGAGGCACTTATTGCCATTGGCCAGGGTTGCCCCCTCCAAAATTTGAATGTAAGCGGATGCCATCAAATTACAAATGCTGGGATTACTGCTATTGCCAGGGGCTTGCCCAGGGCTCATTTCTCTTGATATAAGCGTTCTCCAGGTTTATCTCTTGCTCTCGCCTGCTTTGACAATGAAAGCTAAGACTGTCCTTGTGCCTTGTATCTTTAGATGCATGCTATTCACCATCTCACACTGAAATATGGTCATACATGAAATTAGCTTTCTTTTTTTTTTTCTTTAGCCTTGCAAGACTTCTTAGATATCCTGTTCTCCTTTATTGGCCAAATTACTATCTAATTTGTAGTGAAAAAGTCCAAAATAATCCACTGACTATTCATAACAGGTCAATTTAATCCTAGAATATCATATTTCTCTATTTAGTTGTCACTTGATTGTACAAAATTAATTCCAAACATTCCCTAACATTAAATTATGATCAATTTTATGGCAAAATTTTAATCAATTTTGTATCCCAATTTTACTTTTTTTTGTTATCCCAATTTTACTTAATTTCTATCTAATGGGTTGTTTAGGATTAATTTTGTTTAGTTCATGGGCTATTAGATTTTTCTTTAACTTATGAATTTGTAATTGCTATTACCTTATTTAAGAAAATAGATGAGTATCTAATCACTTATAAGAATGGATTTAATAAAACTCAGATTGATTATTTTCTTTTAAGAAAAATAAATTGTTTATATTGCAAAGATTGTAAAGTTATTCCAAATGAAAGTTTATGTACCCAACATTGCTTATTAGTTTTGGACTTTAAGATGAATGGTAGAAAATAAAAAATAAAGTAAAACGTTGTTATAAGATTAGATGGGAGAATTTAAAAAATATTAACAAAAATATTTTTGAGAGTAAGATTCTAAATTTTAAGATTTTGTTTGTGCATGAACAAACTAATATTATGTGGAAAAAAAATAGCTAGTGATATTAAACATGTTGCAAAAGATGTGCTTGAAGTATCAAAGAAAAAAGCTACTAATGGTAAAAATAGTTTGTGGTGGAATCAAAATGTGCAAGAAAAGATAAAAATAAGAAAATTTATTATAAAAATTGGTTCATCTGTAAAATTTTTTATAATTGAGAAAGATATAAAGAGGTTCGTAAGGAGTCTAAGTAAGTAATTTGTGATGGCAAAATTTTAGCTTTTAATGATTTATATAATATAACACTGCCATTGCCAGGTCCCAAGTCCTGGATGAGAAAAGTGGAGGGTTGCGTTATGTAGTCGACAGCCAGCGTAAAACTTGTCGAACAATAATGACATGAATCCTTTAAGAAATTGTGTTAATGCTAGGGTGTCCCCTGTAAGCGACGCGCTGTATGGCCTGAATACAGTGACAAGTGTGCAAGGGCCGCTGCACCGGCGCCCGGGTGCAGTGTTAAATAGGCAAGGGTTCCCACATCAAGGACGGATGTGGGCAAAGAAGCTAGTCCATGAAACTAAAATTAGGATAGGAACTTGGAATATAGGTTCTCTTACAGGAAAATTAATGGAATTAATAGATATTATGATTCATAAGAAGTTAAATATTTTGTGCATTCAGGAAACTAAATGGGTTGGTGAGAAGGCTAAGGAAATTGATAGTTTAGGATTTAAACTTTGGTATTCGGGTCGGAGTCGTACTAGAAATGGTGTAGGTGTTATTATAGATAAGAGTTTAAAGGATAATGTTATAAAAATTAATAGAATTGGAGATAGAATTATAGCTTTAAAGATTGTTGTTGATGATAAGATTGTTAATATTATAAGTGCTTATGCTCCTAAAGTAGGTTTGGATATGAGTTCTAAATTAAATTTTTGGAATGACTTAGAAGAATTAATACAAAAGATACCTCTTGAAGAAAGAGTTTTTATTGGAGGAGATTTAAATGGACATGTTGGTAGAGAGGTAGATGATTTTAAAAGCATTCATGGTGGCCATGGATTTGGAACGACGAATGAAGGTGGCAAGACCATATTGGATTTTTGTTTAGCTTATGATTTTTCAATTGTTAATACCTTATTTAAGAAAAGAAATGAGCATCTCATCACTTATAAAAATGGATATAGTACAATACAGATTGATTATTTTCTTATTAGAAAACTAAATCGTTTAGATTGCAAAGATTGTAAAGTTATTCCGAGTGAAAATTTATGTACCCAACATCGATTATTAGTTTTGGACTTTAAGATAAAGGGGCATAAAATAAAAAATAAAGTAAAACGATTTTCTAGGATTAGATGGGAGCATTTAAAGAATATTAACAAAATTATTTTTTGAAATAAGATTTTAGATCTTAAGATTTTGTCTGTGCATGAGGATGCTAATATTATGTGGGAAAAAGTGGCTAGTGATATTAAGAATATTGTAAAAGATATCCTTGGAGTATCAAAGGGAAAAGCTCCTAATAGTAAAAGTAGTTGGCGGTGGAATCCAAATGTGCAAGAAAAGATTAAAAATAAGAAGCTTTGTTATAAAAATTGGTTTAATTTTAAGAATTCTGATAATTGGAAAATATATAAAGTGGCTCGTAAGGATGCTAAGAAAGCAATATGCGATGCAAAGACATTAGCTTTTAGTGATTTATAAAATAGATTAGATACTAAAGAGGGAGAAAGATATATGTATAAGTTAGCCAAACAAAGAGATAGGAGTAGTAAGGATTTAGTTCAAGTGAAGTGTATTAAAGATGAAGATCAAAAAATACTTTTCTTAGAAGATGATATTCAACAAAGATGGATGAGATATTTTGCTAAACTTTTTAATGAAGATTGTGAAAATAAGATTGACTATAATGACCTTAGCACCCTAAATGAAAATAAAGATTTCTGTTTTTATCGGCGTATTAGTAAAACTGAAGTTAGAGAGGCTTTAAAGAAAATGAAGGGTGGAAAAGCTGTTGGACCTGATGATATTCCAATAGAGGTGTGGAAATGCTTAGGAGATGAAGGAATTTCATGGCTTACTAAACTTTTTAATACTATTTTGAAGACTAAAAAGATGCCAGATGAGTGGAGAATGAGCGTGTTAATTCCTATTTTTAAAAATAAAGGTGATGCACAAGATTGTGCGAATTATAGAGGTATTAAGTTAATGTGTCATACTTTAAAACTTTGGGAGCGAGTTATGGAGCATAGGTTGCGGCGTGATACTAATGTTTCTCAAAATCAATTTGGTTTCATGCCGGGTAGGTCGACTATGGAAGCCATACATTTATTAAGAGGTTTGATGGAGAAATATAGAGAAAATAAGGAGGATCTACATATGATATTTATTGATTTAGAAAAAGCATATGATAAAGTTCCAAGAGAAGTGCTATGGAGAGTTCTTGAAAAGAAAGGAGTCAATAAAGCCTATATTCAAATCATTAAAGATATGTATGCAGGAGCTATTACTTGTGTTCAAACACAAGGTGGATTGACTAAGTATTTCCCTATTTCGGTTGGGTTACACCTTAAGCCCATATCTTTTTGCTTTAGTCATGGATGTTCTCACTAGACATTTGCAAGAGGATATACCTTGGTGTATGCTTTTTGCTGATGATATTCTTCTTGTTGATAAGACTAGAGAGGGAGTTGAAGGTAAACTTGAATTATGGAGGTCAACCTTAGAGTCTAAAGGTTTTCGCTTGAGTAGATCTAAAACGGAATATATGGAGTGTAATTTTAGTAGTAATAGACCTAGTGAGGGGATTGTGACTTTGGGCGATCAAGTCATTAATAAAAGTACACGTTTTAGATATCTTGGATCTATTGTTCAGAGTGATGGTGAAATAGATGGGGATATTATCAGCAGAATTCAAGTTGGATGGTTGAAGTGGAGGAATGCATCGGGCTTGTTATGTGATAGAAATGTACCCCTCAAACTTAAGGGAAAATTCTATAAGATGGTAGTGAGGCCTGCAATGCTTTATGGTGCTGAATGTTGGCCATTAAAAGAGAAGCATAATACTAAGTTAAGTGTGGCAGAGATGAGGATGCTCAGGTGGATGAGTGGCTTTACCCTTAGAGATAGGATACGAAATGAGCATATACGTGAAAAGGTTGGAGTAGCTCCTGTAGAAGATAAGATTAGAGAGAGTCGCCTTAGATGGTTTGGTCACATTAAACGGCGGCCTTCCGATGACACGGTTAGGAGAGTAGAGGTATTAGATTTGACTTATGTTAAGAAAGGTAGGGGTAGACCTAAAAAGACTTGGTTAGAAAATATTAGGAATGACCTTTCTTTATTAGATTTAAACGAGAATTTGACTTTTAATAGGACACAATGGAGAAAAAGGATTCATGTAGCCGACCCCACGTAGTGGGATAAAGGCTTGATGTTGTTGTTGTTGTTGTAATGATTTATATAATATATTGGATACTAAGAAGGACGAAAGATATATGTATAAGTTAGTCAAACAAAGAGATAAAAGTTGTAAGGATTTAGTTCGAGTGAAGTGTATTCTGGATGAAGATAAAAAAATGTTTTTATTAGAAGAGAATATTCAACAAAGGTTGATGAGATATTTTTCTAAACTTTTCAATGAAGATTATGAGAATGCGATTGACTTTAGTGACCTTAGCATCCTAAATGAAAATAAATTTTTTTAATTTATATATTAGTAAAATGGAAGTTAGAAAGGTTTTAAAGGTAATGAAGTGTGGAAAAGCTGTTGAATCAAATGATATTCCAATAGAGGTGTGAAAATGCTTAGGAGATGATGGAATTTCTTGACTTATAAACTTTTTAATATTATTTTAAAGACTAAAAAGATGTCAGATTAGTAAAGAATGAGTGCGTTGATTCCTATTTTTAAGAATAAAGGTGATGCACAAGATTGTGCAAATTATAAAGGAATTAAGTTAATGTGTCATACTTTAAAACTAGTTATGGAGCATAGATTGCGGCTTAATATTAATGTTTCTCAAAATCAATTTGGATTCATACCGAGTAGGTCTATTATGGAGGCTATACATTTATTGAGAGGTTTGATGGAGAAGTATAGAGAGAATAAGGAAGGATCTACATATAATATTTATTGAGTTAGAGAAATCATATGATAAAGTTCCAAGAGAAGTGCTATGGAGAGTTTTAGAAAAGAAAGGGGTTAATAATGCTTATATTAAAGTCATGAAGGATATGTATGCAGGGGTTGTTACTTGTGTTCAAACACAGGTTGGTTTGACCAAGTATTTTTCTAATTTAGTTGGATTACATCAAAGGTCATCTTTTAAGCCCATATCTTTTTATTTTAGTCATCAATAATCTCACTAGACATTTGCAAGAGGTTGTACTCTAGTTTATGCTTTTTGCTAATGATATTCTTGTTGATAAGACTAGAGAGGGAGTTGAAGGTAAACTTGAATTATGGAGGTCAACCTTAGAGTTTAAAGGCTTTCGTTTGAGTGGATCTAAAACTGAATATATGGAGTATAATTTTAGTAATAATAGATCTAGTAGGGGGATTGCGACTTTGGGTGATCAAGACATTAATAAGAGTACACGTTTTCGATATCTTGGGTCTATTATTCAAAGTGATAGTGAAATAGATGGGGATATTATTAGTAAGTTGGATGGTTGAAGTGGAGGAATGCATCGAGCTTGTTGTGTGGTAGAATGTCCCCTTCAAACTTAAGGAAAAATTCTATAAGATGGTGGTTAGACTGCAATGCTTTATGGTGCAGAATGTTGGCCATTAAAAGAGAAGCATAATATTAAGTTAAGTACTATAGAGATGAGAATGCTCAGGTGGATGAGTGGCTTTACTTTTAGAGATAGGATACGAAATAAGCGTATACGTGAAAAAGGTTGGAGTAGCTCTAGTGGAAGATAAGATTAGAGAGAGTCGTCTTAGATGATTTGGTCACATAAAATGGTTGCTTTCTGATGACCCGGTTAGGAAAGTGAATGTATTAGATTTGACTTATGTTAAGAAAGATAGATGTAGACCTAAAAAGACTTGGTTAAAAAATATTAGAAATGTCCTTTCTTTATTTGATTTAAATGAGAATTGAACTTTGAATAAGACGCAATGGAGAAAAAGGATTCATGTAGCCGACCCCACATAGTGGGATAAAGGCTTGATGTTGTTGTTGTTGTAATGGGCTAAATTTGAGAAATTTGATATTATGTGGCCAAATTGGTCACATACAAATAGTTGGTGGGATTATTGTAGGCTTTTTTTATAATTTGTATGCTGCATTTTTCTTTTGAATTCCTCATGTATTTTATTCCTCTACAGATTAAGTTGTCCTCATTCATGCGTACCCAACTCTTAAATTTTCTCATTATTTGAGAATTAAGCATCTTGAGTGCACTTTGTTGAATTCACTGATGATTTTGCCAAGTATGCCTAAGAATTGTATTGCTATAACCCATTGCCCAATAAACCAACTGATCTTTTTTCTTGGCAGATTTGGTGGCCATCTTGCATGCATATAAATTTTGCAAAATTTCACATGATTTCTGGTATGCATTGTGCTCATTGTTACTGATAATAGAAACTCATAAATGTGATTTTGTAAAACAAAGAGCCCTCATTTTTTGTGGTATGCTTTATATCGAGTTGTTATTCTTTTTTAGGATCATATTTGAATGTTTTGGAGAAAAGTTGGTACTCTCAAGCGCTTTTAGGGATACTTAGTTGTCAACTTAATTTTAGTCTCTAAAACCAGGAAAGAGTAATTTGAACCCTCTCATCATTTTTTTTTTCAATGTTTCATGATTTGGTTTTATATATTCAACAAGCAGGATGGATTTATATCTTCCATAACCCCTCACATGTAATGATTTCATTATCACGCAATGGAATCGATGAAATCATCAGTTTCTATAACGCGATTTTAATCTCTAAATAATGAAATGTTCCTTTATTAAATTTGTGTGGATTCTTTGATTATACATTGTCTTTTCTACAGAACTTGAAGGACATTGCGCTTGCCGAGCTAGGTGAAGGGTGCCCAATTCTTAAAGAGATTGTGTTATCTCACTGTAGGCAGATAACTGATGCAGGTTTAGCTCACTTGGTGAAAGGATGCACTAGACTTGAAACCTGCCACATGGTTTATTGCCCATCTGTAACATCTTCAGGCATAGCAACTGTAATTTCCAGCTGCCCTAGCCTGAAGAAGCTTCTTGTAGAGAAGGGGAAGGTCAGTGAAAGATCCAAGAGAAGAGCATCCAGTATCCTCTCATATCTTTGCGTCGACTTATGATTGACCTTTGATTAGCTCTATTACTCTCCATGTAAGATGACTTGGAAGGTGTACAGATTGTTTTGATGGGATCTTTTAGTCCAAGATTTAGGGTTTCCATGGTCGAAATTGGCTTGCATCTTTTCTTGTTTCTTTTATGAGTTGGCTGCCTATGCGCATCTGTCCCGTGTGATTGTTCACATTGGCGGACAGACACTGTCTGGGTTGGCGATTCGTTACGCATTTTGCGAGATGAATGAATCTTTGTGTATGCCTGATTTGGAACATTATCGTTCCATAGTTTTACCTCAGATTGATCCTATCGCGACTCTTGTAGCAAATCCGTGTGCTGGTAGACTTTCTCAGTGAGGATCCAAGCGAAGCGCTGATAGGAATCCAGAGTCCATGTTCTTTGCAGCTTTCATGGGTAATTGTCATTTATCTCACCTAAAATTAGCTACCATAGAGGATCCTAAGGTTTGGCAAAATATGAAATGCCTATCTTCCCATTTAACTTTCATTGATTTAATATCAAAATGACTCTTTTTCACTTACCTACTTGTTTTAGTGATTTTAGTACTGTCTGTGATGTATTTCTTATATTGGAATATCAGCTATTCTGTTATATTACAATTTTTAATGGTAAAAAGAGTCATTTTAATAGTAAACTACTGAACTACTAAAACTTGGTAACATATGGGAGATATTTGGTATTTTGAATAATGATGATATGTTTATTTGTTTATATTATTGAATATGGTTGAATAAGTAGTTTTTTATGAACTTAATAAAAGATTCATTAAATGATGTGATAATTGCTTATTTTGATGATTTATTTTTGGTTATTCAATCTATTTATTTCTTTTGTCTTATTTACTTTTTAAACTGTGTTTGCTATTATAGAGATGAGTATGATAAAATGATTAAATAGGTATATATATCATTTAATAAAATATTTTGATTTTTTTTTTTATAATAGAAAAATTCAAATATGTCTAAGTAATAAATTGTAACATCAAATTCATCATTGCTAATATTATTTTATTTTTGTTTTTTAAAATATATTAAAATATGATCTAAATATAGTGAAGTTATTATTAGCTTTATACTGAATTCAAATATATTAATATAAATTTTGGTTTTCCTTAATTGATGAGGTTCATGATTTTAAAGAGTTCTTGTTGAATTTTCTTCCAATATTTCTAACGGAGAATTTAATATTAAAAAGCTTTTAAAAATAGTACAAAAATTAAATTCATAAAAATAATTTTACAAAAATATCACATATAAATAGCAATCCAAAATTAATTTTATTGTTTTGAAACAAAAAAGGTAAAATTAAATTATCTCAAATGAGGCCTAATCCTGATGTATGATATGATTTTCCTTTAGGTAATGAAAATGTCTGATATAATGAATAGCATATTCATAAATAATATGAAAAAGTTAGATGTTCATGCATATTGCATATTGCACATTGTTGACCTGCAAACAATTAACTATAGGGGCTTCCGCCTATAGGAAATCAGAACTCAGATCATAAAGTCCTCGCAAAATGAGGGCGAAATCTCTGAGTAGTGTCTTATCTACAAACCCATCTGCCTTCCAAAATTTACCTCGGAACTTATTTTGTTAAAACTCCCCTCGCTGAATAATAAAAAAAAGAAATCGCGCGGCGGGGAGGCCGGGGCCGAATTTTCGGAGCCCACAAACATTTTAATTTAGGACCTATCTAGCTATTGGAGATGCTGCAAACAAGATTTAAAAACTCCATTTTACTAAAATTCTACAACTATTTTGATTAAAAAAAAAAAGAAGTTAAGTTTATGGTAAAAAAATGTAATTGAATTTCACTTGATATTTCAGCAGATAAGCCTCTTTAGAACTTGTAGATATTCATACATTCTAAAGAAGTATGATAAGCCTCAGAAGAGAAATGGCACAAGTATGACAACTCTCAAACATAATTCCAGACTTTCATCAGAGAAATGAGCTATATAATTATCTTCTGCTTCAATTATTGCAGAGAAAAATTTTTAATTTTGTACACATAAACTGTCATAAAGAATAAAATTATGATAACCTCAATCATACAATAGGAAGCCAATGCAATTCCAAAAACATCTTTCAACAAACCAGTTTTATTGAGGCCCTCAAAACAGAACTAATGACCTTAATCAGAATCTACTATGTGATCTTGGCTTCTTACTTCAATGGAGGTATAATTCTCCAAATGATGCATATAAACTCTATCGTATGCTTCAATGGTCAGAGCTGAAGCCAAGAAAAGCTCCAATTCACTGATAAAGCGTTCTGTTTTTCCACCTAAAAATGGCATGGCAGCATCAACCAGCAGGGCTCTGAATTTTTCCTGCCTCTTCTCAGGATTAAGGTTAATGGTATTTTCTTGATTACTGCAAACAGAACAAAGTCAAATTAATACAGGTTTGATGAGATTTATAGAAGCGAGCGTTACAGACAGTAAGAAGGCTAACGATGATCATAAAAATTTACAATCTAGCTCAAGATTTCAATGCAGAGCATGCAAAGTCAAGCTGACAGGATTGTCAAACTGTGAATCTTAGTTGAATGCAGGATCATACTCAGCTCTTCATAGTAGATCATAACATGCATGATCATTATCCCGTCCTCTTGAAGAGAAATTATTAGGTGCGGAGTCCGGACATAGAGATACGTCCGGACTCCAATAAAATGTTGACATGTGGAGTAGACACGTGGATATTCAATTGGATTTATTTTTTACTTTATATATTTAATGTGTCCGTAGAACTTTAAGCCAAGTGCAGCCAAAGTGCAGGTAAAGCACAGATAAAACGCAGTCAAAGAACAGTAAAAAAGCACAACAAAAGAACAGTCAAAATGCAACTAAAGTGCAACTAAAGCGCAAGTAAAACACATAAAAAAAGCAACCAAAGTGCACTCCACGTGTCAAATTTTAAGTGGATATCCAGAGGACTCCGAACCTAATAATTCCTCCCTCTTGAAAGCCCTTTGTCATTTTTGTCCCCTTGGCCGCCACCCCATTACAGGCGCAGTCGGTAAGTGAGGAGTAGAAAACTTTAGTTGAAGGATGGTGGTTGATCCCAGCGGAGGTGTCGCCAGAGGGGCTGCTGATGGTGGAGCCAATGGGATGGGAGGTGCATTGAAAACCGGCCAGTAGGGTCCCAAGAAGGGAGCCATTCTTGACTTTCTTTGGTACCATTTTGACGTAAGATATATGGCATGACTACTACTTAAAAAGCCTAGAGGCCCTAGACTAATGGCGAGGTGAACCAATGTTTCATAGTCAAAATAAAACTGCCTCACACTCATTTGATGCTATGAATCCATACGCCCAAGGCTCAATAGTCAATTATGGTCAAATGCAAGACAGTTAAAGTCAAGACAGACATCAAGGAGAGCAGAGAACCCAAGAGGAAGATGGTGAAAGAATGAGCAGTTCCAAGAAAGAAGAGAGCGCAAAGTTGTTGAAAGGCACAGAAGATATGAGCCCATATCTTTCTGCGTCCCAAACAAGAAGGGACGCAGCTGATGAGCACCAGATAACATAAATAAAAATGTAATGGATCATTACGGTTAAGATAGGGATAGGAAAGCAAGATTGACATTTTCTACTTAATGGATTTATATATGGTGTAAACAAATTGAGGTTGTGCAAGCTATAGAGTGATGTTCAACTCAATTCATTAAGCAGACGAGCCAAAAAATATTTATTTGTATTTCGTCTTTCACTTACCAAATAGACCACAAGCTATTCATGATGCGGACATCGGCACGAAGATCTGGCGCATCTATCACAGGAGGCGTCGTAAATCGACGGCTCTAATTTAAGTTGTCATTTATGAATTATTTTCTACATTTTAGTTTCTATTTTATGTTATTTTCTATTTTACCCCTAGGTTAATTTATTTGAGTGTTGTGGCCCAAGGGGTATTTTTGTAATTTTCTATTTTCTCATGTTATGGCCTATAAATAAGGGTCTTAAGCTATTGTAATGGATGGTTAATTTGATATGAAAATTTTGTGTTTTCCACACTTGTGTTCTTCTTGTGAGAGAGCGTTAGTGAAATTCCTACGAGAGGAATAGAAGTTGTCACCAGCCGCAGGATGGGTCCGGGCTCTTGATTTGAAGTCCCTTGGAGAAGGGCAAACGAATCACCCACCAACCTTGGAGACGGCCGGGTTCGTGGTTTTCTCTTTGCATCTCTCGTTTTATCTTCTATCTTTTGTTTTGTTCCATCTTCCTCCTCCCCATCTTCGTTTGGCCACCGGATTCACCTCCACCCGAAATCCCTCATACCCTCTCCACCTCACGGCTAATCCCCCATACCCAAGCCCCTTGCTGCCGGAGCAAGTTCATTGCCGCCGCCCCTTTGGCTCCCACAAGCCGCCAGCTCCCAGGCAACCACCAACCGCCGGCCCTCCACCCATCCCCTTGGCCCCATCCCTCTACTAGCCGCCGGCCTCTGTCTATGGGATTTGAAATTTCAAATTTCAAATCTCCCCATGAGACAAAATTGACTTTCCTAAATTAGATCCTTAATTTTAGGCAATCTTCTTAATTGTAATTCAATCCCAATTTGAAATTCAAATTAAGTTAATTGATTGCCTTACTTTAGGAAACTTCCCTCATATAAAATTCTGAGAATTCCGTGCAGATTTTTTTTTTTTTATTAAAACTGCTTTAATTATGTGGCCGGCCTCAATACTGAATTCTAAATTCACTTGAATTTTAAATTCAAATCTGAGGACATTCAATCACCTCATTAATTCCTAAATGCAAATCAATGAGCTTTAATGATTCCTTATTCTCCCAAGCCGTTACCTTCAGCTTTTCTCATAGCCATTAAGGCGTGACTCTTTTTTTCCGTTACTTTAATTACTTCCTACAACTCCTCCCATAATTCCTTCTTCACATCCCACCTGTTCAAATGGCCATAGCCCCACCTTCCAAATTATGTAGAGGGAATTAGGAATTAATTCTTTATTTCAATTCATTCCCGTAACTCCCCACATTGCTGAATCTCCCAAATTCCCAATGCTTGCAGTTATTTCTTAAATCAAATCATTGATTTAGGAAATCAATTCCCTTCTTCCCCTTTTCTCTCTCCAATACCTCTCTTGACTCACGGCTAAATCCTCCATCTCAACTCCCTACCTACCACACTTGGAAAATCTGAAATTCTACTCAGATTTCAATCTCAAAAACTGAAATTGTTTCAGTTTTGCTGGACAGAAAAATTGGAATTTTAGAGTTGAATTATTCCTAAAGTCTACCCAGGTTTTTGTGTTTCTCTTTGAGATGAGCTTGGAGCTTGTTTCCCCTCTCCTACCTAGACAAAATCTGAGTTTCTTCTCAGTTTTTCTCTTCACCATCAAGGCTGAAATTTCCCAAGGCCTCACCTAGGCTTGCATTTAGATTTTTGAGAGAGGAGATCCTCTCCCTAGCAAAGCCGGCGTTTCCGTTCTACATCAATTCACAAACACGAAATCTACATAAAAGCTCTAAAGAAATTATAGAATATACATGTCACCACATATATGTGTATATATCTATGCAAATATCAAACCAAACATGATCAAAAATTGAATAAACAGTCGTTTTTACAGAACTAGATCTACAGCATCAAACCTAATAAATAAAAAATCTGAAATTGAAGAGGCATAGTGAAACACATTTTCTATTACAGCATGAAACACACCAGAAATGTGTACTTTTTGTGCTTTAAACATGTTAAAGAATAGATGATGCATTTCAAATGTGATACACGTTCATATAGCATGTCTTACGTGTGCATTTTGCAGCACCGAATCTAATTTGATCTATGGAAGAAAGTGAACTTGATAAAAATTATAAAGAATCGGCTCATTATTTCATTTTAAGATTTTTATAATATTTATATGATCTTAAAGGGCTTATAATATGAAATATACAAAATCAAGTAGTAATAATTATAAAACCATTGCAATAGTCTATGGATTGATGAGTAGGCAAAACAATAATTATAACAGTGTATGGATTATTGAGTAAGAGCAAAGATCCTTCACATTAATAAGGTGATAGTGAAAGAGTTAGGAAAGAGGACGGGTGTCTTGGTGAATTTGAGTCCTAATTAGTATATTATGCAGGAGTTTCATACTTTCCCTCAGGTGAATGAATTGATATCATTCATTCAAAGTTTGTCAAATGATTCTTGAAAGACTACTCCTGATTAGGGGTGTCAATTTCGAGTCACGGGTCGGGTCCGACTCAAACCCGAAAAATTATTAAAAAATAGGAAAAAGGGAAAAAGAGTGGCAATGAAGGATGCAAGATTTTGTATTAATGCAATGATGAAGGCTATAATAATGAGAATACAAGAAAGAAAAAACTTAAGCCTCCAATACCATGACAATAATTGGAGAGGGACTGGTTGAGTATTTCCTATGCATGCTTAGCAATTGGTTAACCACAAGAATCTTGGTAAACTTAGGAAAAACTTAAAAATAAGAGGCTAGTGATAGCTAACTAATCCAAGAAAAAACATAGTTTGACGTTATCAGATCAACCGGTGCATCTAATAAGTCTGAAACAAAATAACGGGAAAGATGAATGAATTTGTAAAATGTTCTCATTCCTTAACAGCATAAAAAAAAATTCTTGGCCATAACATTTTTTTCAAACAAAAAAAAAATTAATTACCTTCTAAAAAAGGCTTCAATCACACCATGAACATGATGAAAGATAATGTCCACATCTTCTTCCTGTACAAAAGTGGCCTCATATGAGGCATTTAAAATCAATAGACTTATTTCAAGAAGCGTATTGGAAGTTCATAAAGAAAATGAATGACATTAAAACTTTTAAAGGGTGCTGGCTTTGCAAACATATTAAAATAGAATAAAAGATATTTAGAAGAGGTTTTTCATTGGTGAATGATATTGTAGAAAAGTGGAAATAATGATATATATATATATATATATATATATATAGAATTTTACTGCTTGATTCCGTACAAAATGTGGAAGCATATATAAACTTTTCTTAAAAGACTTCTAAAAAAATAAATCAAAGCTAATCACCAAAAAAGGAAAAATTTTCTCAAAAGAGGCCGGTGGTTAGAAGAGGAAGAGGAGACTCACATATTGCAATCTAAAGGTTATAAGAGAATCGATCCAATGATTAGAAACATTTATTCGTGTGCTCAATAATAACTATCAAACTTGATTGACTTGTGGATCCCACAGTCTTTTAACAAATATGGATATCAATTCAATAAATGACTACCAAAGAGTCGTCAAAGGAATGCAAGCAACCATAGGGTTGCACTGGGTCCAAGATCAGCCCATAACATGATAGAACACGATCCAAACACGCTTTGTGGAAAGGGAGGTGGCATCAGCATGGTGGAGTCAAAAGTTTTGCATGGTTCAACCATGAAGGTATTTGTCCTTGACATGTGAACAAGAGTGGTGTGGGTTTTGAGAGAAATGATGGGGTGTTAAAAACAAAGAGGTGTACAAATACACATGCAAGAGTACTCCAATATATCATCAAATAATATTAGGAATTATAGTTAACATATTCCCAATAATCAATTTGGAAATATTACCTAAAATGACATATTTCCAAATAGATTTGTTAAGGGATATCATTTAAAATATAATTGAAATTTCTCTCATAGTTTTTGTTAGGAAATTCATAAACTATGCTAGGAATGTTTAAAAGTAGTAGTACTAAAATTTTCAAATAAATTGACCGAATCAATGTGCTAAATAATGTGGTTCTCTTTATGGTCTAATTTACTCTTATCATTGTATATTAGATTGGGATAAACTCGTAGTAATAACCCTGACATGTGATGCATTATGTTTTTTTTCCCCAATCTTACCTAGAGATAAGATGAAAATTTAATGCAAGACATGTCAGGTAGATAAAAGGGTAGACCAAAAATAAATTACATAAATTTTTTATTAATATTACCCCAAACTTTGAATAGACATGACATAACTCTTAAATTTTTATTATGCATGTCATTTAGCCTTTCAAATTTAGCAACTCATGTAAATGAACGACAAATAATATTGAATAATCAACCTAAGATGTTTGAAGAGGAAATGAATACATGCAATCTCACTAAAGGGAAGTATGATGGATAATTTTATTAAAAATAGAAACATTATGTAAATCCCTAAGAAAGTCTCCAGAACTTCCCAAAAATAATAACTTGCTGATGAGGACATCAGGCCTTGGAGAATTTACCAGAAACGAGGCCGACGAACTACGGCCACGATCGCACTGATCTACTTCTGATTATCAATGTATTAGATTTATTATTTTTTTATGTTTAATGAGTTTTATTGTACATTTCCGTTTATGCCCTCACTTAAGGGCCTAGTTATGTGTATGTCGTCTTTTGTATTTTCTTTGTGTTTTGGGCTATTTAAAGCCTTCCCCTCCTTTGAGGGCTAATGAAGATTATCATGAAAAATTCCAGCTTTTGTTTCTTGTTTCCTATGTGTTGTGAGAGAGAGCTTTGGTGAGAACCCTAAGGAGGGAAATCGGATCACCCACTAGCCGCAAGAAGCGTCCGGGCTCGTGGTCATCTTCGTCGTACTTTCTTCCCTCCTCTCCGTCCCTCAAGTCAAAACTCCCCCAACCCGCCGGGGCCAAGCATTTGTCCCTTTCCCCTTGTCCTCTCAAGCCGCCGGCCACCACAACCCAAGCCCACTAGTCTCCGGTTTCCACTCCGTCTCATTGTTGTTCAGCCGGCCGGGAGATCATCGTTTGCAGCCCGGAAGTTCCAGCACACCAAAATCTATTGTTCCCTCATGCATGATAGATCCAGAACTTGATCACGAATTCGTTTACGAAGACCAAGGCCACGTCGACATCCTCAACTCCCCTTTCTTCGACCTCAACCTCGAGGTTGACCAAACTGTAGAAGATTACATTGAGAGGATCATCTTCACCCTTGCTGAAGCTATTGACAATCAACTTTCTTCCATCCAATGGCACATTGTCTCCAAATCCTAAGCAAAGTGAATCTTCCCCTAAATCTTACCCCAACTTGTGGTTTTAATTGATTCATTAATATCATGTTAAGTCTCTCTGCTAAAGCCTAGTAATTTAGAAAGTGAGTGAATGATTCTTCATAGTGAATAATCTCATTGTTAGTGTAGGGATTCCTTGTTGGAAATCTTTCATGAATGTTATATTATGAACCCGTTGATTATTTTGTGATCCAAACCTCTAGTCGTGTGACTTGGCCTACGCTAGTCTCATCTCTTTCTTGTTTTATTTCATCATTTAATCACTACAAATATTTTAATTAATAAAGCTCTCTAAATTAAATTGTGCAAGATTCTTTTCTAACATCGCTTTAGCATTTAAGTCCTGCATCACTTGCACTCTAGATAAAACTAATAATAAATAGCTCAAAAGTTCGGGTTGTGGTGCCTTTAGCGACGTATAAAAGGAGCAAAGAAAATCATAGAATATGAAATCAACAAAAAGAAGAGAGAAAAAAACTATGAGCTAGAGATTCAGTTTCCAATGATGGGAGAAAGGACCATAACACCTGCCAGCCGGAAAACAAAAATCATTGTAGAAGTAGTTAACCATAAGTACAAGACAAATTTTAGAATACGGCACAACGACCTAACTCATGATGAAAACCACAACAAAGTGATGTTAAACAATATGGCCATAGGAATGAGAAGCAATGTGAGTAAAATAAACATGGACAATAGTGGAGAATATGGCAAAAAATAAGGCAGGATCCTAAACCATAAATTTACAGAACAGATAGGTCTCGTAATTTTTTAATCTCTGAGAAACATGTTTGCAGCTATCAGCTCTCCTTCAACAAAAAATGATTAGAGATATAATCTACTTATGGATGACAATTAAACCATGTCAATGAAGCATTAAAAGGAAAAAAAAAAATATTCAAAATTTCAGATGCTGGTTCTATAGTACATCAGTCATTAGAGGCAATGGCATACAGAGTTTTTTTAGCGCATGGAACGGAAGCATGAGAAAGGGAAAATTAATTAAACCAAGAATTTCAAAATTTTAATTAAGGCGTTAAACATATATTTCCAAAGAACAACACATGGCAAGAACATAACAAAGCCATCTCATTGGAATTAATCCTTTAAATGGTTTCGAATACCAATTGCATTATGAATATATTCTTCAGCAATACACATGCCTTCAACTGTATGCACACACAGAAAAAGGGAACATTATTTCAAAACTTAAAAGTATCCCATAAAACTAAAAATGAAGAAAATTTTTTATTATACCTTAGTGAGAGTTTGGATCTCCCTTCTCAACCAAATTGGAAGCCAAATGTTCTTCTGGCGATATCTATGTTGCTTCCAATATCGTTGAACACTGAATATGTTACCTTTAATTCCAGAAATGTATTATGGCAAAAAAAATGAAAAGTAAAACAAATAGGTAACAATTGAGTGCTAGCTATTACCTGGTTCGCTGCTGTAGCACTGTAATCTGAACTCATGGCCACTTGTAAAAAAGCTTTAAAAAGATAACCATCATCTCAGTAAGGTTTTTTTTTTCACAAAGAAACAGATGGGAACTCAATATACAGAAAAAAAGCGGAAGTACAAGGAAAAAAATCAGCCACCAACCTATCTTGACAGTCCCCGTTCAAATAAAATCGGCGAAATGATTCTCCATCAAAACTATAAACAATGGAAAAGTTTTCAACCTGCATAAAGATAAAAATATTATGACAAAAGGTACACTTACAGAAATGCAAGCCGCACTGCTAAAAGGATGTACAAAAAAATTCTTCCTGAATCAATCGTTCTTTTCCCTGGCAAACAGAATGGAAATTTTAATTAAAGAAATTGAAGGATGATGGCTTTAATATGTTAGCAAATCATCTTAAGAATGTTAGGAAGCATATTTAGGCCCTGGAGGGGTTCTGTGATAGGTGTATTTAGGGTCTAGGCCATATGGGTCAGCCAAGGGTAAAACTTGTCAAAACCTAAGAGTTTTTTTTCATGTAGGTTTTGGGTTTTGGTACTACAACAACAACAACAAGCCTTTATCCAACTATGTGAGATCGGCTACATGAATCATTTTTCTCCATTGTGTCCTATTAAGAGTCAAATTCTCATCTAAATATAATAAAGAAAGGTCATTTCTAATATTCTAACCAATTCTTTTTAGGTCTGACTCTACCTTTCTTAACATAAGTCAAATCTAATACATCTACTTTCCAAACCGAGTCATCGGAAGGCCGCTTTATGCGACCAAACCATCTTAGGCGACTCTCTAATCTTATATTCCACTGAAGCTACTCCAACCTTTTCACGTATATGCTCATTTCGTATCCTGTCTCTAGGAGTAAAGCCACTCATCCACCTAAGCATCCTCATCTCTGCAACACTTAACTTTAGGTTTTGGGTTTTGGTAATGAGAAAATATTGAAACCAATGCTAGGAAACACTTGGAATGTTTAGAGTAATGTACTGGATGTAATTTAGATTGCTTCATAATTTTTTAATAGTTTTAGAGGTTTTTTATGGGGTTCAGAATAAGATTAGGTCTGGCTGAAACTGTCTATGGGTTTAGTTTTGGGCTTTAATGGAAGGGTTTAATGTTAGGCTTGAGGACTGGAAACACTCGTGATTGATATAAAATTATTTCTAGAATAATTCTTGAGTTTTATCACAATTTTTCAAGAGGTTTAAGATGCTCAAATGGTCAATGAAATAAGATTAGTTCATGTCTATACAAGCTTTGGCTGTCAACTTTTAAGGGATTTTTACTCAGAAATCGTGATTTTGTGGAAGAAATGACGGGAAAATAGTTTGATCTTGTGAAAGAGAAATAGGAGACGAGATATACAATAAAAAATAACAATTTGGAGAGACAAAATCAATTACTTATCAAAGTGATTAGCGTTGAAGATATAACCCAATCTCCTCAAAGAAGTAGCTAATCACCTAGCCTTCACTCTCTCTTAGAAGGAATTTTAACTTTCTTCAAACACATCAAATCCTTTCTTTTCCAAGCAAATAAAACACTTGTATATATTCTTACCCAATCAAAATTCAAAATAAATTGAAACAGAGGGAAAAAGGATGGTGGGAGCATGGGCGATCAATCATGTGGATGAGAAGGGGGTGGTTACACATATTTAACCACTCATAACAATGACTCTAATCAGTGGAGGCCGGCCACTCCAGTTAGAATTTACTTATTTGAATAACTTTTACTTCAAATAATCAAATTCTATTGATTTTAAATGGTGTTTCCCACATTATTTGAAAAGGTGAACTTCCAAAATTCCATAGTTATGAATTATCAAAATCAAATTAAAAAAAAATCTGAAATTCAAATTTTCATATTCTCAAATATTCTACAATGGAAATACTAAAAATACATAAGTATCATAAATTACATAAAAATGGGTATAATGTAATTAAAAGCTAGTCAATTATACTTGGAAGCAAATTTTTTGCTCTAAGCTTTAATGAATGGTCCACTTTTTCTTGCATTGGCACATTGCACCAAATCAATCTCTAAGCGTGATTTGATATTAAAATGATTCCTATGGTAATGAAACTTTGCATAAAGGTCAAGATGGTTCAAGGCAAAGCTATCTACGCTTAAAAAAAGGAATTTCAAGTCTGAAAGAAATTAAATAATATGAAATATAAAATGATAATATGACCTAAAACGAAAGTTAAAAAAAGGCATACCTAGTATTGAGATTATAGATGAAAAAAAAAGGAGGCGAATGAAGCCCATGGCATTTACGAAGATGTAGAAATTTAAAATACACAGAAAAATTCCTATCTTAAGGATTTCTGTACCAGTCTAAGCTCTCCTCGTTGTCACATAGGATCCATTAATAGAAACCATAGAGAAATTAAAAATAGAAAACTGCTAAGTCTAAACTGATCAGTTAAAATTGCTTGTACAAAAGGCAAAAAACTGATTCTCATAGGATGCAAAAAATAACCAGTAACAAACCTTGCAAAGAGGACATTTTACGGAAGGTGCTGATTGACAGTATTTTTCTTTGACAAATTCGGACCACTGAACAATACAATGATAGCAAAATGCATCTGTTAAAAAAACATTGAAGCAAGTAAGACATGGATATAGATCTACTAAAAACAGCTTCATTAGATTTGAAGAAAAATCCACTTCAACCGGGCTATCCATTGAAAATTGATAAAATCAAATCAATAAAAACACAAGACAGCAACCTAAAACCAGGGCCTAAGAATAAAATGGTCAATCACATACAGTAAGAAACATGATAAATTCCCACATAAGCTCCAAATGAATATAATTTCTAATCAATAGATTATTACAAAAGCTAAGTAGACAAATCAAACAGTTTCAAGTTGCTTCGAAGGGCCAAGTAGCCAGCAGGATATCGCGGAATGTTTAAAAAATAAAACCATATATACTCATCATCTAAAACAAAATTCACTATAAATCAATATTAAATTCATGCAGATGCTCAGAACCCAATTAAAAAAAATCATTAAATGCATATATAGGGAATGCAGAAATTGTAGGATGCCAAAAAGTTAATCATGAAGGAGGTGCATCAATAAAAAATGTAGAATTAAATTTTACGAGTTGCTTTCAGCTTCTAGATTCATTTTTCATTTCATATTCAGTTTTTATTCCAGATTAATATCCCTCCACAAGAATATACGACATGATATGGAGATATTAATTTATTGTTCGATACACGTTTAAATCATCATAAAAAAGGCTCATTGACCTCATATAATTCAATATTTTCATGATTAGGAATTAGAAGTTCATCATATTCTTGCACAAGGGTCAAAATTATATAGACACCTATAACAAACAAACTTAGTAGTTTGCGTACCAATAGATTAATCATTGTTAGCGCAGTGAGTTTATGAGAGTAAGTGTTCGCCAAGCTGGCGTACAAACAACGATTGCTTAATAGACCAAAGTGGACTTATTCTAGAAGTGACAAACTGATTTGCATTACTTCTAAACATTAAAATAATAAATAAATAACTGATGTCCCCATTTCCAAGGCTTTATGATGAGATACATCTGTAGTCCTTGGTTTAAAGAGACATACTTATCTCAATCTTACAGTAAAATCCATTCACAAACCTATATATTATTAACATTTTTTTTTTTTTTTGCAAATCACACCTAGAATTCAATTCTTCAGAATAAATATTCATTAACACTTTCTGTCTTGCCGAAGGTTTATAAGTTCAACTATTCTAGGTTAGGCATTGTTTCTCAGATGTGTTTGCTTCAATGCGCAACATTAAGTGGCTCTTTTACTAATTAGAGCACTTAGAACTAGTGTGTGTGTGTGTATATATATATATATTACAAATGAAATATTTGAAATGCTACTGCTTTATTGGATGTTTTGAAGATTCATGAATGTTTTATTTTCTGGGGGGGGGGGGGAGGTTGCTGAAAGGGAGAAGAGAGCTAGATTGTTGAGGCTAAGGTGAAATTAAGGAAGGAGCAACTGAGCGGGGAGCTATCATGATCCAGTGTGTGAGTAGGAAACCAATGAAGGTCAAGTTGATTGACATCAGCTGACCATAAGGAGTTGTAGCTAGCAATTAGCAATGGCAATAGCTTACATGGCAAGATCTTCAAGATAGAAACGAATGCTTTCTACATGAAATTTTGGTCATATGCATTCTAAATGAGTTAAATTATATTCCTCAATCTCCTCAACCTAATAACAGGAAGACCAATTCACTTAACAAAAACCATGTTTTTCTCTTTCATTGGCAAGCTTTGATGTGATATTCTTATAATTATAAACAAAGCCAGTAAATACATACCAATGCATCCCATTAATGAGATAATTTGGAAAAATATATAGAAAATCATTGTGTAAATATTTGATAGCGTTGAGATTCCATGTTCAGAAGTAGGATTGGGTAATATAAAGCAATAAACTTCCAAGTCAACCATCCCATATTTTAAACTACAGGACAAACCATGCTTTGAATGTAAAGATAACAAGCCCCACCCACAATAACACATCTTGCTTTCTAAGCAATTCCTTGTTATTTTAAGAACATCAGGTACATTTGAAACCTAGATAAGAAGGTAAGAATGTGTTTCAAATGGGCTAACTGTGCTCACTTTTATGATAAATAGAATAAAATTGTCTCATCAAGTCAAAAAAGAATTAATATTTCATCCATAACATAGGGCATTGCAGCCTGCAATGCTCATTTGTCCTGCATAACATGTAATTTAGTCAAGATTTTACAAAATCAAATAAGGAACTCACCTCAAATTGTTCTAGGGCTACTCAGGCCAATGTTATGGAGATAACAGTTCGAATAATGTTGTTATCAATTAAATGCAGTGTGTTTGGTGCAATGTTATCATACTTAAACAAAGTAATATTATCTACAAAGAAAACTATAATTATCATCTTTCTTTTTGGTGTTATAGTCATTTTGCCATCAAAATAAAGCTTATTTCATTCATTATGATATTTATTTGAATTTTTAAGCAAACTAAACAACTGACATATAAATTTGAAGATTTTATAGGCTCGATCACATTGAGCATATAAAATCTTCAAATAAATTATATACTCAATGTGACTGAGCCAAATATGCAGTCACCATAAATCCTTCCAGCTTAAACTGCAAAAGTAGATGGACTTATGGACTCCTATTGCTGTGAATATCTTCAATTCTGTTATTTTAATCACACTTTTGTTCCAGCAGTAGAAAAAACAACTCCAATGACCGCCGAAAGGTTCATATGGGAAACATTACCAACAGAGCTAAATAATACGGAGAAAGTAATTAAATTTTAAGAGGATCGTGGTCGAAGAAACAAAATAGCATAACAGCAGCTAAAAAATAATTACTTTCCGAATGCTCCTTAAGACCCTTAAAGAACGGAGACCAAAAAAAAATCGAAAAAAAGGACACCGATTCTTACGAAAGCAACGATCAAGATAGGCTTCTCGCCGTAGAGGTTCGAAACAAATAGGGCACACTTCTGGCTCCCTTCTTCCTGAGGTTTCCATGGTGAGAGACGGTTATCCAATATCTGCGAACCGCGAAGACCTCATCACGCAGCCCACCTTGATATGTTCGTCGGGAGCTTCGATTGCTAAGGAGGTCCACGGTTGGGAGCTTCAACATGTGCTGAATTTGTCCTTAGACGCGTCATTAAAAATACCTCCATCAAATATTATTATTATTATGGGTGTCAATTTCGGATTACGGGTCGCGTTCGGGTCGAACCCGAACTGACTCGGGTGGAAAACGGGTCGACCCTAACCCGACCCGGATAAAGAAACGGGTCAAAAATCTGAACCCGGACCCGACCCGGCGGGTTGCCGGGTTGACACGACCCGACCCGCGCGGCATAGAACGCGACAGCTGGCGACGGCGTGAGGCACAAGGGGGGCAGCGCGAGCTCGAGCGCGACACGTGACAGCGCGAGGCGCGAGGGCCGCTGCCGACTGCACGCGGCACGCGGCAGCGCGCGGGGGCTGCGGGCAGCCGGTAGCGGGCGGGGGCAGCGGGCAAAGGGCGGGAATTCGAAATTATTTAAATTAAACGGGTTGGCAGGTTGACCCGGCAACCCGCCGGGTCAACCCGAACCCGACCCGTTTTTTAAACGGGTCAATTTATGGAACCCGACCCATTTTGAAATCGGGTCGGGTCCAACCCGGATTTTTTGGGTCGGGACTAGGTCGGGTTTTCGTGTCATGTCAAATATTGACACCCCTAATTATTATGAGGCATCATCAAATTAAAATTTTTCAAAATTAAATGTGGGACTATTTGACCTCCAATTTCATCAATCTTATAATCAAATTGGACATCTCAGTGAGATGAACCTAACGACATCAAAATTGGTTCAATTTGAGCCCAAATGGAATCAAATTTTAGTGCATATTTGGGAACTCCAAAACATTAGTTAAATGACCAAATGATATTCAAATATGACATGCTTATACTACGGTCCCTCCAACCATTGTCGCCCGCCAACTATGATCACTCCGACCTCCTTTGCTAGCCGACTACAGTCCCTCAAACCTCCGCCGACTGCGGTCCCTCAAACCTCAGCTGCCCACCAACCATGGTCTCTCTTGTAATAACTCATATTTTAATCCAGTCAAATAAATTTTTTTAAGAAGTCATTATAAGTCTAAATTATAAATTGTTTTCTAAAAAACATAGATATTATTGTGCTCTAATTATACTCCTTTTTTTCTAATTTTTGGATATTGATGCAATTCCTTGAGAAATTTAAACATGACTATATAAGTGGATGTTTTAGGACCGTCAAATGTCTGTTTTGCAAACTGATTTTACTAAAAAATTTCGAACATGATGGACTATTGTATGGATATTTTTCTATAATTTTAATAGCTCCAAATTTGAAGATATAAAATTATTTATATGAAGTTTAAGCTAAAAAGTAAACATATTGCATAATTACCAAAATGCCCCTAATTTATTTTCATATAAATATACTAATTCGCTTATATAACTTTCATAAAATTCATTTCACTCATTTCATTTTTTAATAGAGAGCAGGTAAGGAAAACAAGAGAGAAAAGTGAGGAGAGAGAAAAAAAAAAAAGCTAAGATTTAAAAGCTGTAAAGCAATTTTTATCAGTCAACCCTATTGAAAGTTTTGTTTTTCTTATTGTACATAATTATTACCTTATATATGATTTCAATGATTTTATGTATTTTGTATTTTATGCATTTTAATTTGGTCAAAAACTTGCAAAATTTATGATATTTTAAATTTTAACAAACTTTCACTGCAAAACTTTTGGTATGTGATAGATGTCATCAATATGAGCTTTTTTACTGTAATATTATTGAATTTCACGAGGTAAAAAAATAAATTAATATATTTTGTATTATTTCTATAGATTGAATAACTAATATTTTTACTCTATGCTTATTGTTAACACAAGCATTACTTAAGTGAATGTGGATATGTGGTTGAGTAACAAATGATCGCTATTACTATTATTGTATTGTGATAATAATGTGTGTGTGAGAAAAAAAAGTAAAGACTAGTTATTCACTTACGTTGGCTAGAGACTGACTGACTTGTACAAGATAGTGGGCCGACAATCTTTCATTTGAATACTGTGGTTTTGTGTTGTTCTATACTAATTCATGTGATTCATTAATTGAGAGTTATAAAGAAATGATTATTACATCGATGATCAAAGAGTGACAACTATGTTTGTGGAGCCAACGGTTTGTTAATACTGATATTGATACTAATTAGTGAAAAAAACACCATTTTAACCATGATTATTTACTTGTTTAGTGTATTACTAGAATTTTGCTACTACTATTTCATTAATATTGTAAGACTTTATTGATATTGTCTTAATTTACTATCATTGTATGGATCTACTATTACTACTACTATTATCATATTGCTCTAATGTTACTGCTAATGGCAATGTTGATTCATTAATTACTAAGTATGGAATGGATTGCTATTCTCACATTTATACAAATTTGCTAGAAATGATACGATTTCATTGTTGTATTAAAATGACCTCCATATCGATTTAGTGGGCTATTGAGTTACAAATTTCACAATTTCTTCTTTTTACTATTTTACTGGTTTCTTAATCATATTGGTTTCTCTATTACATAACTTTATTGTTTACGGATTTTACTGACATGGGCGGATCCACCTTAAGCCCAGGGGAGAAAATTGTATACATCAGCCATGAAATAATAAAGAGGCGGTCTTTCTGACCCCCTCCATGAAATATTAATTAAAGTTATATTCAACCATTGATCAATCCTTCAAAGAGAACGTAATACTATTTTGATCAAGAGTTCAAACTAATATAATTAGCTCAGAAATCTATATACTTAGTGAACAAGTCAAACGAGTCGATCCTATAAAATATTCAAATTTATTTAGCAATATTTAAATCAACATTGACGCAATTTGGCCTTATTCAAACTTACATGAATCTTATATAAACTCTTGATCAAACTATATTTAACCCTAAATCTTTAAAAAAGTGAATAACATCATTTTGATTAATAGTTTGAATAAGTTTGAATAAGGCTAAATTGTATTGATCATTTTACGATCAAATAGATTTGTCTAATGTTTTGATATTAGTAAGATTATTCGATGGTGATTCGGTCATCTTTCTATTGACAAATGTGTTTGGAAGACGGCTCTAAAATGACAACTAGTACATATATTGAAGTATAATAGTCAAGGGGTTTAGAGTTTAGAGTGTGAAGCTTATTTTTAATTCTAAACCTCAAATATGATGAGTAGTGATAGACCATCACAGTGATTTTCTACCTGAAGATGTTCACTATGTAATTGCATGAAATAGAAGATGAGCAGATGAATGGCCGCATAGCATTGCTTAGTGAAAGTTCTGTCAATTTATCTAAAAAAATGGATTTATTTTAGCCCAAAGAGAGCTTTTGGGCATATTCCTAAAAAGCAAAATAGACTTTTTTTTTCCAATTTCGAGCATTATAGAGCATTCACACTCAAATTTTACAATATATATCATATTCAACAAATTAAAAATTTATTATATTTCTTTTTTTTAGTTAATTGTCTCTTTTACTCTAAACAAATTATAAAATAATATTGTAAATAAATAAACATAAATAATTTTATAAATTGTGATGAACATTCTTGTTGTGTGCTTGAATATTACGTACTGTTGTATTAATAGATTTTAATATATGAGCATCATATGATCGAGATGGTCCTAGACAATGAAAGAGAAGAGGAAATCAAATGAAAAGGTGTAAATGGACAATAAGATGAGGTCAGGACAACCACTTCTCTTAAAAGGACAGTGAATCAGGTGATCTGGAGAATGTGAAGAAAATCAAAGGAGGGAAATTAGAGATAACCATATGGCACATGAAGATAAGATGAGATCATAGACAGTAAACTTTATGTGATTCAATAAATATTTCTTGATTCCATATCTTTTTTAGATGTAAGGAATATATGAATTAAGGTGCACGGCCCATGATAGAGCTTCTCAGTTAAACATAAAGTGTAATAATGACTAGGGCTGTCAAAATCGGGTCACAGGTTGGGTTGGGTTCGGGTCGAAACTGAAATTATTTGACCCGATCTGAACCCGACCCGTTCGCACGCTTATTCTGTTATTCAAGCAGCGGCAGCTCGTCTTTACTTTTGATTTCTGAACGCCAGCAAGGACAACGGCAGCTCGGGACGCCGTCAAGGCCAGCAGAACTAACGACAGCTGCGGAAGCTCGAGATGCTGGTAGGGGCAACCAGACTTGTCGTCTTTGTTACTTCCAATCCTCTTGTTGCCGAAGCCAAATGCAGGCCGATTGCGTGCTTGTTGCAATGATAGCGACAACAATAGCGGGACGAACGACAGACGTAACAATGAACTAACGAACGTGACATACGAAGTGACGAATGCGACCCAGTTCAAACGGACACAATAGAGACGGTTCCCATGTTAAATTAGGTTGTTTCCAAGTCAAAACTGAACCTAACCCAATTTTATAAACGGGATAAAATCTCCAACCCGAACCCGACCCGACTCGGATTCGGGTTGACCCGAACCCAAAATTTTCATTTCAGGTTCGAGTCGAGATTTTTGGTCGTGTCAAATATTGATACACCTAATAATGACATGACTTAGCTAACTAAATCTATCACCAACACCAATTTTAGTACTCTACCCACCAAAACAAAACAAATGATAAAGTCAATCACTTGAAAAACCTAAAATTACTTTACAAAATCAAATATAATATATAGGGATCTAATGACTTATACAAACCAATTATGTGGAAGCATTTCAAAAAAGTTCATTTATTCAACTACATAAGTTCTAATAAGCATCAAAGTTTATTTGCATGACATCTAAATTTATTATATACATACCTTAATGTGTTTTGTATCTTACACTAAAGCTTTTCATCAAAATATATGTTAAGAAATTAATATGATAAACTAATCATGAACTTTACTAGAGAATTAAAACAAATATAAAATAGTCCAGTACATTATTTGTAATCTTTATAAAATAACATTTCTTGAATAATAATTGGCACATATATAATACATGAGGTAATCTTACTAAAGAAATATTTTAAGAAGTTGTTCAATATTCAATCATAATATGCACTATTTTAATCAAGCTTATATGTGTCAACATCAGAGACAATTCTTTTTTATAATATTATTAGCTTATTTTATTTATTTTTAAGATAACTTTTTTTTATTTTCATTTTATAATATGTTGTGTATGCGAATATAGGTTCATTAGACATTATACTATAGTGGACTATGCAAATTTAACTCATATCACATATCATAGAGTTGAAAACCTAGCCCGAATGTTACACATTGAAGACACTTTTGACACCATATGGAGAGATTATTACGTGCGGAGTCTTCAGATGCAGAGAACCGTTCAGTTTTATGACTGTGAACAGTAAAAAGTGTAGCTGTGAACAGTAACTGAATTTTTACTGTTCACAATCACAAAACCGAATGGTTCTTTATGTCCAAACTCCACACGTAATAATCCCTCCTCCATAGGGCCTCACCTTTATCACCTTATATGTACATGCATAAATATATCATTTTAAGGACCATTTTGACTTTATATGTGCTTAGTCACACACACACACACTATATATATATATATATATATATATATATATATATATATATATATATATATATATATATATATATATATATATATGTCATTATAAATATATTAATTTAAGGACCATTTTACCTCTGTATGAGTTCATATTTGTTGCGTTATATGTACATGATATTATAAATATATCAATTTTATGATTTTTTTTTTGCATCCATATGGGCCTATTCTGTTGCGCTACTTATACATATCATTGTCAACATATTCCACATAATGTCATCTTTTAAGTTCATTTGATTTTTATTATTGACATTTAAATTTATTCCTTTTGAACATAGTGATCACCATTATACATCAATACATAATTTATAAATGAACATTAATATACTTCGAAAATATGATCTTAAAAATATACTAATATGCTTCTAATGCGTCTTTTCATAATTTAAAATGAAATATAGTTTTATAAGCATAATTGGTCTTGTGGAAGAAATCATTAGTTTTAAATAAAAATGTAAGTATCAGTCTTAGGCTTTGTTTGGGGCGGCTTTCTTACTGCTTCTTAAAGTAATTTTTTGTACTAAAAAGCTGCTTTTAGAAGCAGTAAGAAAGACGTCACAAAAAAACCTTAATGACTTTAGAGGACATGCAAATTGGCCTTAACATCAAATCATCGATGATCCCTTCCTATAAACCAAAAACATCATAAATATGCACTTTTGCAATATGAAGAACCATCCAATATATAGTTTATCTATAAAGTTTACCTTATACGAAACACCAAAGCAATATGCTCCATGAATTAAATATTGAGTGTTCTACCATTCGATGATTGATAATAAAAAAAAAAAACCTCATTTTCATCAAATAAATGTATGAAATGCAACTTTCTCAATTTATAATATTTTCTTACTTATAACATAAATCCAAATTAAATTAACCTCAAATTAAAATTTCAAGTCAAAATAATTCCTCCTTCAACCCACAATGCTTATTGCTTTGATTAATTCACAAAAGTTTGGCTTTCTATATAAAATTCTTCCTTACCTCCTTTTTCTCCTTTTCTTTCTTTCCTCACTTCGACTTGCTTTGAAGTGTTTGCGTTTGATTGCCTGAAGAGGTACGGAATAGAGAAAGGGTAAAATTGTATTACGGCTGAAATCTCGCACGGTTTGCCACCTTCGCATGAATTACGCCAAGTGTGGGGGCTGCTTGTGAAGAAAACTCCACCTACTATCGTATTTTCAAAGAAAATGCAGAGTAGCTTTGCGTTTTCTGAAGAAAACGCAGTCCTGCTTTGCGTTTTCTTCAGAAAAAGCAAAGGATGAGTGCGTTTCTGCTCCTTTTCAAATTAACTTAATATCATGCTCCTATTCCTAATACAATTTTAAACTATGCTTCTTCTCAAAATTTACCCTTGAAGTTATGCTTATAGTTCAAGTATTAATATTTTTTTTATTCTTTTTTTTTTTAGTTCAAGTATTAATATGTATAAATACTTATACTATACTTAGGGGCTATTTGATTTTTCATACTTAACGTGTACTGTAAAGTAAACACACGTGTTTCTCAAATTTTGGCATTTGATTTGGCATGAAAAAAATGTACAGTGAAAATGTAAAGCATTTCAAAATCATCATGCGGTGTATTTGGCATAGGGGTGTAAGTGAACCGAGCCGGGTCGAGCTCGTGAGCCAGCTTATCGAGCCACGAGCTCGAGTTTGAGATTGACGCGGCTCGACTCGCGAGCCAACTCGAAGTTATTAAATTTAAATATTTAAAAAAATTAATAAAAATCCCAACCACCCACATGTATTTTAAATCCCTGCTCGCCCACGCGTGTATATCAAATCTCAATCGCTTGCCCCTCTCTCTCTCTCTTTGATAGGCTTGGTCACAGAAAAATAAATGCTAACAACAAATGCAAAAAATTTGTACAATACTCTTTCTCTTTCTCTCTCTCTTCTCTGATAGGCCCGACCATAAAATGATAAATGCTAACATTAAACTTAAAAAATATGCTCAATACTCACTCTCTGTCTCTTACTCCCGCTAACAACAAACCCAAAAAGCCCTCGAATAAATTTTTTGAGGATTGCGTCGGAGGCTCGACAAGCAGCTCGAACTCATTTACGGTGGAACGAGTCGAGCTCGAGGTTGATTTTTGAGTTCGACTCAAATTTGAATTCGATATTTGACGGTTAAGCTCGACTCAAACAGTCCTGATTAGAGCTGGACTTGTTTGCACCCCTAATTTGGCATGAAACCCACTAAAATTTAACTGTACCAAATACACCACTTCATCTGTAGCGTGAAAAGGAGCGAACCCCCCGAACCGTTTGGCTCCTACAGCGTCCTGCTTCCCCTCGCCCCTCCGGCGAAATCGAGCTCCTGTTGAAGTTCTTCACAGCTTGTATAGGTTCGCCTGTGATACTTCTTCACTACGGGTCACGACCTATGTATTTCACAGCCCGTATCGGTCTTGCCCGCTACACTTCTTCTTAGCGGCAGGTTGAAACCTAGGTGCTTCGCAGCTTGCATCGGTCTCACCCGCGACCTAGGTATATTTCCTCCCTATTTCAGTTCACATATTATTCCAATCAAAGTTTTGGTTTGCCTTTCTGTGTATTTTATCTTATGATATTCTAGGAAGAAAAAACTCTGCATTTTTTTCATCTCTTGATTTTTTGTTGTCATTTTCTGTGTACCTTCGAGTTTCTCTCTACCTAGGTATATGTGATTCAGCTTTCAATCTTCATGCATGTAAAATATATCATGTCTGGTTGGCAGGACAAGTTATCACCCCGGACTAGGTGCGGAGGAGAATAGTTTATGCTTGTTTATCTTGTTAAATGTAAAAATGTTATATAACTTACTTGATCTCTGTTTTGTTTTTCATCTTTTATGTTTTGGTTATGAAATGATTCTATTATGTGCTGATTTGGACAAGCTTAGAGAAAGTTAATTCATCAGTATCTTAATGCTAAAGATGGCAAGATTTGTTAATGATGCAAGTTATTTTAAATAAATAATTGGTAAAAGAATATAGAGAGCTTTGGGAACATCATATATTGAAAAAAATTAATAACTATTTGATGCAAAATAATTACAAACATGCTAACTATTAGAAGAAAAATAATTACCTAATTTTCTTCTAGATAATTAACTTAAGTAAAATATTGGTTACTATAGAGATGGATGAATTATTCAAAGATCTCAAAGCACGATCATCTACTTTGAATGAGTATTGGAATGTTGCAGGTGTAGAACAAAGTCAAGATAATTCAATTGTCTATGCAATGATAACTGCAGCATTGAACATTATATTCACTTTATTGTATGAGATAGGAAGGGAGAGAAAAAGGAATAATTCTGAATGATATATTCAACATGAAACAAATCTCTCCAGGTTATATTATGGATGTGATTTGTACTGCATTGACATGGTGCAAATGAAGGAACCTTTTTTCAAATTATGCACAATATGATTACGGGTAGACACATTCAACGTAAGGATGGAAAAATAAATTGCTATGTTATTGCATACACTCAAGCATAGTGTCCGTAATCAAGTCATTCGATTTAACTTCCAATGATTAGGGGAAACAATTAGTAGATTTTTCAAAGCTTCATTATATGTTGTAGGAGAGTTACACCATGACTTCATTATGCCTCTACTTCTCCAAACTCCATGTAAGATCCAATCGAACGATTTGTTCATGCCTATTTTTAAGTATACTCTATTCACTTGTGTGGAATTTACATGTTTTGTATTTTTAATATATTTTATACAAAAAATAGGATTGCATTGGGGTTATAGGCGAAACACACATTAAATCTAAGGCATCTAAGAAAATTGTGTCTACATTTAGAGGAATAAAACCATACCCAACCCAAAATATTTTAACATCAATTGAATTCAATTTTTGGTTCACATATGTTCTTACTAGTTGTTGTGTTGTTGTTGTATATATTCTTACTAGTTGGAAAGGTTCAACACATGACGTAACAATTCTTAGGAACACATTAGAAAGACCAAATGATTTATGTGTTCCAAAAGGTATGAGAGTTATAAAGAACTTCTTCAACACTTATGAATTCATAAAAAACTATCTTTTATACTTCCTCGATAAAGAAAACTTAATCATGTCATGTAACAGGTAAATATTATCTAGTTGACAGTGGGTACTCCACCCGAAAAAGTTTTATAGCTCCATATCTTGCAACAAGATACCATTTGAAGGAGTTTAGTTCTATTCAACCTGCGGATCATAAATAATTTAATTTATGACACTCCTCATTACGGACTACTATTGAGCGTGCTTTGGTTCTTTAAAAAATCATTTTACAATCTTAAAGTTTGAACCTTACTTTTGTTTGCAAACTCAAGTTAACATTGTCTTAGCTTTTAGTATATTGCATAATTGGATAGTTACATAAGGTTTAATTGATTTTATTCTCTTTGAGGATGAGTGGGCAAGAAGAAGTTACTATAGGAGTAGCGTTCGAACAATTATAGATGACTTTTGGGAATGGTTGGATAAAATAGATGACATTGCACATGCCATGTGGCTTCGTATACAAGACATTTATTTATTTTTTGTATGATCATCTTACTTTTTTTTTTTTGGAAGAAGTTACTTTGTTTAGATCAATTTGTTGTAGTATGTTTTGATATAAATGACACCTTCTTCATTCATTTGTATTTCTACGTTTGATAAATTATATGTTCTATTTGCTATAAATGATTTTTGATATGTTTAAGATAATTGATCCTTCACAAACAAATATTTCATCTAGTTATAAAAGTACTAGAACAATAATAACAACATCAAGCCTTTGTCCCACTATGTGGGGTTGGCTACATGAAATTTTTTGGTATTAGTACAAATTATGAGTGGATTGTTGGGTTACTACAAATTATGAGTGAATATTAAATGCTATTATATGAAATATGCCCAAAGCTTCAAAGAATTATTTTATCAAGGAGTCACTAAAAAATTTAAGGAAAATTTTGGTATATAAGTCACAGGAGAGCAATGCAAGAATAAAATTCGATATCAATGAATAAAATATATTCACATTTAGGATCTGGAAAGATAATCAAGGGTATCGAGGGACGAAAATAAGAAGTGATAGTGATGGGGGATGTGGAGTGCACATCACAAATTCAGGTATTACTTTCATCACTTGTTAAAAAAATAATAATTGCAAGTTAATACTGTGTAGTTTACTATGTTTCATGCTTTCTGAAGGGCGCTGCTTATCTAAACATTCCAATTGCAAATTATGTGGAATTGAAGAAAATATATGGCAAAGGACATGCCACTAGAAGGTGAGCTTAATATGAAAATTCTCAAACTTCACTTGAGAATCAACAAATATATTTAGAAGATAACGAGCCCTCAGGATATATGGATGCATCACAAGTAAGTAATTCGGCTGATGTGGAATTTATAGAAGATTTCATGGGAACGACAAAGAGATCATCGTCTTAATCTTTTAGAGGATGTGGTACAAAAAAGAGGAAAGTGCCTTCCATTGATCTAACACATCGTGAGTATATTGTCATGATGGCTGATAGTGTTACTCAAGTTGCTAACACTATGCAGAGTACATCAGGAGCTTCCCAGGAAAGAAAAATGTTCATTGAGGTCATGACTAAGATTTCAAGCATCTCTGTCTTTTCCGAGAAAGAGATTAATATGATATACGCCAACATATCAAGGAACTGTATAATGATACAATCTTTCCTCTCAAAACCTATGGAGTTGAAGGCTACATGGATGCGTAAAGAGCTAGAAAAATGATTTATGTTGTGGAAAATGTTAGAAATTTGAGTTGTAATTGCTATATATTTTTGGAGTTGTTTTGTATTATATATATAAACATTTTTAGCTGTAATGGCTTCAAATGTATTTTGGATTTATGAAACATTAATATTAATGTTGAGCATGTTTGTAGCATTAATATTAAATTTACTATATGTATGATTGCTCATTTTCAAATGCCTGGTTTCTATTTTCAAGTGCTCCAATATATGAAATTTCACATTGTTCAAATAAAAACAAGTTGAAAGGCATAAAATGAAAGAAGTATTAAACATGTGAAAGGTAAAATGATCATAGGAAGTTATATATATATATATATATATATATATATAAGTACACGACTACCTTTGCATGAAATTATATTGTTTAATTCTTTAGCTACATGTTGCTCAGTTTCATATTAAAGCATGCATATTGATCTTCGTTGCATTGTAATTGAAATTGATAGAGTTACTTGATACCTGCTGAGTGTTAGCTCACTACCTAGTTTTGGGGTGTTTTTAGGAAAACCTGCTAATCAGCAATGACTGACAGACTCCCATTCACCTACCGCCGTAGGGAGACGCCGGGTGACAGGTTCTTTTTGTTATTTTGATATTTTGTAATAGATGAATGCATAGGATAACATGTGATAAATGGATATCTATTTTTGTATCAGAATTTTATGTACATGTTTATTAATGAAATGAAATATTGTTTAGAAATGAGTGACTCTTCTTATTTAAATTTTGGAGATTTATTTTATTATGTTACATTTACAATATTTCAAATTTTCCGTACGACCGTCTGTTCCTATCTCGTTAATTCGAGCTTATTGGGGCAGGTCGTGACAAATCAGGTAATAATTTATGTCCTTGAAAAATGAAGCTACCTAGAAATCATTTGGTGACATATCTATTTACATCTTATTGATTTCTAAAGTATGCCAATTCAACGATCTTTTTTTTTTCTTGAAACTTGACATTTGATGGGTGATTTAGCTTAATGTTTTATTCGAAAAATTTCACATATAAAAGATTCATATTATGATGGCCTCCATAAAAACAAAACACTGCAAAGATGATTGTAGAAAATAATTTAAAGTTTACAGTGACAATAAACCTTGGATATTTGTTAAAATTAATTTCTTCGTGCGTAATGTGGTTTTTGTTGCTTATATTTTAGTTATTAAAAATGAATATATAAATCTTGTAAATAAGCCTGGCTATGTCTAGAAATAAGCCAAATTTTGAGATCTGAGGCTATTAGTATATTCATTTGTTTATAACGTTTTATGTATGATCATTCAATCAAAAGAATTAGTAATACTTGATCCCTAATGTACTCTTATTATATATGTCTAGATCCACGACCTTGATGTTCGGTTGCACTACCATTGAATAGTAATTGTGTAGAAAATCTTGGAAGATTAACAATAGTAACTTTGAAGATTAACACTCCCTTTCCGCACCCCCAAAAATATCTCTCTTTCTCACATGTGTATAAATATATAAGTATGAATCTTGGTTACTTTTTTTTAAAAGGGCTTACCCATTATATGAAGCTCCTATCAATATAGGGCCTATGGAGGAGTTGGTTTGCGTTACCCTTGCATTATAGAGACGGTATTTTTGTGACTCAAACTCATAACCTCTTTAATCTTAATGGAGGCATTACTTAATTTCTCTTTTTCTTCGCATAACTCTAATGCTTGGGTAAGCATAAATAGCTATGTAATTTATCAATGGCGGTTATATTTCTCCGTTACATGATATTCTTGAAGTTGATGCTGAACATCTCATGCAGGGTTTATTTTTTTCAGGCCAAGTGTTTTTCTTTATGATCTTGAATCTACTTAATTATTATTTACTCAACATCTCATTTGGACTGCACAAGCAAGTTTTGGTTGTCCTTGCGTATTCTTTTGTCTAATTTAATATCTCAGATCTCCATTTTTTTACTGGCAGATGCATTTCTAAGTGAAACACAAAGCCGATCCCTATTCCCCTGAGCTTGGAAATGTCTACATTGAATCCTTTCAAGAGGGTGGTGTCTCACGTTATTTTGGATTTAGACGGCACACTTCTAAATACAGGTGATGCCCTCCTGATTTTGATCTTCTGACACGTAAAATTCTTGTGCTTGTATGTTGCTTGCCGATGCCCTAATCTTTCCCTTTTTTTATAATTTTCTGTCTTATGTTTATAATTTGTAACAGACGGCATTGTGGTTGAGGTGTTAAAAATAGTCTTAGAACAATATGGAAAGAAATGGGATGGCAAAAAGGCTCATAGAATAGTAGGGAAGACACCATTGGAAGCAGCAAGTGCTGTTGTGGAGGATTACGAGCTTCCATGCACAATAGCGGAGTTTATGTCCACAACCACTCCAATGTTCTCTAATCAGTTAACTTCCGTGAAACACCCTTAAGCTAATTTACTTGTTATTTTGCTAAATAAATTTATTACTTGGATGCATCTCTATTAGCTAACTAACCCATCACAAAAAAATATGTTGTTTCTTTTTTGGGTAAATTGAGGGTAAAACCCATTCATTTACTACGAGGAATAATTATATAGGCAAAGATGAACACACTATTACAACTCTTTGCCAATTTGAAATACAACCATGAGTTGCACAAAAATAATCAGTGCTCAAAAGAGAAAGAAAAACAAAATATTGATTGGCCTGAAGGTAAATAAAAAAATTCTGGACGCATAATAGATAAAAAATATCCAATATAATATGATCATGTATGAATGACAGTAAATTGAGACCCCGATCCATGAGCTGCGAGCTCAAAATAATTGGGAGAACCCCATTCATCATCTTCTAGCCAATATGCCTCACGAGAGAAAATTATAAAAAACCCCGACAAGCATTTTTTGCATTTTTAACTTTGTAGATGATTTTTGACAATGTGGCGTTGTAGTTTATACTTTTTCTAAATATTCTTTCATTTTTCCTCTCCAACCATAATATACAGTGTAGCAGATAGATGCATAGGCTACATTTTTGCTGCAGAGGTGTTTTGTGAGGCTGCTGAATCCATATCAGCGGTTTGATTTTATCTATTAGAGGAATGAAGTTGTAATTAAGAAGTTTGCTCATAGAAATAAGGTTGTGAAAGTATGTGATAATTTTATAGGTATATTAAGGGTATCGATAAGTTGATATTATTTTGAGGTGTTCTTGGAGAAGATGATAAAGCTTTTATGATGGTTAAAGAATTGCCCATTAAGTTTCTGAAGCGCGGAATAATGTCTTGCCATACCTCCATATTTTGTTGATTTGCTTTCAAAAAATATGGTTATCAACATACAACAAGTTTCCGATATGGTAATTGTCTAAGAAGATGACAAATTAAACATTGTTTAATGTTACTTTTTCAAAGAGATTTAAAAGATCATCCATAACATTGCAGAATAAGGAGGAAAAGGACAATTTTGCGTAAGATCAAGAGAGGAGTTGAAGAACCCTTCCAAGTTCTCATTGATGCATATAGAGGACTTAGTATTGTCAATGCAAGCTTTTACCCAATTGATAAACTTCTAAGAAAATCATTTTTGCTTCATTATCTGAATTAGAAAGAGTTTAGAAACAATGTCAAAGGCTTTGAAAATTTTAAGTTTTACAAGCTTTTTTTCATATTGACTTCAAAATTAACTAATTTCTTTAGTAAGAAGAATGCTATCAATATAGATTCTATTATACAGAATGTCTGCTTGGCTAGGATGAACAAGTATATGCATGATAAGTTAATCCAGCTGCAATAAGTTTAGCAATGATTTTGTAAAAAAATATTATGTAAAGAGATAGGTTTAATTTCCCAAAAAAAAAAAAAAAGAGATAGGTTTGAATTAAGAGATGTTCTTGTCATGGCGACTCTTAAGAATAAGAGTAATCCAAACGGCCTTTACTTGCTTGAAGAGATGAGATTTAAAGAAGTATTTGATAGTATGAGAAATATGATAATCCACAATATCCTAACATCTCCTCAAGCAAGACATGTTGCCTCAAAGGTAATGTCAGTTTCTTTTCCTTGAATGATGGATATTTCTTGCTGAATTTTTTCTTTGTCAAATATTATGATATGACTTAAATGGGTGGTCCGTGATTTTTTTTGATAAACTTTTTATCCTATAAATAGTTGCTTGAATTTAAATTAAAAGAGATGAATTCACTGCCATTCATATTCAGATAAAAATTCTAGCCTTATCGTTATCTTGTTGAAATTCTTGGGGCATTTCTAAAATTGCTAGTGTTGTGGGTACTACTTTAGCTGTCAATTATCTCACAGCTGGAAAAACTAAGTTAATTTTTGCAAGGGTCTTTATCCAGGTAGATAGTAATACCTTTTTTTGTAATGAAAATTCTATATCTGTAGGGACATTGAACCGCTCAAAAGCATCAGCCTAAACTTAGCATTTAAAACTCCAACCAGGCAAGTATTACTATATATAATCTATCTATAAATACTGCATTAACATCAAGATTCTTCTAACCAATCAGCTAGCAACCCAATACATAAACAGTGGCACAAATTCCCTCGTGCAAAATAAATTCTCATCTTTTGGCTCAAATGATGAAAATCTCACTTAAGCGGTATCCTGCCTCTCTCATGAAGTAATTGCTTATTTGTTGTAAATCTCGTTTACAAAAAAGAAAATAAAAAATTTAGTCACCATCTCTGATGCGGACATCCAACCGCCCATGCTTGTTCGAGGAGGAGCTGAAGATCGACGACCGAGATCACTTTGTTTTATTTTCGTTTATTAAGTGTATTTTAATTTAGTTTCGCAATTTCCCTTTTTTACCCTCTTGTCTTATGTAAGCCCAAGGGGCAAATGTGACTTTTAATTTCTCTTGAGGCCTATATATAGAGGCTCATTCTCTTGTATTATGATGATGATGATGATGAATGAAAATTTCTACTTTTGATCTCTTTGTGAGTTCATATTTTCTTGATCTCTTGGTGAGTTCAACCCTCCTAGATCTCTGTGTGAGTTCTATGGAAAGCCCAAGGTGAGGGCAAAAGCAATACCCGTCAATCTTTGGAAGAGTCCGAGGTTCGCGGTTCTTACGATCTCTTTGTGAGTTCGTTAGTTATCTTCTATTTTACTCGTATTTTTGTTGTTCATCTCCTTCCTTCCCTCTTCCTCCACCCCATCTTCGTTTGGCTGCCGGATTCTAGCCTCACCCGAAACCCAATCTTTTCCCCCCATGACGGTAATCTCAATATCTTCATGGATTTTCATAATTCACCCTACGAGAAATTAGAAGGATTGATTCAAATTTGAAATTCAAAATTTGAATTTCAATTCTTTCCAAATTTGGAAATTATTATTTAGGAAAGTGTTATGCATGATTCAAATTTAAATTCAAAGAAGTTTGGATTTATGATAGGAAGTGCTTGTATTCACAAGCAATCCTAACCCAAATCAAGGATCCAATAAAGCAAAACTGCTGTCCACCGCAGGAAAACAGCCCAAACCAGAGAAAATCTGAGAGAAAACGTGGGAGAAGCGTAGGAAAATAATCGCAAACACTTTTATTTCAATAGAGGATTAAAAGCACTTGCAAGATACAACTTTCCTTCAATTCGAGAGGAAGGAAGAACTCTCCAACGATCTCCGGCAAAGCCAAGAGCCCAAGACCAAACCTAGATCTCAAAGAGAAAACTCAAATTCAAGATGGCCCTAATTTCCCTCTAAACTCCTCCTTATACAAAATTAATCATAAATGACCATTACAAACTTCCTAAAAGAGCCTTACACGTTCAAATTTTCCCTCCTAAAATCCCCTTCACGTGCTCACGCGATTCGCGGCTTCCGCGCGGCTTCCGCCCGTCTCACGCGTCCGCCTCGCGTAGCAGCGGACCGGTCCCGGTTGGACCGGTCCAGCCGGCCCAGGATGGGCCGGTCTAACATTACCGCCCTCCCAAAGAATCACCTTGTCCTCAAGGTGAAAATCTGGAAACTGCTGTCTTGTCATCTCGTATGGCTCCCATGTGGCCTCGTAGTCAGGAAGGTTCTTCCATTGGATCAACACTTCCTTAGTTCCCCCTTCTTTCTGGCGAACACCCCTCAGCTCCAAGGGTTCCAGGATCACCTCTAACTCCTCCGTAAGTGTCGGCGGTAGCTCTGGAATGGCGATGTGCTCACCAATGACCCTTCTCAGCTGGGAGACATGAAAAACTGGGTGTATAGTCGCCGATGGTGGTAGTTTCAGACGATAAGCTACTGTCCCAATCTTTTCCATTACTTCATACGGACCAAAATACCTTGGAGCCAGCTTTTCATTCCTCCTGTTGGCGACTGTCTTCTGCCTGTATGGACGAAGCTTCAAGAACACCTTGTCCCCTGCCTCAAACTGGATATCTCTTCTATGCCCATCTGCTTGCTTCTTCATGATTTGCTGCGCTCTCAACAAATGCCTCTTCAATTCTTCTAGCACTCGGTCCCTTTCCTCCAAGTACTCTTCTACTGACGAAACTGGGGTACTACTGCTCCCAAAGTGTACTAAGTGTGGGGGATCCCGCCCATACAACACCTTGAATGGAGTCATTTGTGCCGCCGAGTGAAATGACGTGTTGTACCAATACTCAGCCCATGATAGCCATTTTGCCCATAGCTTTGGTGTCTCTGAAACAAAGCATCTTAGGTACGTCTCCAAGCTTCTGTTGACTACTTCCGTCTGGCCATCCGTCTGTGGGTGGTAGGCTGTGCTCCTCTTGAGCACTGTTCCCTGCAATCTGAATAACTCCTTCCAAAAATGGCTGAGGAACACCTTGTCCCTATCTGATACAATCGCTTCTGGTACTCCGTGCAGTCTGATCACTTCCCTGATGAAAGCTGAAGCTACTGTCACTGCAGTGTAGGGATGCCTGAGTGGAATGAAGTGTGCATATTTGCTAAGCCGGTCCACCACTACCAGTATCACTGTGAATCCTTCTGATCTGGGTAATCCATCGATGAAATCCATGGAAACTTGCTCCCAAACTTTGTTTGGAAGTGTCAAGGGTTGTAGTAAACCTCCTGGGGCCATGGCCATGTATTTGTTTCTTTGACATATCTCACAACCCGCCACCATCTCCTCTACATCTTTATGCATCCCCTTCCAATACAGTTCTGTTGCCAGCCTCCTGTATGTCTTCTGAACTCCGGAGTGACCACCCACTGAGCTGCCATGAAATTCCTGCAACAGGTGGGGAATGTGTATGGAAGTTCGTGGCATCACAAACCTCCCCTGGTACAAAAGTCTCCCCCCTTCCATGTAGTAACCAGGGTGACTGCTCCTGTCTTTCTCCAGATCCTCCCTGATCTTCCTCAATTCCTCGTTCAGCATGCTTTCTTCTTTGATGGCCCCCCAATCTACTATCAATGGTGCTGACACAACCAACTCCTGAATCTCCCCCACGCATCTAGATAAAGCGTCGGCCGCCTTATTCTCCAAACCAGGCTTATAGTGGATCTCAAAATCATAGCCTAATAGTTTGGATAACCACCTCTGATGCTCTTCAGTCACCATCCTTTGCTCTAACAAATACTTCAAGCTCCTCTGATCGGTCCGTACAATAAAGTGTCTTCCCAAGAGATATGGCCGCCACTTTTGGATTGCCAAAACAATGGCCATCAGCTCCCTTTCATATACCGACTTCAATCTAGCTCTGGATGATAGCACCTGACTGAAGTATGCTACTGGCTTGTGATTCTGCATTAATACCGCCCCTAACCCATATCCCGAGGCATCTGTCTCTACTATAAACGACTGATCAAAGTCTGGAAGAGCTAGAACAGGAACCGTGGTCATGGCCACTTTCAACCTTTCGAATGCCTGGGTGGCCGCCTCTCCCCAGCAAAAACTATCCTTCTTCAGCTGCTCAGTCAAAGGCCAGGCAATGGTACTGTATCCCTTCACAAACTTCCTGTAGTATCCAGTCAATCCTAGAAAACCCCTCAATTCCCTGAGGTTCCTAGGTAGCGGCCATTTCTGCATTGCTTCAATTTTAGTTTGATCCGCTGCTACTCCTTCTTGTGATACCACATGTCCCAAGTATTCCACACTTGCCTGAGCAAAACTGCACTTCTTCAGGTTGGCTTTCAACTGGTGCTCCTGCAGCACTTCCAAAACCACTCTCAAATGCTCCCAGTGTTCCTCCACAGTCTTGCTGTACACCAGGATGTCATCGAAAAAGACTAGGACAAACTTCCTAAGGTGCTGCTTGAATACCCGATTCATCAAGGACTGAAATGTTGCCGGAGCGTTAGTTAATCCAAAGGGCATTACCAGAAATTCATAATGTCCTTCATGAGTCCTGAACGCTGTCTTTGGAATATCAGTCTCCTTCATCCTGATTTGGTGGTAGCCAGATTTTAGATCTAGCTTAGAGAACATCACTGCACCATGTAGCTCGTCCAGTAACTCATCAATCACAGGAATTGGGAACTTGTCTGGTACAGTGCCTTTATTCAGAGCCCTGTAATCCACACAAAATCTCCAACTTCCGTCCTTCTTTTTAACTAGGATGACTGGGCTGGAAAAAGGGCTGTTGCTGGGTCTGATGATCTCTGCCTCCAGCATTTCCCGGATCAGCTTTTCAATCTCATCTTTCTGAATCTGTGGATAGCGGTAAGGACGGACGCTGATTGGAGTTTCACCTTCCTTCAGAGTAATGGCGTGCTCCAATTCTCGCTGAGGAGGTAACCCCTGGGGCGGTTCAAAGACTTCACTGAACTGGTGTATGAGCGGCTGTACTGCAGAGGGAACATTGCCTTCCTCCTCCAGTCTGACTCCTTCCAGGCGGTGCAACTCTACTAAGAAGCCTCCTCCTTCCTCTCGAATGGTTTTGATGAGGGATTTGAGAGAAACCCCTGCTTTAGTCAGCCCGGAATCACCCTGAATCGTCCTCTTCCTGCCACCAATCACCATCTCCATCTTTAGTGTTCCCCAATTGATTTTTGTCTCTCCCAATGTCTGCAGCCATTTCATCCCAAGGATGACATCCGTACTCCCCAATTCCAAGGGAAGGAAGTCTTCCTTTACCAGGATCCCTTGAATCTCCAATACTACTCCTCGGCAGACACCTCGACCCATCTCTACCTTTCCAGTGCCCATCATTACTCCGTAACCTCCGGTATCCACTAGCTCCATCCCCATCACATCAACAATCTGGGTGGAAATGAAGTTGTGTGTTGCTCCACTGTCTATCAACACCACAACCTCACGACCAGAGATCTCCCCTTTCACCTTCATAGTGTGACTCGATGTGAGTCCCACTACTGAGTTCAGAGAGACTTCCGCTACATCCAGATGCAACTTCTCATCCTCCTCCACCTCGGGGTCATTTACACCTCTCTCTTCGTCTTCCTCATCTTCACAAACGAGGAGAACCTGAAGAGATCGATCCTTGCACTTGTGCCCCGGCATGTACTTCTCATCGCACCTGAAGCACAACCCTTTTGCTCTTTTGTCCTGCATTTCTTTGTCGGTCAACCTTTTGAACTGTCCCCCATTTCCTCCTCCAACAGATTTCTCCTTGGGCACCTCCCTCTGATTCCCTGGGGCTACCCCTTTTGAGGGTAATACAGCAGTAGTCATTTTGTATGATCCTCCTGAGTAGTTGCCTCTAGCTCCTCTTTCTGATCTCTTCTGATCTTCCACCAGTTGTGCAAGCTCCATGGCTTTGCCTAAGTTCCTTGGCTCCAGCACTCTAACAGCCGTTCTTATCTCCGGCTTGAGCCCCTTCATAAAATTCCCCTCCAGGGCCGATTCAGAGATGTGATCCAGACGGCTAGCCAAGTACTCGAATCTGTCCCGGTAGTCGGCCACGGTCCCCTCCTGAGTCAGAGCAAAGAACTGTTCATAGAAGTCTCCTCCCCCATCGGCTCGGAAACGTTCTAATAAACAATCCTTGAACTCTCTCCAGTTCCTGATAGGCTCTCTCCTGTCTCGCCATTGATACCATGCCAACGCCTTCCCTTCCAGACACAATCCTGCCGCCGTCAGCTTCTCATCATCTGTCAATCCGTTGACAGCAAAGTAACGCTCCACCTTGTAGATCCAGCCATGACCATCTTCCCCCTCAAAGATGGGCATCTTCAACTTCCTCACCTTCGGATCCCTTCCGTTACCCCGGAACTCTCCGTAACCTCCCGTTCCTCGAAGAGGAGGTGCCCCCCAGGTGTCCCGATCCTCCCTCCGACGTTGGTAATCGAATCCTTCATCATAATCCCCTCTCCCCCTTTCCAAATCAGCACCTCGACGCTGAAAATCAGCACCTCGACGCTGGTATTCTTCTCTCCTTTCTCCAAAATCCGCACTACCTTCATATTCCCCCCGCCTGCCTCCAAACTCCACACCTCGACGCTGAAAATCAGCACCTCGACGCTGAAAATCAGCACCTCGACGTTGAAAATCAGCACCTCGGCGGTCATTTCCCATGCTCATCTCCTCTCTAGAGAGTGGCTCTAGAGGTGGCATGTCGTCTTCACCTTCAAGAATCTCCACTTCCGGATTCCTCCTCCCCCGGATCGGGTTCGGATTTCCTCTTACGCCATGGACGTCATTGGTCTCTCTCACTTCCGATGTGTCCGGATGGGTCTTCATTTCCAATAATTTCTTCATCATTTCTTCCATCGCCGCGAACCTCCCTTCCAACCTCTCATTGTTGGTAGAGATCTCCATGAATTTCCCCTCCAGATCTGTCTTCAGTTGACCAAACTCGCCTTCTAAAACTTCCACCTTTTTACCGGCCATTTTTCTTCTATCGGATCCACAAAAATCTTCTTCTGGAGACGAAGATCTTGCTGAAATTTCGGAAATTCAGCCGCCGGTGGTCCCAAATCGTTGCTCTGATACCAATTTGATAGGAAGTGCTTGTATTCACAAGCAATCCTAACCCAAATCAAGGATCCAATAAAGCAAAACTGCTGTCCACCGCAGGAAAACAGCCCAAACCAGAGAAAATCTGAGAGAAAACGTGGGAGAAGCGTAGGAAAATAATCGCAAACACTTTTATTTCAATAGAGGATTAAAAGCACTTGCAAGATACAACTTTCCTTCAATTCGAGAGGAAGGAAGAACTCTCCAACGATCTCCGGCAAAGCCAAGAGCCCAAGACCAAACCTAGATCTCAAAGAGAAAACTCAAATTCAAGATGGCCCTAATTTCCCTCTAAACTCCTCCTTATACAAAATTAATCATAAATGACCATTACAAACTTCCTAAAAGAGCCTTACACGTTCAAATTTTCCCTCCTAAAATCCCCTTCACGTGCTCACGCGATTCGCGGCTTCCGCGCGGCTTCCGCCCGTCTCACGCGTCCGCCTCGCGTAGCAGCGGACCGGTCCCGGTTGGACCGGTCCAGCCGGCCCAGGATGGGCCGGTCTAACAATTTAGTCATAACCTTCCTAATACATTTTTCTTCTTTGGAAACTCCCCAAACATTGCCCAAATCCCCTCCCTCCCTCTCTACATGCCGCCGGCCACCATGTGGGTTTCCTTCCATTAATGCCCCAATTAAAGCATTAATGGCCTCTTAATTTGAAATCAAATTTCAAATTAAGCTCCCCCCAATTTCAATCAAAACTGAAATTAAATTCAGATTTTGAAAAAAAAAAATAATAAATTCAAATCAAAGAACCTTAAATCTCCACATTAATTGCTCATTGATTCTTGCTTGGCTGAACACCCCACGTCCCCACCTCATTTAATTCCTTCCCAACTCATATTCTCCCCGTTGGAATTTAAACTCTATTTCCCTTCTAAAAGCTGCTGGCCCCCCCTTCAATAGCAATTCAAGTTTCAATAAATTATTTCCTAATCTAATTCCCAAATCAACTCAGTGATTTAGGATTAGAAAATCCCACAGATTCCCCTCTAAAGAATTGGATTGGATTTGTTTCCTAAAACCCACCCCATCTAATGGAAACAATTCCAATTCTTTCCCCCTTCACTTGACCGGAATTTTCAAGGCCCAGCTAAAATTTCTGTACCCAAAATTCAGCCCGCCATTCTTTGCTTTACCAAAATCTGAGAGTGCCATTGGAATTAATTCCCTGTTTTTCTCTTAAATTCCGGCTCAGTTAAGGCACGCCCTTTTTTTTTCTCTGGAATTAATCCTCCACCGCCTTCCTCCTCTCTCATGACTGCTCCAAACAAAATCTCTTGTGCAAAACCTGTAGCTTGGCGTTTACTCTCAGCTTTCTCTTCTCCAATAAGGCTTGGTTTCTCCCCTAAGTCTCTCTACATCTCTCAAGAGAAAATCTGAGAATTCCTATCAGATTTTGTGAGAAAAATCTGAAATATTTCAGATTTCCGGTTAAGAATTGTTTCAGATTTTTGGGACGATTTGCTCTTCAAGACCATTAGAAAATCCCGTCTCCCGTTCTACATCAATCTCTACAAACATCAATGAGTTATCCTAACTTTGCCTCTCGGGATGTGAGTCTTCCATGGATTGGACAATGTCTTATTTATAAGTTATTATTCATTTTTAGAACCTTCAACTTTTTTATATTTTGGTGGCAAAAATTAGCATATCTCAAAGTCCGAACCCATGATTTTGTAACTCTTATAAACTTTTCAGCCTGGTAGAATTTGACTTTAAAGTGAAATACAGGAAAAGTCTTCTTTAAGCCCATTTATATGAATAGTCAAAATTTTCATGGGGAAATCGATTATTGTAATAACACCATTTTTCCTTCTTTCTGTTATTTATGTTGCAAATGCTCCTAATAGGACTATTCTTTGACTGTGACTAAAAATATTGAGGCTCAAACTTATTAGCCTTGACCAATTTTGGGTTATTTTATCTATTGCAAGAAGATTGATGAAAAATTTGTTGGTAACACTATCTATATTAGTAAATTATGCAAGTTTAATAACATAATATTTAACTCATGCATTTAAACTTAAGTTTAGTGGGTTTAATTTCATTTGGTTTAATAATAAAGTCGATAACTGTGTTAATTTCAAATTAGATAGGATTCTTGTTAATTATGAGTGGTGGATCTTTTTTTTTATCCTAATACAAAGTTGACAATCTCAAGTATTCTGATCACTCATCATTGATCATCCATACTCAATATTAAAATATTAAGAGATGCAGATTCATCTAAAAAAATTACTGTTCTAAAATTTCAGTGGGATACTCTATACTTTATTTTTGCGGGAACCAGAAAAATTATGTAGTCCCAAGCACATCTTTTATAATAAGCTTCATAAACATAAAATTGTTATTAAAAATGCTAAATGATATTTATTTATTGGTTTGTCTTTCATGATTGCGATTTCGGCTAGGGTTCGGGTCAACTCGAGAACCCGAAAGCAACTTGGAATTAACCCGAAACTCGTTCGTCGGGTGCGCTCGTGCTGGATTCACCAGCTGTGCTCGCCCGCAACTGCCTGCTAGCCCGCTCACATCGCGCTCTCCCTCGCATATGCTGGCCCCACCAATTGCGCTCGCCTTCTTGGTCACCCACTTGCTGTCAATTGGGTCAACGGGTTGGGTCGGCCAAATTGGATTGGAGGCGGGTCTGGTTTGGGTTTGAGTTTATGACCCATTCAGTTAATCGAGTTGGGTCATTTGAAGCGGGTTAGTTTTGGGTTGGACCCGAGCTCGACCTGAAAAATCATTTTGACATCCCTAGTTTTAACCTTCTAAACCAATATCACATTAATCCCCATTTGAATGTAAATGCTCAACAAATTGCTCAACTTCTCTCAAAAGTTTATGGTGCTTGGTTCTCTTATAGATTATTTAGAGAGGCAAATCAAAATGGCTTAAAAATGATGAAGATGATTTAAATTTTTTTTATTGGGAGAATCAGAGGAAAGAAAAAACATAATTATTTTAGAGAAACTTGCACTAATATAGGCACTTTCTCATATCATTCTGGGATTACTAATGCTGTTTTAAATTACAATAAATATCTCTTCAACTCACCAAACTTAATTTTTTTGAGGCCTTGCTGTCACCTAATAGTAGCTGCATTCCATATCATCTTGCCTCTTTGCTCATTGCTTTTGTTATTGAGATTAAGGAGGGTGGTTGTTCTTCATCTAAATTTTTTGCCTCAAGTCATGACAGGTACGCTTTTGATTTTTGTACTTCATGCTGGGATGTTGTAGGTTTTTATGTTTATGAGGCTATCAAATACTTTTTCAAATCTTATTTCTCCAAACAAGTAAAGGCCAATGGGATTACTCTTATTCTTGAGATCTATCTTAACAACAATATCTCTGATTTTAGATCTATTTCCTTATTTAATATCTTTTACCAAATATTTGTTAAAATCCTTGTAGTTATACTAAAATTTATCATGCCTATAATAAAATGGATAACAATAAAAATATGATGACTGGCAAATAGTACATGGAAAATTACAAAAATTTTAAACTGAAATTTTTTTCTTACATTTTCATAAAAAATGAAAACAAGCATATGTGGATCACCTTGGTTTGTTAGTAAATATCATCTGAATCAACATATTTTAGAAAGAAAGTTTAATAAAATTATTAAATTTTGGCGTGATTGGTTGAAATTGATTTTTCAAATATAAGGTTGAGATTCTCTTTGACTGAGTTATCAAGGTCTTTTTTTATAATTTTTAGTTTTCATATTTTTAGTGACATTGAGGTAGCTTTTGTTGATGCTATCCATCAAGCTGTTTTAAATGGTAATTTTTTTATTTGACTAACAATGCACGAACTACAGAACACTGTCCCGGTGTATTATAGGCCCTTTCAATGAACTAAAAACTTGGGATCACCTTTTGCTAGTACACAACATTTGCTTTAAGAAATTTGTAGAGTCCTCCCAGTTGTAGAATCTGAATAATAAAGCTAATTTGCATTCTTCTAGTATTTTTCTTTTACAAATTAGATTTGACAATTCTTCAATGAAAGTTTGTTGATTACTAAATCTATGCATGCACAAGTCTGAACATGTCCTGAAACTGTTATTTCCTTTGGCTTTAACAATCATGTCTCAAAGCAACACATTTGATCATTACAGGTGGTGCAATATTAAAGCACTTCCAGGTGCTAATCGATTAATTAGGCATCTAAAGTCTAAAGGAGTGCCGTTTGGGTTGGCTTCAAACTCTCCCAGACTAAACATAGAAGCTAAAATTTCATATCACCATGGTAATATAATTTATGGAAGCCTTTTTTTTAAACTTTTTGACGACATAAACAATTACCAAAGCTTTGCTGTAATTTATCCTATTTTTGTGATATTTAGCTTTTGGTTTCTTATTTCAATAATTAGGATGGGCGGACTCATTTTGCACCATTGTTGGTGGTAATGAAGTAAAAAATGGGAAACCATCACCTGATGTGTAAGAACATTAACAAAATTTTGCATTATTTGTAATTTCAATTATACTTAACTAAATTATTTGTTCTTTAGTTTCCTTGAAGCAGCAAGAAGGATGAAAGTTGATCCTTCGAATTGCCTGGTTATTGAGGATTCATCGTAAGTATTTGCTAATCTTATAACTTCTTTCACGAACTCTGCATAGGGGTGTAAGTGAGCCGAGCCGGCTCGCGAGCGGGCTCGAGCTCGAGCTCAAAATCGAGCTCGTTTATCAATCGAGCTCGAGTTTGAGCTTGACGTGGCTCGACTCGTGAGCTCGCGAGCCGGCTCGAAACTATAATATTTAGGGTGTTTTAAAGAAATTAATGGCAGCCGGCGTATAATATGAGATTCAAACTTTGCTTTTAATGTTAAATGTTGCTTTTAATGTTAATTTATATAAATTCATTGCATCGTTTCAAGTGAAAGCTACTTTTTATTAAATGCAAAGTGTCCTTCCCAACTAGTCATTATGACAGCTTTTTAATATGGCAGCCTTTTCCCAAAACATAAAAAATAAAATAAACATGGCAGCCATTCATAGGCTGGAAAAAAAGTGGCAGAAAAATTAAAAATTCCGATGGATGAGAAATCAAACGGCTCGCGAGCCGGCTCGAGCTCGTTTATAGTTTAACGAGCTCGAGTTCGAGCTCGTTTTCTGAGCGAGCTCGAGTTCGAGCTCGTTTTCCGAGTAACGAGCTGAGCTCGATAATGCTAAAACTCGACTCGACTCGACTCGTTTAGTACTGACATATTTTGTTTACTATAATAGTTTGAATAGATTTGGTTACATCAGTATTTTGTAAATGCTGACATGTGCTTTAATCATCACTCCTTAAGTAGGAATTTCAGTTTGGTTGAAAGCTTGGAAAGTTCATGAAACAATAATTTTCTGAAATATTTCATTCGTTAGTTTCAACATTTTATTTTTTGAGTTAGCATGATTCATTTCACTACAAAGTGCACGTGGTGGTTCAACTGAAAAGCTGATTATAAGTTTCCAATACTTAACATCATTAGTAGAAGAAATTGGATGTCCATATCAAGTGATACGTTTATAGTTTTTATCTAAGACGTTTTAGAATACTTGCAGACTTGAAGGATTAAAAAATAGCATATAAGCATACTTACATGCTTATGGATAAGACCACTGATAGGGAGTACTTATGTATCCCAAATCAGTAAAAACCAATAGTAAAACTGCTGTCCACAGCGAGAAATCAGCAAGAAACATGGAGAAATTGAGAGAAAACACAAGTAAAGACTCATATTCCACTAGGTGCAAAGCAAGATAATCAAGATACAATTGTTCTTCGATCCGAGAGGAAGAACGTACTCTCCACAATCTCCGGCGATGCCAAGAGCCCAAAACGAAACCTAGATCTCAAATGAAAATTCAAAATTCAAGATGAGGAGCCAATCCTCCCAAAACTCCTAATTATACAAATTAATCATAAAGGACAATAATGGACTTCCTAAAATAGCCTCTCATTCAAAAATTTTCCCTCCCCCCATGCGTTTTAGCCGCTGTTTGGGCCCACCGACTCCCGCTCCTCCGCGCGTTCCGCCTGGTTCCGCCCGACTTTGGGCCGTCGGGTGTAAAACCGGACCGGTCCAGCTGGGACCGGTCCAGGCGTAACATTACTCCCCTCCCAAAAAGTCACCTTGTCCTCAAGGTGAAAGGAGGGGAATTGCTCTTTCACTCTTTCAAACGGCTCCCAAGTCGCGTCGAACTCATGGAGGTCCTTCCATTGAATCAACACTTCCTTGTTGCCTTCTTGATCTGATCTTACCCCCATAAGCTCGAGGGGCTCCAATATCACTTCCCAATCCTCCGTCATTGTTGCTGGTAATACGACGCTAATTGCGTGCTCCCCGAGGGCTCTCCTCAGCTGTGACACATGGAACACCGGATGTATAGTAGCATAGGGAGGTAACTTCAGACGATACGCTACTGCTCCAACCTTCCCCAAGATCTCATAGGGGCCAAAGTATCTCGGGGCCAGCTTCTCGTTCCTCCTGCTAGCCACTGATCTCTGTCTGTAGGGTCTTAGCTTTAAAAACACTTTCTCCCCCACTTCATATTGTTTGTCTCTTCTGTGGGTATCTACTCGCTTCTTCATTATTTGTTGTGCTCTCTCCAGATGTTTCTTCAACTCTTCCAACACTCGGTCCCTCTCCTCTGAGTACTGTTCGACTGAAGAGACAGGTGTATGTCCCTTCCCATAATGTACTAAGTGTGGGGGGTCTCTTCCATATAGCACCTTGAAAGGAGTCATCTGGGATGCCGAATGGTACGAAGTGTTATACCAGTACTCTGCCCACGACAACCATTTTGCCCATTTCCTGGGTGTTTCAGAGGCAAAACACCTCAAATATGTCTCCAAACTCCGGTTAACCACTTCTGTCTGTCCATCTGTCTGTGGGTGGTACGCGGTGCTCCTCTTGAGAGTTGTGCCCTGCATTCTGAACAGTTCTCTCCAAAACTGACTGAGGAACACTTTGTCTCTGTCCGACACAATAGATTCTGGAATCCCGTGTAACCGAACCACTTCCCTGATAAATGCTGCCGCCACTGACACTGCGGTGTAAGGATGTCGTAGGAGGATAAAACGTGCATATTTACTGAGTCGATCCACCACAACAAAAATAACTGTGAACCCTTCTGAACGAGGTAGGCCGTCAATAAAATCCATAGACACTTCCTCCCATACTCTGTTTGGAAGTGATAATGGTTGCAGCAGTCCCCCTGGTGCCATGGCCATGTATTTATTTCTCTGACACACCTCACATCTTGCCACCATCTCCTCAACATCCTTATACATCCCCTTCCAGTAGAGCTCCGATGCCAACCTCCTATATGTCTTATGTACTCCTGAATGACCCCCAACTGCACTGCCGTGGAATTTCTGCAATATGTGAGGGATGTGTACTGATGTTCGTGGCATCACAAACCTTCCCTGATAGAGTAGCCTCTCTCCCTCCAGATAGTACCCTGAATGATTGCTACTGCCCTTCACCAAGCCTTCCCTGACCTTCTTCAATTCTTCATTCTGCATACTCTCTTCTTGGATTGCCCCCCAATCAATCATCAAAGGGACTGAAACTGCCACCTCCTGAAGTTCCCCCACACACCTAGACAAGGCATCAGCTGCCTTATTCTCCATCCCCAGCCGATACTGGATCTCAAAATCATAGCCTAACAACTTTGACAACCACCTCTGATGTTCCTCAGTAACCATCCTTTGCTCCAACAGGTATTTCAGACTCCTCTGATCGGTCTAAACAATGAAATGTCGTCCCAAAAGATAAGGGCGCCATTTCTGAATGGCCAAGACTATGGCCATCAGCTCTCTCTCATACACTGATTTCAATCTAGCCCTAGTCGATAGCACCTGACTGAAATATGCTATAGGCCGATGATTCTGCATCAATACTGCTCCTAAGCCATACCCTGACGCATCAGTCTCTACCACGAATACCTGGCTGAAATCTGGGAGTGCTAGAACTGGCACAGTGGTCATGGCTTTCTTTAACCTTTCGAAGGCCTGGGTCGCTGCATCACCCCAGGAGAAGTTGTCTTTCTTCAACTGCTCCGTCAATGGCTAGGCGATGGAACTGTACCCCTTCACAAACCTCCTATAGTATCCCGTTAGTCCCAAGAAACCTCTCAACCCCCTGATGTTCTTGGGTATGGGTCATTTATGCATTGCTTCAATTTTGGACTGGTCAGCTGCAACTCCCTCTTGAGACACTATATGTCCCAAATATTCCACCCTTGATTGGGCAAAACTGCACTTCTTTAAATTAGCTCTCAGCTGATGTGCTTGTAGGATCCCCAAAACCTCTTTTAGATGCTCTAAATGTTCCTCCTCGGTCTGGCTGTACACCAAAATATCATCAAAGAAGACTAGCACAAACTTCCTCAAGTGTTTTCTGAACACCCTGTTCATCAAGGACTGAAAGGTAGCGGGGGCGTTAGTGAGCCCAAATGGCATCACTAAGAACTCATAGTGCCCCTCGTGTTTTCTGAACGCAGTCTTCTGAATGTCCCCTTCCTTCATTCTGATTTGGTGGTAGCCAGACTTAAGGTCCATTTTTGAAAACACCACCGCTCCTTGCAGCTCATCTAATAACTCATCAATCACTGGAATGGGGAATTTGTCCGGTACTGTCTCCTTGTTCAGGGCTCTGTAGTTCACGCAAAACCTCCAGCTCCCATCCTTCTTTTTGACCAGTAAGATTGGATTGGAGAAAGGACTCACACTGGGTCTGACGATCCCTGCCTCCAACATCTCCTTGATCAGCTTCTCAATTTCATCTTTCTGAATCTGGGGGTAGCGATATGGTCTAACACTGATTGGTGACACTCTCTCTTTCAGAAGAATGGCGTGCTCCTGCTCTCTAAGGGGTGGCAATCCCTGGGGTGGCTGGAACACCTCCCTGTACTGCTGTATGAGCGGTTGCACCACCTGTGGAATGTCTCCTTCTTCCCCCACACTGACCCTCTCCAAACGTTGAAGCTCCACCAAAAATCCTCCTCCCACCTCTTGTATGGCTCTGATCATGGATTTGAGAGATACGACTGCTCTTGTCAGCCCTGCATCCCCCTGGATCACCTTCCTCTGCCCTTCTATCATTAGCTCCATCTTCAGAGCACCCCAGTTGACCTTGGTCTCCCCCAGAGTCTGTAGCCATTTCATCCCCAGGATGACATATATACTTCCCAATTCTAAGGGGAGGAAATCCTCCCTGACCTGTAGCCCTTGGATGGTCAGGACCACTCCCCTGCAAATTCCTCTCCCCATCTCCACCTTCCCCGTGCCCATCATCACCCCATAGCCTCCTGTGTCGACTAGCTCCATCCCTAACTGATCCACGATCTGAGCAGAAATGAAATTGTGGGTTGCACCACTATCGATCAACACCAACACTTCGCGGTCAGCTATCTCTCCTCTTACTTTCATAGTGTGACTCGGAGTGAATCCCACTACTCAGTTCAGAGAGACTTCTGCCACATCCAGGTGCAGCTTCTCCTCTCCTTCTGACCCGCTCCCACCTCCCTCTTCGTCTTCCTCGTCTTCACACACGAGGAGAACCTGAAGAGTTCTATCCTTGTACCGGTGTCCGGGCATCTACTTCTCATCACATCGAAAACATAACCCCTTTGCCCTCTTCTCCTGCATCTCCTTCTCGGTCAGCCGTTTGAACTGTCCCCCGTTTCCTCCTCCTCACATTCTCTCCTTTGGTGCCTCCTTCAGACTCCCTGAGGATCCCACCTTTGAAGGCAAGATAGTAGTCGTCATCTTGTGCGACCCTCCCGAATAGTTTCCCAAGCTCCTCTTTCAGATTTCTTCTGATCCTCCACCAACTGGGCTAACTCCATAGCCCTCCCTAGGTTCCTCGGCTCCAAGACTCTGACAGCGGTTCGTATCTCAGGCTTAAGCCCTTTCATGAAGTTTCCCTCCAGGGCCGACTCTGAGATGTGATCCAATCGGCTAGCCAAGTACTCAAATCTATCCCGATAATCCGCCACCGTCCCCTCTTGAGTCAGGGCAAAGAACTGCTCATAGAAATCTCCTCCCCCATCGGCTCGGAAACGTTCTAATAGGCAGTCCTTGAACTCCCTCCAACTCCGGATGGGCTCCCTCCTGTCACGCCACTGGTACCATGCCAAAGCCTTTCCTTCCAGACACAATCCTGCCGCCGTCAGCTTCTCATCCTCCGTCAACCCGTTGACAGCAAAGTAACGCTCCACATTGTAGATCCAGCCATGGCCATCTTCCCCCTCGAAAACAGGCATCTTCAATTTCCTCACCTTGGGATCTCCTCGGTATCCTCCATAACCTCCCATTCCTCGAAGAGAAAAAGCTCCCCAAGCGTCCCGGTCCTCCCTCCGACGCCGGTATCCGAGTTCGTCGTCATAATCCCCCCTTCCTCTTTCAAAATCAGCACCTCGACGCTGAAATTCAGCACCTCGACGCTGATACTCTTCTCTCCTTTCTCCAAAATCTGCACTACCTTCATATTCCCCCGCCTGCCTCCAAAATCAACACCTCGACGCTGAAAATCAGCACCTCGACGCTGAAAATCAGCACCTCGACGGTCATTTCCCATGCTCATCTCCTCTCTAGAGAGTGGCTCTAGAGGTGGCATGTCGTCGTCCCCTTCAAGAATCTCCACCTCCGGATTCCTCCTCCCCCGGATTGGGTTTGGATTTCCTCCTACGCCATAGCCGTCAGTAGTCTCTCTCACTTCCGACGTCTCCGGATTGGTCTTCATCTTCAATAGTTTCTTCATCATTTCTTCCATAGCCGCGAACCTCTCTTCCAATCTATCATTGTTGGTGGAGATTTCCAGGAACTTTCCCTCCAGATCTGTCTTCAGTTGTCCGAACTCGTCTTCTAATACTTCCACCTTCTTTCCGGCCATCTTTCTTCTAACGGATCCCAAAAAATCTTCTTCCGGAAAAGATAAACTTGCTGAAATTTCAGAATTTCAGCCGCCGGTGATCCCGAATCGATGCTCTGATACCAATTTGATAGGGAGTACTTATGTCACAAGTAATCCTATCCCAAATCAGTAAAAACCAATAGTAAAACTGCTGTCCACAGCGATAAATTAGCAAGAAACATGAAGAAATTGAGAGAAAACACAAGTAAAGACTCGTATTCCACTAGGTGCAAAGCAAGATAATCAAGATACAATTGTTCTTCGATCCGAGAGGAAGAACGTACTCTCCACAATCTCCGGCGATGCCAAGAGCCCAAAACGAAACCTAGATCTCAAATGAAAATTCAAAATTCAAGATGAGGAGCCAATCCTCCCAAAACTCATAATTATACAAATTAATCATAAAGGACAATAATGGACTTCCTAAAACAGCCTCTCATTCAAAAATTTTCCCTCCCCCCTGTGGGCTCCGAAAATTCGGCCCCGGCCTCCGCATCGCTTTTCTTATTCGGCGAGGGAGTTTTAACGAACTAAGTTCCGAGGTAAATTTTGGAAGGCAGATGGGTTTGTAGATAAGACACTACCCAGAGATTTCGCCCTCATTTTGTGAGGACTTTATGATCTGAGTTCTGGTTTCCTATAGGCGCAAGCCCCTATAGTTAATTACCCCTCTCGATCACGAGAGAGAACTTTCGATTAAGGCTAGTCGTCAATCAGATACGTATAGAAATACGTGTTATCTGGCGTATAGTAGCAGCATAGGATTTTGATATTGGTAGAAATTTGAGAATTTGGTTTGAAAATAGTTTGAGAATTTGAGAATTTGATGGTTTGATATTTGAAACTTGAAATTGCACCATCTAGCACTTAAAGCGGATGGTGGGGGAATGGATGATGGACCCAATCAAGATCCCATGGTTCCGTCGTCCCGGGCCATCGTGGTCCCTGGTCTACTTAGTCAGAGGAGGTAGTCGACCCAACCTGACAGAAGGATCCTTGTCGGCAGCCATGGGTTGCTTCGTCCAAGGGGACCTTGTAGACCGGGGTTGGATGTTTGTCTAAGGGGACAAATTTGAATCCACCTTAGCTAACAGAGGGCTTTGTGCCCTATCGATCATATCCTATTGATTCATATCTCAAGGATTTAATGCCATTAAGGAGCGTATTGGCTCTGGCCATAACCGCTATCTGTGGTGCCATTTGGCGGCAAAACCACTCGGTTCAGAGGGCCCCGGGTCATAACCGTTTACCTGCAGTGCCATTTGGCGGCGAAACTGCCGGTTAGAGGACACGTACCACGTCCTTACTGGCAAGAGATTGTTTGAGAATGGATCCTAGTGATATTTTCGACTAGGCATTTCGCTCTTTGTGAGCTGAAGTAATATTTCATATTTGTCCGCCTCGACAAACTTTTGCGGAGGGCGGATGATTTTTGCTTTAAGTGCGTTGATGGATTTATTTCATTTTTAAATATATTTTTGGGATTTTTGGGATTTTGAGATCTTTTGGATTTTTATGGGTATTTTGGGTGGAGCTTTGGATGGCATTGGAAATTATTTGTGAATGGACCCCTCCGGTTGAGATAGACATTCAACACGGCCATCATCGGGGTGTTCGGGGGTCATTTCTTTTTATAGATTGAACCTTGTCAACTCTATTGGGCTGTCGATAGAGGATCGGGTTTCGTAGGCTTTATGCCCTTTAATAGTGAATTCTCATTGTTGTAGGCCTTGATGGCCTAATATGAATATTTTAAAGCAAATATATCGGTCGCCACAACCTTATATTTGCTTAATGGTTCGAACCCTATCGACTTCTATTGACCCGTATAGAAGGATCGGTTTCGAACCTGAATTCACTTGTCAACCCGCGCAGCATCCCTAGACGTCACGTGTGTACCAATAACACGCTCGCCGGGGCCCATGCGGGTTTTATAATTGTTTTTACCCCTTTTAGTGTACCTATGTGTATACAATTTATAGTGCACGTGCAGGGGTACTTTGAAAGTATTCGTAGTCGCCTTCTGTCGTTTGCGTAGAAGTTGCGGATCCGGTGGCGTAGTATTGTAGATTGTGGACGCCTTCTGTCTGCTTGTATCAGTGTTGCAGATCCGGTGGCATAGTATTGTAGATTGTGGACGCCTTCTGTCTGCTTGTATCAGTGTTGCAGATCCGGTGGCGTGGCGTAGCAGCTTCTGGATAGAATTATTCGCTGCTTCGTACAGGTAGACTGTCGTGCACTATTTGTTGATTTTTGTAGGCGGGTCATAGTGCACTAACGAATCTCCTGCCTTATACTTGTAGATGCTTGTAAATGGAATGTTTTATGGATCACGAATTTCTCATAGCGACTCATTATCATTTGTACTTGTTATGGCCATATAACATTTTGGTTGGGGATGATGCATTGAATGTGCAACAAGTCTCCTACGATAGTTCATAGGAGCTTGCATCCGTTGTATATTTTTCGTTTCTACTTACAATGAATCAATGTGTTTGCTTAACCTTGAACATTTATATTGGTATAGAGGCGTCATAACATTTATTGCATTCATCCATTTATGCCCATAAGTTGATTGGCAAAGGAAGTATCAATCACTGTGTATTCATGGGATAAGTTATAGTACACATCGAGGGCTCCATCTTTTGCTTGCAAATAGTCTCCCCTTGCAAATTCTCTATCTTTGAAGGTGATTTGCCATATGCATGATGAACTTGATATCATTTCTTTGCCCTATTTGAGATGATCATGTTCACTAGGGGTCTATTTTATTAGCATCATTCATCTCCTCTTTGCAAATTCGCGGACCCACTAATGGGGCTAATATGGATATCATTATATTTATATGCATACTGAAGGTCCTTCATTGTCATTGAGAGTTGATTGCATCTTGAGTGTTGATTTTTTTTTTTCATTGATGTTTGTATAATGATCCTTTATGAATACCTCATTGGCTCATAAGAAATTCATGTTCAATGAGATTTGAATATAAATCTTTTATTGATTCGTTGCTCCTTGTTCTTTGCATGATCAAGATATTTAATTGCTATAGAGATTAATTCTCTCAAGATTATGAGCTTTGGCTTTTAATGAATTCTTCCATTCTAACCCAACCTCACAAACTCCTTCAGGCTGGATTAGAGTTCTTCACATTCATATTAGCTATTTAAGTCCACTTGGCCTTGTTCAAATTCTTTAGAGCTCATGCTCATTTAAGTTTGAGCTTAATGCTTGCAGATTCAATGTCATATGAGTCCAAGATCAGACTCAAATCCGATATGGGTTCAAGCTCATGTAATATTCAAATCAAGTCCATATGATTCAATATTTTGTAATTGTTCAAGTAAAAACTTGAATTTGCAAGTCATTGTCATCTAGGTTGTTTGAATTTTGCTTAAGCCATTTGCTTATTCAACTTTGAATTTAGTTCAATTGATGTCCAAATGAGATTCAAGTTCTAGTTCTTTGTTCAACTCATGTGAGTTCAAATTCTATAAAAGCTCAAATCAAGTCTGAGTGTGGTCCTTGTTGTCCTTGTAGAGTTCAAGCCCGAGTTCAAATCGGGTTCACTTAAATGTTCAAATTATATGAGTCATGCTCAAGCTTAATGTCCACAAGTTTGAGTTCAATGTCCAAAATTCACCTTGCTCATTTCAATTTTATTTATTCAAGTTTATTTTGTTCAAATAAGTCCATGAGTCCAAGCTCATTTTTTTGTTTAAATAATTCCAAAGTCCAAGCTCTTTTTTTGTTCAAGTCCTTGGATTTTCAATCCAAATTTCGGCAGCCTCCCGGCGTCTCCCCCGTTTAGGTGGAAAACCAAGAGGCAACCATTCCCATCGACGCTACGTGAGCACTTCAGGTAGGTGTCAAAAATGACACCGCGGTCGCAAAAAATTTTTTTATCCCCGCCTGCTACGTGAGCATTTAAGGGTTTTTTGGGTTTGTTTATTATAAGAAGAAAATAGGTTAGAAATAAGCAGGATTTCCCCCCTCTGCACCACGTGGGCGTTCGGGGGTACTTATATAAAAATGAAACAAAATAAAAACACATTTTTTTTATCCCCTTCGCCGCAAGCGTCGCACCGGTTTCCCACCCTAAACGCTACTTGAGCGCCTCGGGGGTTTGCCGGCTCGTTGCAAGCTTTGAAGAGGGATTCTTAAATCGTCGCGAGCATCGCACCGGTTTCCCACCCTAAACGCTACGTGAGCGCCTCGGGGGTTTGCCGGCCCGTTGCAAGCATCGATAAAAGAACCATTTTATTATTAATTTATAATTAGTGATAAGTTAAATATAATTAATTATATTTAAACTACAACTAATTATATTTAACTTAAAATTAATTACAAATTAACTAAACATTATTTATAATTAATTAAAATCATTTATAATTAATTAAAATCATTTATAATTAATTACATTTATCATATAATTAATTATACTTAATTTAAGATTAACTATAAATTAATCATACTTAACCTATAATTAATTATAAATTAATTATAATTAGTTATATTTAATGTATAACTAATTATACTTTAATTTAACATTAATTATAAATTAAATAAATTTAATTTGAGATTAATTATGAACTAATTATAAATAACCTCAAATAAAATAAAATAAAAACTAATAAAGCAAAATTAAATACCTAACCAATTAAGGGTTGGTAGTAGAGAGGGTTGGCTGAGTGAACTCAATGAGTCGGGATGAGTGGACTGAATTAGGGCTTAGGTTGAAGTGGGCTGAGTTGGAGTGAGTGGCTGAGTTGGGCTGAGTCGGGCTGAGTCAGAGTGAGTCAGTGAGTGAGCTGAGTGAGGTTTTATTTGAGTGAGGTGGAGATAGGGCACGGGTAAGAGGAGATCGAGTAAGGCTTAAGAGGGCACGGGTAGAGTCTCGGCTAGGCAGAGATGGAGAGGGCGGCAGTGGCGTGAGGTAGGGGAGCTTCGGCTCTTTCTCTCTCTCTCTCTCTCTAGACGTGAGGACCGAAAATCGGGCAAAGGGGGCGGCGGCTTCCTGGATCGGAGGTTGGATCGGCGTCGGGTAAGTATGCAGACCTCTCTCCCTTTCTTTCTCTCTCTCGATTTGAGCTAAAGGTCGGCGGCCTGAGGAGGTCGAGTGGAGGAGAGGTGACGGGATCTGGGGGAATTTGGTTGGAGGAGGAGACGGAGAGCTCGATCGTGTGGAAGCAGCGATGGGAGCAGAGAGTTCGAGCGGAAGCAGCCGAATGAGGGAGCCCGCGGCTTCTATTTAACGACGCCCGTGGTCGTTCGATCGAGGCGACGTCGCAGGAAATCTGGGAAGAGACGCGAGTCCAGCGGCTCCAGCAGGATTTCGGGCGGGATTCGCGGGTTCGACAGTCCGAGGTATGCGATGCTTCAGCTGGATTTATGGGATTTGGCAGAGGACTTTGACGGGAGCTGTTGTATAACAGGTAAGAGCTTTAAGCTCTCTCTTTTTTTTGTTTCTGTTGGTGAATGCCTAGAGGTCAACAAATGCCCCCCAACAAATGTGGTACGCGTCTAGAGCGAATCACGTTTGTTGTAAGCTGTTTGACCCCGTGGATCTCTAGTTATTTGTTCTAGATGTCACACTAGGGCTTTCATTTAGTGGATCTCCAAAATTTTGCTTGGATGTCACACTGGGATTTTCTTTTAGTGGATCTCCAAAAGTTTATTTGGATGTCACACTAAAACTTTCTTTCTCCATAAATCTCTTAAATATATCAATAGATGGTTGAGATACTGATTGCTTTTGTCCTGTGCTTTGTGTTGTAGACATTGATGGAGAATTGTCTGATTTGTCTTTACTGACTTGTCATGTTATTTTTTTCCTTCGGCTCTATGCTCCTTGCTTTGGCGGGCTTGTTGAAGGAGTAGATGTCAATGACCTAAACCCTTGGGTTTGTATTAGGTCGATGGCGAAAAGTCATCGGTCCATAGCTTTGTGCATAGCGGACTTGTTGATGACGAAATCCTTTTAGTTCAGCCTTGAGCTTTGTGTGAACTTTGGGATAATTTCTTCGGTCCTTTGCTTTGTGTGCTTTGACGGACTTGTTGAAGAAAAATTTCTTCGATCCTCGCTTTGTGCTTTACGGATTTGTTGAAGGATTTGCAGGTTCTGGAGTCAGTTGATAGTACCGAACGTAGGTAGTATCTTGATTCTTAACCACTTGAGAAGACTTTAATCTGAATCACTTGAGTTTGTCAGATCGGAAGAGCTAGAATTTGATAGCTCTTTGTCCTCTGGTTGCTGAAATGGGGGTTCCTCTACTGCGGCCTTTCTTATGGCTTGTTGAGTAGATGGAGCTGCCAGCGATCCGGCCATATTTGGGCTTGTTAGATCCGACCTCTTACACCCATTCAGGCTTCACACTTGAGCTATGAGAATTATGTTCCCCAATGCTGATTTTGCTGAAGTTGACAGATTTGGAGTTTTCCTTTGTGGTTGAAGATTTTGGAGCCTACGAACATTTGGTAGTCGTTCTAGACTCATCCTTCCACTGGAACTTTGGTTCTCCAGTCATTTAGGAGAATTTTGTAGACTACGATCACTTGAACTGGTCGAGTCAAATTGGCCTTCGTTCTTCCTACAGTCCCTACTGACGGGTTGACGAAGTGGGGGTTCCGCTACTACGGCCTTTCTTATGGCTTGTTGAGTAGACGGAGCTGCCAGCGATCCGGCCATATTTGGGCGTGTTGGATCCGACCTCTTACACCCATTCGAACCTTAAGCTTCAGGCTGTTGGAAGACTTCAAGCTTCTTCGGCTCAATTTTGTAGGAGTGTGTAGCCACAAAAGTCTCTTTCTTGACTTTTGAGTCTTGGTTTGTTGTAGATGGTGTTGTCTCTAACTCTTGAAAGACCACCTGTATATACTTTGGAAAATAAATATTTGTATTCTTTAGCATAAATAGAATATTAGGATTGATAATTTTAAATATTTATTCGGGGATCTCGGCATGCAGCGCGATGTCGACCCGAATAAATATTTAAAATGCCCCCTGTCTCGCAAGGACATTTTAGAATGGAATTAACTTTGGAATTTAAGATTTTAAATATTCATTTGGGGATCTCGGCGTATAGCACGATGTCGACCCAAATGAATATTTAAAATGCCCCCTGTCTCGTAGGGACATTTCGGATAGGCTTTTCTATTTTGAGATTTTAAATATTTATTCGGGGATCTCGGCATGCAGCGCGATGTCGACCCGAATAAATATTTAAAATGCCTCCAGTCTGATGGGAGATTTTGAAACGCATTCTTGCTATACAAGAGAATTTTAAAATATAAGTAAACATGCATTGATAAATATGCATATAAAAATTTTGATCTTCACAAAATACATCCGTCATGAAATTCTCATGCAAAGTATTTCTTTAAATGTCGACCGTTGATTGGCGGCATAGGCCTCTGACCGTTCAGATCGATCAACTGATATGCTCCTCCTTGGTACACCTTCTCGATGACAAAGGGACCTTCCCAATTGGATACGAATTTGCCACCAATTTTTCGGTGTGGAATGATTGGTCTTCTCAGCACCAGGACCGATTCCCCTTCTTGAAATGATCGAGGACGCACCATTCGATCAAAGGACTTTGCCATTCTTCCTCGGTAGATTTCCAGGTTTTGTTGAGCTTGTAACTCAAGTGCGGGCATTTTGCTCTTGAGTGAGATCATTCTGAATTGCTACCCGGAGTGACGGTAGTTCGATCTCCAATGGTAATACGGCTTCAACACCGAACACCAATGAATAAGGAGTGGCTTTGGTTGGCGTCTTGTAGGTTGTACGATAGGCCCATAGAGCTTCTGCCATCTTCGTATGCCACTCTTTTTTGTTTTTGGTGAGAATTTTCTTCAACAATTTCACCAGCGTCTTGTTGAAGGCTTCTGCCAATCCATTTGCTCTTGGATTGTATATGGATGAATACCGCCAATCGATTTTGTGCCGATCAACGAACTTGTAAATTTTTGTACTCTTAAATGCAGTACCATTGTCTGAGATTATGCGGCGTGGCACACCAAATCTGTAGACGACATTGTGGGTAAAGAAATTGATCACATGCTCCGATGTGACCTCTCTGAATGGAGCCGCTTCTGCCCACTTGGAAAAGTAGTCTGTTGCTGCCAGAATAAATCGATGTCCCGCTGAAGACGGTGGATCTATCGGCCCGATAATATCAGTGCCCCAACATTCAAATGGCCAAGATGCTATTGTTGGGTGCAAAGGATTTGGCGGCTGATGTATAACATCACCGTGAATTTGACATTCGTGGCACCTCTTTGCGTGGTCAATACAATCTCTGACCATTGTCGGCCAATAGTAACCCATTCTCTTAATTTTAGTTGCCATTTTGGGACCTGACTGATGTGCCCCACAAAGCCCTTCGTGGATTTCTGCTACCACTTTATTAGCTTCCTTGGTCCCCAAGCACCTTAGCCACATTTGATCAAAGGCTCGTCTGTACAACGTGTTATTGACAAATGCATATCGCAACGCCCTTTTTCGAATTTGTGCGGCCATAGACTTTTCTGTCGGGAGTTTGTTTTCCTTGAAGTAGTCAATGAATGGCTGCCTCCAATCATTTTCGACTTCAATATCTAAACAATGCCACCACGATTCTGAAGCTTGACTAGCTTTATGTCTCTTTGCCACATGGTATTCTTCTGGATAATTCTCCATAACGATCTGATGGAGAGGTTGAGGGTCAACTGAAGTTTCATCTTGTTGACTTGAATCTGGAATTCCTTCTGCCATCGGGAATTGTAATAGAGCGGGTTCCAAGACCCTACGAGTGTAAACTCCGATGAATATAGGCCTCTCCTCGTTGATGTTCGCCATTTCTTTGGCTAATTTGGCCAGACAATCTGCTTTGGCATTCTGTCCTCGAGGAACTCGAGCCATTTTGACATTTGGTACTTGCTTCAGAAGCTCGAGGGCTCGCCGGTGGTAATGGGCCAATTCGACTTTACCAACCTTGTAGATACCCAGGACCTGATTTATCACGAGCTGAGAATCACCGAAGATTTGGAGATGTTGGATTCTGACATCGATCGCAATTTCCAATCCTGCTAATAAAGCTTCGTACTCGGCTTCGTTGTTGGTCCGAGGTTTAGTCAAACTGAATGAAAACCTCATTATGCCTCCCTCGGGTGCTACAAAAATGAGGCCAATTCCGGCTCGGGCTCTTGCAATATTTGGAGGTCGGACAGGTCTGATAGATGATGCCCCATCAAAGTACATCTCCCAGAACGGTAGCTTTTCATCCTCCTCGACCTGCATTATTTGCTCATCGGGCAAATCATCATTTAGTGGAGAATCGGCCGGGATTGGGTGTGCAGCGAGGAAATCTGCCAAGGCCTGTCCTTTCACCGCCTTCTGTGGCATGTATATGATTTCAAACTGCAATAACAATACTGCCCACCTGGCTAGACGACCTGTCAATGCTGGTCTTGTCATCAAGAACTTCAGTGGATCGATCTTTGATATCAGTGTGATTTTATGGGATAACATATAGTGGCGGAGTTTCTGAACTGCGAAAATCAGCGCCAAACAATGCTTTTCAATTGGGGAATAACGGCTTTCTGCTCCAATCAACCTTCGACTGATGTAGTAGAGCACATTTTCTTTGCATTCTTCATTATTCTGGGCCAATAGTGCTCCGAGGGACTCTTCTAGTGCAGCTGTATACAGTATAAGAGGCTTCCCTGGAATTGACGCTGCTAGAATGGGTGGATTCAACAGGTATCTCTTGATGCTATCAAACGCCTCCTGACATTCTGTATCCCATTTGAAACGAACATCTTTCTTCATTAGCTTTGAAAATGGCTGGCACCTACCCGATAGATTTGATATAAATCTCCGGATGAAAGCCAGTTGTCCTTGCAACGAGCGAAGCTGTCGAAGGTTCTTTGGTGGTGGCATCTCCGTGATTGCCTTAATTTTGTTAGGGTCGATCTCTATACCTCGATGACGGACAACATACCCCAGGAATTTACCGGAGGAGACCCCAAAAGCACATTTGAGAGGATTCATCTTCAGATCAAATTTTCTGATTCTCTCAAATACGATTCTGAGATCTTTTAAGTGATCATTTCGGCCAAGACTTTTGACAACAAGGTCATCTACATAGCACTCGACCTTATGATGTATCAAATCATCAAATATGTGAGTCATCGCCCGCTGGTAGGTGGCACCAGCGTTCTTCAGGCCGAATGGCATGACTGTGTAGCAGAAAATCCCGATGGGCGTCCTGAACGATGTATGCTTTTCATCTTCGGGCGCCATTTTGATTTGATTGTATCCTGACGATCCATCCATAAAGGAGAACATGTCGTAGTTTGACGTATTGTCCACCAGGAGTTCGGATACAGGGAGTGGAAAATCATCTTTTGGGCATGCTTTGTTAAGGTCCCGAAAGTCAATACAGACACGAATTTGCCCGTTCTTCTTCTTCACTGGGACGATATTGGCAATCCAATCGGCATACTTTTCTTCTCGGATGAAGCCTGCCTCTATTAATTTCTTTGTTTCAGCGATCACTTGTTCTTCAATCTCCAATCTCATTCTCCTTGGAGCTTGCTTGACGGGTGCTACATCCGATTTGATTGCTAATCTGTGAACTTCTACGTCAGGGGATAAGCCGGGCATCTCAGCATATGTCCAGGCAAAACAGTTCCTGAATTCACAGAGAAGCTCTTTTATTTCTTCTATTTGTTCTTCGGGTAGCAGAGAACTAATGAAGGTCGGGCGAGGGTCTTCCTCAGTCCCCAAGTTGACTTCTTTTAGTTCATCCATAGTGGCTGTCTGTCCACCATCTTCAAGCTCTTCTGGTGCAGGCTCGGCTTCTACGGGCTGTTCATCATAATCATCAGCCTCGTATGTCTCTTCAACATCACCATCTTCGGATTCAATTTCCACGCATGTGATGGCACGACAAATCTCTTTCCGGAAAAATTTTCTTTTGATGAATCCAATACCTTTATATGCGTCTGTATCCTTCTGCTGTAACGGACGCGGACTCCTTCCATACCAGAGGCCCAAACTTGTACGAAGTTGTCTCTTGGTAGTAGGAATATTGACTTGCTTTCGTAGCATTCTCTGAATATTTTTGGTATTGAACCTAGGTAGCCTCGTAGGAAATAACTCTTCAGAATCGAGGATCATGCAATCCCAGTCATGATTCTCCTCTTCACGAACTCCCGTAGAATATAATACATTCTTTGGAATAGTTCCATTTTTACGGGGAGGCAGATAGAGGGTGGCGAGTTCTTCAACTTTTTGCACCTCGAGCGGAATAATTTCTTTGAAATGTTGTAAAGGAACACGCGTGACTACGAGTACACTATCTGAAATTGATAAGCTGTCAATTCTTCTAGAGAACACATTCTGCACCGTGTTCATGTAAATGGAGTCGTAGTCATAATCATCATTTGAAAATTCAACATGCCTACTCCATTCATCCGTTGACTGGCACACTCTTCGAGATTTGGCAGGAGTATCCTCATCTTCATCTGTGTCACTTCCAAGATGAGGTACATGCTTCTTTTCCTTTGGAATGGTCGGCGCTTTGGGAAGAGTCGGCATTGCCTTCTTTCTCCCCACCTGCTTTTTTCTACCCTCCAGTTCAGGTTGCTTTGTACTCTTCGAATTTGATGCTTTAGCTTCGAGAGAGCTTGAAGACTTTTGCTTCTTTGGCATGAAGTACCGTGCATCTTCATAAACTGTAGCTTCATGAACTGTGAAGGGTTGAATGTGACCAGAGATCCTGAACTCTTCTCCATCTTTGAGATACTTCATACACTGGTGTAGTGTTGACGGGACAATGCCATATTCATGCAACCATGGACGACCTAGTAGCGCCTTGAATGAAGTATCCGCATCAATCACATGGAACTTAGCTTCTGTATGGAGCTCTCCAAATACAAGAGGGAGCATAAATGATCCAAGAGTTTTCTGTCCTTTCTCGTTGAAACCATGCACCATCAGCTTATCTGGCCCTAGGTGTTCCACATCAAGGCAGAGGGATCTCAGTGCTTTTAAGCTTATCAGATTCACGGATGATCCAGGATCGATTAGGATTCGACTAATAATCAGCTTATCGCTCTCCGCAGTAACATACAGAGGACGATTATGGTCTGCAGTTCCGAGCATCATGTCTTCTTCAGAGAAAGTAATGAATGGCTCATTTCGAGCTTGCAGAACCTCAGTCAAACTACGTTCAGCAAAATACGCCTCGTATCTTTCGCGATCTTTGAGAGCCTGAATCAGAGTCTCCCGAAGGTCTTTAGACATTACCAAGGCATCGTATATGCTGAGTTGTGCTGGAATTTTTCTTAGATGGGATAAGATATTATAATCTATCCCATTGGCTGAGGTGTTCTTTTTCTTGGGATCTTCAGGGATTATATTGTCATTGATGACTATTTCTTTCTCCTTATCTTTATTGGAGACCCCTTTCTTCGGTGGAGGCGGTAGTACCTTGCCGCTTCTTAACTGCACTTGAGCAATCTCCTCTGGTTCAGAGTCATTTAACGGAGCATTTTCTTCAGAATCAGCCATTGTTGCATCTAGGGACTCATCTGTTGATTCGGAATCACCACCCAGGTTTACATGTCCCATCCGAGATGCTATGCTAGGGTCTGATTCGTCTTCCTCTGGAAAATACAAATCCTCCTCTGAACTGTAATCCATTGGCAAAACCATCATACAGGATTCAGAGGGTACTTCTTCAGCATATTCTTCTTCTGTCAAAGTACTCGATGTCACCGAGATGACCCGACATATTTCTGTTGGAAGAGAATTCTCATCATCTTCTCCGGCTTCGTCTATCTTAAGCTCCGACATGAAGTCAGCGAGCTTGATAGGTCGCCTCACAGTCTGGTAGTACTCATCCAAACTGTCAATAACCCTCTGAGTTGCAGTCTTTTTCCCCTTAGGCTTCTTCAGCTTGGTCTTCTTCTTGGATGATTTCACCCCACCAGACTTTGAAGTGCTAGCTTGATTGGAGAGTTGTTTAGGAATAGGAGCTCGCACCATCGGCAGTTCCTTTAAATTTATCATGGGCTCAACAGGAGACTTCCACTTTATACCTGGAACTCCTTCAAGCTGCTTCAACATTTTCACAGTCTTCTTGGAGATCGCAGTCTCTCACTGTTCTTCTTGAATTGGCTTCTTTTCATTTCTTCTTTCTTCAACCAGGGGTACGGAAGAGGACGTGACTACCCGAGCTGATTCCTTTTTAGGGTGAGACAATACATTGTCGGACAATGTGATCTCTCCCTTCTGATATTTTCTTTCAAGCCAATCCTTGAAGATGTAGCAATCTTCAATAGGATGGTTGAGCACCCGATGATATGGGCAATAATTTGGGTCACCAGTGTGCTTCGACTCTTCGGGTCTCTTGCATTCAGGCAGTTCTAGACCCGATTTCAACACTTGTCGAAATAATTTGGCGACACTCTCCCTCTTGAATGAATATTCTTTATTCATTTTTTTTTTTGAGGGATTGGAACGTTCTATCACCAGTTCCTATTGCCTGTCTTTGGCCTCCAGCTTGATAAGTTCGCGGCTTATCATTTTCCCCTAAAATCAGCTTCGGTTGGGGGTTGGGGTTGTAGGCCTGTTTGGGCTTTTCTTGATATTGCATCGACTGCTTGCCCTTGTCTACATTGTAAATCACTTGTTTTTCTCTATCAGCTCTAGAGAAGAATGTAGAGTCGGCCTCACCCCTTCTAGCCCCCGGGGCTTTAGCCTTCTTGGGCTTATCAGAGTGATTTTCTGATTTGGACAAATTTAGTTTCTCAAATTTGGCCACTCTATCGAGCAAGTCTTGAAATGTGTTGATTGTAGCCATGCACAGGAAGGGTTGCATTTTGTCATCAATGTTGCCCATTAACAACTGTACGGCATGCTCTTCTTCTAACTGCTGCTCACATTTCATGCTCAAATTTCGCCAGCGAGTGATATATTTAGTCACTGATTCTTCTCTTTTTCTCTTATCCAGAGCGAGGTCAGCGATCGTAATCTTTTCAGTTGCACTAGCGAATCTCTTCACGAACATATTTTCTAATTCTGCGAAGGTCTTCACAGAATCATTTGGCAGTTCAGCGTACCATTCGAAAGCAGTTGCTGTCAAACTGCTAACGAATTGTCGGAAGAGTAGGGCATCATTTCCTCCTGTATTCCCACAGGTGGCTTTAAACTGTGCCAGATGCTGTCTGGGGTTGTTATTACCATTGAAAGTGTTGAACTTTGGAACCGAATACCCTTTCGGGTATGGTACTTGGTCGTATTCAGCAGGATACGGACTACCTTTGCCCACTAGTTTCTCTGCCTGATCAACAGCTATGATAGCCTTGATCCTTTCTGTGATAATCCCTTCCAATTGTGCAGCGGTCACAGGTTCAGAAGTACTTGCAACATTTTGTGGAGTGGGCTGACGGATCACATTATGAGCCTCGTGACCATCTTCAGGAGTGCCCCGTACTCCTGAGACTTGAGGCATTTGAAAGTTTGGAGGATCCGGAGGAGGATTGGGCATGGCACCAACAGCAACAGTTCTCTGCATCATTTGCATCATTGCCCCCATCTGAGCCATCATCTCAGTCATTTTCTCATTTAACTGAGAGATTTCTCTATCTTTGGCTCTCATCTGTCGCTTCATATGTCTCTGCATGTCTGCAAGCGTGATATTCTCATCAGCGAAGGGATTCTCCTCGGCTTCTTCTCCTTCTTCTTCTGCTTGGGAGTGACCACCTCTGCCAGTGGTGGACCCAGCTTCACGACGACGGTGATAAACTCGCCTAATCGGCGGTTGTTGATCGTCTTCATCTTCACCCTCATCATAATAGGTTTCCTCATTAACATTGGTGTGTCTCACCATATAGACAATTTCCATGTCCAGAGTATTATTTATTTCTTTGATTTCTTCTTCTAGATTTTCCTCTAGAGATTCATCAATATTTTCTTCAATATTTTCCTCCATAAATTCATCAATATTTTCTTCAATATTTTCTTCTCCTTCAAGGAATTCTTCTCCCTCCATATTTTGATCATCTATATTTTCCTCCAGTACTCGGATCTCCGAACGACGACGCCATTGGATTTCCGGTTCTTGATTAGGCACGGGGACTTCTTCGATTAGTGGGCTGCGATCGAAGTTAGCCTTTTCTTTTGGAGGAGATGGAGGGCGACGGGATCCCCTGGAGGATTCTCCAAGGTGTCTACCGTTTGGAGGAGTATCATTATGGGTCCTTTTCGGGGCCCACTTCTGACGTTGTTTGTAGACTTGGACTGATCTCCGGGAAGCCTCACCAGATGTTACACCCAGATCAGTTCCTCTTTCTCTTCTTTCTTTTTCATTTCTTCGAGGCTTTGGCCTCCAGACTTGTTTTCCTTTCCACCGGGACCTTTCAGCAGTGGATCCCTGAACATATGGTTCAGGTGTCACACCCCGATGTTCACCGCGTGGGACATATCTTCTTTCTCTTCTTTCCGCCACAGTAGATAGACGTTCTCTTGGCGGAGTTCTTCTGGCCTCTATCACTAAGGGCCGTTGGAACTTTTTCTTTTTCAGACCTTTCTCCTTTACAGTCTTCAAGACCCGATAGACCCGGGCTGAGAGAGTTTCAGGTTCCTTTCTCTTTGGAGGAGCTAGGACCTCCTGTCGTTGCTCCCAAAAAGATTTCTTTAGCTCACCAGTGGAGCTATTCCTTTTCACCCATTTTAAGTCAGAAAACTTGTTCCGGGTAGGAACATTGGCTTCAGGCACTTGGACCGACATATTGGAAGGGTGAACAGGGAGTTGTTGTTGCTGAGCTCGGAGTTCAGCATTCATCTTTCTCCTTTGTCTTCTTGTAGGCCTCCCTCTAGATGAGGAGGCTTCAGCATTGTACTCTCCAGGCGCAGATAACCTGGTCGACAGGGGTGTGGTGTTTGTAGTCACCACAGAGATTCTTCCGCCAGCCACAATTCTTCTAGTGGTCAGGGCCTCAGGCTGTGACAGCCTCTCGAACACAGAAATTCTCCCACGAGAATTTTCAGCAATAGGTCGTTGTGCCGGCAGATGCACACGACGGGTGACAGCTTCATCAGCATTGAGTCTTCTGGCAGACTTCTCAACATTCCTACCATTCACAGGAATGGCAGCATTCCTTGCAGCAATCGCCGGGAAGTCAACGCTACCAAACTGGATGGTAGCTCCGGTGTTTCCGGTCTCAATAATAGCATTCGCCAGCTGAATCCTGGCTCCTTGTCCCAGTTGGACAGTCATCGGCGTGTTCTGTAGATCCATCTGCATAAATGAAAGGCAAGGGTTAGTAATCAGATTCTGATACATCACCCCGCACTTTCAAAATGCAGAGACTTACACAGAACACAAAAATAAGAGAAAATAACATTAGCAAGCAGTTCAAATAATATAAATCTAAAATACTGCTAAATATGTTATCTCAATGGAAAAAATTTTTGAATGATCATTTTAGAAAATTCAGAGTTTTGAATCATTAAACGATCATTTTGAAAGACTCAAAATCTTAAGTACGATTTGAAATAATTGCTACTATAGCACTGAGACGACTAGCCAAAGATGGAAAGAGAAATCAATCCCCAGCGGAGTCGCCAGAAATCTGGGGGCGACTCCGATTGTTGGCTTTTAGCTCTATCGGGACCTTTCAGAGATGGATCTTTGGATATAGGGACCAAATGTCACATCCTGATGTTCACCGTACAGAGCTCAATATTATCATTATACTACTTTTTTTTTGCTACTACTATAACACTGAGACAACTAGCCAAAGATGGAAAGAGAAACCAATCCCCAGTGGAGTCGCCAGAAATCTGTGGGCTCCGAAAATTCGGCCCCGGCCTCCGCATCGCTTTTCTTATTCGGCGAGGGAGTTTTAACGAACTAAGTTCCGAGGTAAATTTTGGAAGGCAGATGGGTTTGTAGATAAGACACTACCCAGAGATTTCGCCTTCATTTTGTGAGGACTTTATGATCTGAGTTCTGGTTTCCTATAGGCGCAAGCCCCTATAGTTAATTACCCCTCTCGATCACGAGAGAGAACTTTCGATTAAGGCTAGTCATCAATCAGATACGTATAGAAATACGTGTTATCTGGCGTATAGTAGCAGCATAGGATTTTGATATTGGTAGAAATTTGAGAATTTGGTTTGAAAATAGTTGGAGAATTTGAGAATTTGATGGTTTGATATTTGAAACTTGAAATTGCACCATCTAGCACTTAAAGCGGATGGTGGGGGAATGGATGATGGACCCGATCAAGATCCCATGGTTCCGTCGTCCCGGGCCATCGTGGTCCCTGATCTACTTAGTCAGAGGAGGTAGTCGACCCAACCTGACAGAAGGATCCTTGTCGGCAGCCATGGGTTGCTTCGTCCAAGGGGACCTTGTAGACCGGGGTTGGATGTTTGTCTAAGGGGACAAATTTGAATCCACCTTAGCTAACAGAGGGCTTTGTGCCCTATCGATCATATCCTATTGATTCATATCTCAAGGATTTAACGCCATTAAGGAGCGTATTGGCTCTGGCCATAACCGCTATCTGTGGTGCCATTTGGCGGCAAAACCACTCGGTTCAGAGGGCCCCGGGTCATAACCGTTTACCTGCAGTGCCATTTGGCGGCGAAACTGCCGGTTAGAGGACACGTACCACGTCCTTACTGGCAAGAGATTGTTTGAGAATGGATCCTAGTGATATTTTCGACTAGGCATTTCGCTCTTTGTGAGCTGAAGTAATATTTCATATTTGTCCGCCTCGACAAACTTTTGCGGAGGGCGGATGATTTTTGCTTTAAGTGCGTTGATGGATTTATTTCATTTTTAAATATATTTTTGGGATTTTTGGGATTTTGAGATCTTTTGGATTTTTATGGGTATTTTGGGTGGAGCTTTGGATGGCATTGAAAATTATTTGTGAATGGACCCCTCCGGTTGAGATAGACATTCAACACGGCCATCATCGGGGTGTTCGGGGGTCATTTCTTTTTATAGATTGAACCTTGTCAACTCTATTGGGCTGTCGATAGAGGATCGGGTTTCGTAGGCTTTATGCCCTTTAATAGTGAATTCTCATTGTTGTAGGCCTTGATGGCCTAATATGAATATTTTAAAGCAAATATATCGGTCGCCACAACCTTATATTTGCTTAATGGTTCGAACCCTGTCGACTTCTATTGACCCGTATAGAAGGATCGGTTTCGAACCTGAATTCACTTGTCAACCCGCGCAGCATCCCTAGACGTCACGTGTGTACCAATAACACGCTCGCCGGGGCCCATGCGGGTTTTATAATTGTTTTTACCCCTTTTAGTGTACCTATGTGTATACAATTTATAGTGCACGTGCAGGGGTACTTTGAAAGTATTCGTAGTCGCCTTCTGTCCGCTTGCGTAGAAGTTGCGGATCCGGTGGCGTAGTATTGTAGATTGTGGACGCCTTCTGTCTGCTTGTATCAGTGTTGCAGATCCGGTGGCGTAGTATTGTAGCTTGTGGACGCCTTCTGTCTGCTTGTATCAGTGTTGTAGATCCGGTGGCGTGGCGTAGCAGCTTCTGGATAGAATTATTCGCTGCTTCGTACAGGTAGACTGTCGTGCACTATTTGTTGATTTTTGTAGGCGGGTCATAGTGCACTAACGAATCTCCTGCCTTATACTTGTAGATGCTTGTAAATGGAATGTTTTATGGATCACGAATTTCTCATAGCGACTCGTTATCATTTGTACTTGTTATGGCCATATAACATTTTGGTTGGGGATGATGCATTGAATGTGCAACAAGTCTCCTACGATAGTTCATAGGAGCTTGCATCCGTTGTATATTTTTCGTTTCTACTTACAATGAATCAATGTGTTCGCTTAACCTTGAACATTTATATTGGTATAGAGGCGTCATATCATTTATTGCATTCATCCATTTATGCCCATAAGTTGATTGGCAAAGGAAGTATCAATCACTGTGTATTCATGGGATAAGTTATAGTACACATCGAGGGCTCCATCTTTTGCTTGCAAATAGTCTCCCCTTGCAAATTCTCTATCTTTGAAGGTGATTTGCCATATGCATGATGAACTTGATATCATTTCTTTGCCCTATTTGAGATGATCATGTTCACTAGGGGTCTATTTTATTAGCATCATTCATCTCCTCTTTGCAAATTCGCGGACCCACTAATGGGGCTAATATGGATATCATTATATTTATATGCATACTGAAGGTCCTTCATTGTCATTGAGAGTTGATTGCATCTTGAGTGTTGATTTTTTTTTTTCATTGATGTTTGTATAATGATCCTTTATGAATACCTCATTGGCTCATAAGAAATTCATGTTCAATGAGATTTGAATATAAATCTTTTATTGATTCGTTGCTCCTTGTTCTTTGCATGATCAAGATATTTAATTGCTATAGAGATTAGTTCTCTCAAGATTATGAGCTTTGGCTTTTAATGAATTCTTCCATTCTAACCCAACCTCACAAACTCCTTCAGGCTGGATCAGAGTTCTTCACATTCATATTAGCTATTTAAGTCCACTTGGCCTTGTTCAAATTCTTTAGAGCTCATGCTCATTTAAGTTTGAGCTTAATGCTTGCAGATTCAATGTCATATGAGTCCAAGATCAGACTCAAATCCGATATGGGTTCAAGCTCATGTAATATTCAAATCAAGTCCATATGATTCAATATTTTGTAATTGTTCAAGTAAAAACTTGAATTTGCAAGTCATTGTCATCTAGGTTGTTTGAATTTTGCTTAAGCCATTTGCTTATTCAACTTTGAATTTAGTTCAATTGATGTCCAAATGAGATTCAAGTTCTAGTTCTTTGTTCAACTCATGTGAGTTCAAATTCTATAAAAGCTCAAATCAAGTCTGAGTGTGGTCCTTGTTGTCCTTGTAGAGTTCAAGCCCGAGTTCAAATCGGGTTCACTTAAATGTTCAAATTATATGAGTCATGCTCAAGCTTAATGTCCACAAGTTTGAGTTCAATGTCCAAAATTCACCTTGCTCATTTCAATTTTATTTATTCAAGTTTATTTTGTTCAAATAAGTCCATGAGTCCAAGCTCATTTTTTTGTTTAAATAATTCCAAAGTCCAAGCTCTTTTTTTGTTCAAGTCCTTGGATTTTCAATCCAAATTTCGGCAGCCTCCCGGCGTCTCCTCCGTTTAGGGGAAAAACCAAGAGGCAACCATTCCCATCGACGCTACGTGAGCGCTTCAGGTAGGTGTCAAAAATGACACCACGGTCGCAAAAAAAATTTTTATCCCCGCCTGCTACGTGAGCATTTAAGGGTTTTTTGGGTTTGTTTATTATAAGAAGAAAATAGGTTAGAAATAAGCAGGATTTCCCCCCTCTGCACCACGTGGGCGTTCGGGGGTACTTATATAAAAATGAAACAAAATAAAAACACATTTTTTTTATCCCCTTCGCCGCAAGCGTCGCACCGGTTTCCCATCCTAAACGCTACTTGAGCGCCTCGGGGGTTTGCCGGCTCGTTGCAAGCTTTGAAGAGGGATTCTTAAATCGTCGCGAGCAACGCACCGGTTTCCCACCCTAAACGCTACGTGAGCGCCTCGGGGGTTTGCCGGCCCGTTGCAAGCATCGATAAAAGAACCATTTTATTATTAATTTATAATTAGTGATAAGTTAAATATAATTAATTATATTTAAACTACAACTAATTATATTTAACTTAAAATTAATTACAAATTAACTAAACATTATTTATAATTAATTAAAATCATTTATAATTAATTACATTTATCATATAATTAATTATACTTAATTTAAGATTAACTATAAATTAATCATACTTAACCTATAATTAATTATAAATTAATTATAATTAGTTATATTTAATGTATAACTAATTATACTTTAATTTAACATTAATTATAAATTAAATAAATTTAATTTGAGATTAATTATGAACTAATTATAAATAACCTCAAATAAAATAAAATAAAAACTAATAAAGCAAAATTAAATACCTAACCAACTAAGGCTTGGTAGTAGAGAGGGTTGGCTGAGTGAACTCAATGAGTCGGGATGAGTGGACTGAATTAGGGCTTAGGTTGAAGTGGGCTGAGTTGGAGTGAGTGGCTGAGTTGGGCTGAGTCGGGCTGAGTCAGAGTGAGTCAGTGAGTGAGCTGAGTGAGGTTTTATTTGAGTGAGGTGGAGATAGGGCACAGGTAAGAGGAGATCGAGTAAGGCTTAAGAGGGCACGGGTAGAGTCTCGGCTAGGCAGAGATGGAGAGGGCGGCAGTGGCGTGAGGTAGGGGAGCTTCGGCTCTTTCTCTCTCTCTCTCTCTGGACGTGAGGACCGGAAATCGGGCAAAGGGGGCGACGGCTTCCTGGATCGGAGGTTGGATCGGCGTCGGGTAAGTATGCAGACCTCTCTCCCTTTCTTTCTCTCTCTCGATTTGAGCTAAAGATCGGCGGCCTGAGGAGGTCGAGTGGAGGAGAGGTGACGGGATCTGGGGGAATTTGGTCGGAGGAGGAGACGGAGAGCTCGATCGTGTGGAAGCAGCGATGGGAGCAGAGAGTTCGAGCGGAAGCAGCCGAATGAGGGAGCCCGCGGCTTCTATTTAACGACGCCCGTGGTCGTTCGATCGAGGCGACGTCGCAGGAAATCTGGGAAGAGACGCGAGTCCAGCGGCTCCAGCAGGATTTCGGGCGGGATTCGCGGGTTCGACAGTCCGAGGTATGCGATGCTTCAGCTGGATTTACGGGATTTGGCAGAGGACTTTGACGGGAGCTGTTGTATAACAGGTAAGAGCTTTAAGCTCTCTCTTTTTTTTGTTTCTGTTGGTGAATGCCTAGAGGTCAACACCCCCATGCGTTTTAGCCGCTGTTTGGGCCCACCGACTCTTGCTCCTCCGCGCGTTCCGCCTGGTTCCGCCCGACTTTGGGCCGTCGGGTGTAGAACCGGACCGGTCCAGCTGGGACCGGTCCAGGCGTAACAACCACATTATTTGGATGAACCTGTATATTTTTCTTTTAGGAAGCAACAGTGCAATGTAGGTGAATCCCCTAGTGAATGAGTCCTCCTTTATGAAGAGAAAGACGATGGGGGTTTGGTTATGGGAGTACTCTCTTAGGTGTAGTTTCCAGGAAAGAATTGACCACGGGCTGTAGTAGATTCCTTGCTGCGTTAATGATGGTTTGTCTTTGAGTTCAGAGTTAGAGCGGCAGCGACCAGTGAGCTTGGTGAAAGGGGGTCTGTCTAGTACCAAACAAAAAGTGGAAGTTTCGCATGGGTGAGAAAACCGGCTTAAACAAGTTGCCTATAGCAAAATGTTCTTATGGGCCTTGACTAGCTTGGAATCTTGAATTAATCCTCTAGCATAGTTAATTGATAGGTCATGTAAATGGAAGTGGGATTTTACAACAATTGAAAAGCGGCACCATTAACTTAGTATGTTTGTTTATTTAAACAACATTTAGTCTCTCCAGCAAAGTTTGTTTGAGAAAATAGATGCTTCAGTTACATAAAAGTTTTCATTGTTGCTACGTCTTCTTGTCTAGCTTTACTGATATTTCTCGAGTGCTTTGCATTATTTGAGACATATTAAGGCGGAAAAAAATCTCATTTGTTATGCAATTCAAATGTCATAATTTTTGCATTAAGTTGATCTAGATCTTCCATGTTGGGTTTCATATAAATCAAGTTAATATATATCCAAAAGTTTCATCCGTTACCGATAATAGCTTGTTTGTATATAGTGGAAATCTAATCTTACTTCATATTTGTTCACCTTCTTAAAATGATGGGGAAGAGAAGGGTACCGGGCATTCACATTTCAAAGCTTTAGGGGTGGTTATAAGGGTTTATGATTTCTGGTCTAGATTTAGCTGAATATATTTACTCTATCTTAAATATGCTTTTACTTGTGTTAGACCAGGTGTTATGGCTGGGAAGGCTGCCGGAATGGTAGTGGTTGCTGCACCATCACTTCCTAAACATGCCGATCTTTGCAACTCAGCCGACGAGGTGATCAATTCTCTGCTTGATTTGCATCCTGAAAAGTGGGGGTTGCCTCCATTCGATGATTGTATGCTTCTTCAATCCTGATATCCGTTTCATCTACATCCACGTTATATATTTCAATTACCATCTGTTTCATGGTGATCCATTGTTATTGAATGCCAGGGATTGAAGATACTCTGCCAATGGAACCTTGGTATATTGGAGGACCTGTTGTAAAGGGTTTTGGTCGTGGGTCAAAGGTACTTGGCATACCTACTGGTATGTTAAAACTTAATAACCGCACTTATTTTAAGCTTTCAAGTTCATTAGTATTTCTTAAATTAATCACGGCTAGCTTATTACTTCAAATTTACTTTCAGGTATGAATGATAAGGGTGTGGTGCATGCTTCTGCATTAACCATTTCAACTGCTGGTCAAAAATTACTTATTTAGAACATATTTGACTTAATTAGGGGTGTAGGTGAGCTGACTAGCTTGGTTAGTTAAATGGGCTTGGCTGTAGCTCTAGATTTGATGGGCTATGAGTCAGCTTGTTATTCAGCCGCAGGCTTGTTTAGTGAATGAAGGTATTGACTAGCTTGGTTAGTTAAATGGGCTTGGCTGTAGCTCTAGATTTGATGGGCTATGAGTCAGCTTGTTATTCAGCCGCAAGCTTGTTTAGTGAATGAAGGTATTTTCTAAATCTAGAATGACAATGGTTTATGCAGAAATAAAATAAAAATATTGTATCCTATGTTCTAAAAACCGGACCGAATATGAATCAAAAAAAGGAAAGGCTTAAGTTAAAATATTTAAGCAGAATTTAACTGTTGGTTGAACCGAAATGGCATAATAGATAATAAAATTATATAATTTTTAATTAAACATTACAATAATGATGTAAGCAACATAAAAAATGACTACTTTATGACATGTAGAACATGCACATGAAATATCTTAATATTTAATTATTCATCATAGGTTGTGAATTGCATGCTTTAAACCACAATTTATAGATTCTTCATAATTTAGATTTGGCAAAGGATCTAGTTCAATTTAAATTTCCCACCCTTTTATTTTGAAAATTCCCAAAAGAGGCAAAACTCAATCAAATATAAGTTTTTTTTTTAGAATGATGGTTGGTAAATGTAAACTATCATGGAGAAATAGTCTCCAAGGTGGGAACTGCAATGCTGTATGACTCAAAATGCTAGTCATTAAAAGAGAAGCATAAAATTAAATGTTATAGATATCAGAATGCTCAGGTAGACGAGTGACTTTATTCTAAGAGGTAAAATGTTAAACAGTTATGCACGTGACAAGGTTGGAGTAGCTCCAGTGGCAGATAAGATTTGAGAGAGTCGCCTTAAGATGGTTTGGTCACGTGAAACATCGGTCTTCCGATGACATGGTTAGAATAGTAGATGTATTAGATCCGGTTTATGTTGAGATAGACCTTAATAGACTTCGTTAGAAAATATTAGAATTGATTTTTTTATTATATTTAAATTAGAATTTGACACTGAATATGATATAATGTAGAAAAAAGATTCATGTAGTCAACCTCAGGTTGTATGATAAGGGCTTCATGTTGTCATTTGTTGTTGTTATTGTTGGAAGGTAAATAGCAAAGTGTGTGGGACTTGAACTTATGACCTCGAAGAAATAGTCTTCTCCAACCATTGGATTGCTGATCCTTTCACCATCCAATTCAAATTTGAAAGATCAAAAGCAATTCATTGCTCCTATCCACCACACATCCCGCATATCCCCAGGTAGTATCAATAAAATTTTGAAAAACAATATATGAAACAGGAACCTGGAATCCGCCTACCATCATCCGCAAGCAACAAATGATACTACATTTTTTTTATGAACATTTCACACAGCATCATGATTATATTAAACGAACTGTGGGTAAAATACTTACTGAAGATGAGGCAGTGAAAGTGAATTTATGTGGTTTAGATTTGTACAATTGAAAAAAAAAAAAAAAACCAATTTGATGAGTAGATGACATTATTGTTGAAAAATTGACACAAGTAACTTAGATAGAAACTACAACAACATCAAGCCTTTATCCCTCTACATGGGGTCGGCTACATGAATCTTTTGTCTCCATTGTGTCCTGCTAAGGGTTAAATTCTCATTTAAATCTAATAAAGAAATGTCATTTCTAATATTTTCTAATCAAGTCTATCTCTACCTTTCTTAACACTAGTCAAATATTAAACATCTACTTTTCTAACCGGGTCATTGGGAGGCTGTCGTTTTATGTGACCAAACCATCTAAGGTGGTTCTCTCTAATCTTATATTACACTGGAGCTACTCTAACTTTTTCATGTATATGCTCATTTTGTATCATGTCTCTAAGAGTAAAGCCTGAGCATCTTTATCTCTGCAACACTTAAATTAATATTATGCTTCTCTTTTAATGGCCAACATTTGCACCATGAAGTATTGCAGGGCTAACCATCATCTTATAGAATTTTCCCTTAAGTTTGAGCGGGACTTTTCTATCACACAACAAGCCCGATGCATTCCTCCACTTCAACCATCCAACTTGAATTCTACTAATAATATCCCCTCTATTTCACCAAAAAATTTAAGCATTGTTCGCACAAATAGATTTAAAATCTCATACAACATAATAAAGTTGAACCCAAACAATTGGGATATGTTTAATGATAAATATTGATGGCACTTTAATTTATTTTTTGAATCATTTATAATTTTAGGGTTCTTGAAATGTTGTGCAGGTGGATTTGTTTTGACCTTCTGCATATGCCGCCTTGCACTGCTTGAATAGAATCACAAGTTTTGATAGTTTTACTAAATAAACCTTTGTTTGCGTTGCTTAGAACCTGATTAGTTTTGTGATTTATTTTTCAAGATTTGGTTCCTTTTATTCATAGTATTTTTTTATCATTTGATCTGTTTCATTTTGGTTTTACTACAGCTAATCTGCCACCAGAGAACATCTCTGGTTTATTATCTGAACATACATCTGGTGTTTATTTTGGCTGGGCTGGACTGTCTACTCGTGGTATCTATAAGATGGTCATGAGCATAGGATGGAATCCATACTTCAATAACACAGAAAAGACTGTGGTAAGTAAACTCATTTGCAGAACTTCGCTCACCATATTTTTCAAGTAATAATATTTCTCCCTGCAGGAGCCATGGCTTCTCCATGAATTTGATGACGATTTCTATGGGGAGGAGCTTCGGCTTGTTGTTGTGGGCTATATAAGACCAGAGGTATTTGAAAAAAAAAAAAGAAATTTTATTTGCTTACCTATCACAATTTTTCCATGTAGAGTAATATTTCTTTTTTTATTTTTCTAATGTATATAGGCTAATTTTCCATCACTTGAGAGCTTGATTCAGAGAATCCATCAGGATGGGAGGATAGCAGAGAAAGCTCTTGAGCTTCCAATGTATGCAGGTTACAAGGATGATCCATATTTGAAAAATTTTCTTCAATTGAACAATTGTTGCTAATGATGGAGATAAAGCAATTATTATTTTGGAATTGTAATCTCTGTCAAGAACTATACGATTTTATAGCGAGCAACAACAACAACAACCTCAAATCTTTATCCCACTACATTGAGGCTTCGTTGGGACAGCTTTTTTTCTGCTTCTAAAAACAACTTTCTAGTACAAAAAATTTAGTTTTTGTACAAGAAAGCTACTTTAAGAAGCAGTAATAAAGCCATCACAAACGAAGCCTAAATCGGTATTTTATAGCGAGCATACTTTGAATAAAACAATCTTATGATGTTTACATTTAATAAAAAAAGATGTTTTTATCATTGTTAAACTGCAGTTAGTATACTTAATAATCAAATGTTTCATTTCCTGCTTGCTGAAGGACTAGTCATACACTTAGCCTGGAAATTACTCATCTCTCCTGCATGATGCCTTGTTTAATATAATGCTTATTGTAATAACTGAATACTTCATAGCTTTTAGTCTTATATTTGAATAATTTTTACTAGTCCAAATTGATTGTTTCATTGTATGAAACTGTGCAGTGGCCTTAAAAAGTATATAGTCAAATTAATAAAATTAATTAAGGCTTCGTTTGGTATAGTTTTCATATTACTTTACTTTTTCAGATAAGTCACAATTTTAGTTTTGATCATTATTTTTTTACTGCTTTTAATAATTTTTTGTGTTAGGAAGTTATTTTTTAAAACAATTTTTAAAAAAGTTATTTTCTCCATAATAGATGGATAATCATCTTTATAAAAGTTGTAGCTGTCCCAAAAGGACTCTTAAATTTTAAAAGAGAAAAAATTAAGATTCTTTTAGCTAAAAGTATTAACCATTGTGATAAACATGATACAACATTTAAACAACTTATGGTTGGTAGGTGTCAAGCTTGATTTTAGGGTTTAGGGTGGTGGTTGGTTGTGATGGTGGCCGGCTTTTGTGATGGTGGTGGATGATGGCAGTGGTCGGTGGTCGGTGGTTGGTGGTGGTGCTGGCCGGCAACGAGTTGTGGCAGCTGCTGGCAATGGTGGGGGTGGTGTTGATGGTTGGTGGCAGCAACCTGTGGTGGTCGTCAAATGGAGGTAGTGGTGGGTGTTGATCTAGCGAGTTTACTTGTGGTATAAATAATTTTCGCTCAAAATTGGACAACTTGGATTTGCTTCAAAAATGAATTAAAATGATTTACACATCTACTTTATTTTGCTCTATTTTGTATTCCAATCAAACATTAAATAAGCTAGTTTCGAATCAAAGATAGCCAAAGCTCCCAACAAATAGATCAAGATGAGTTGCATAATTGGAGTAATTCGCTCAAGAATCTCAATAATGATGATTTTAAACTCATAAGCACATGTCGAATATTTGGAATATATATATTTTTTTCTTTTTAATTTTTATTTATTGGATATTCTAATATGCCTATTTATTTATGACATAATTATCTCTCTAATTAAGAGAATTTCGATTTTATTAAATTTATTTATGATATAATGAGAGGTTTGATTTATTAGCCTATTTAAATTATGAAAAATAATAATTTTATTTTAAAAGTATAAAATATTTTTGGAAGTCACATTAAATTCTATGTTTATGTCTTTTGTTTTTAATAAGGGTATCATATAATGTCTAGTCAATAGCCATCTTGTTTGAATTGTTGTGTTCCAAGTTTTCCATCAACTTTTGAACACAATTATATGATAATCTTTAATTTCACTTTGAGCAAATTGAATATTTCATTATTATATAAATATTGCTACCATATTTTTAAAAGTATAATTTTTATAAGGATAGAAATATATTCTGAATAATTTCTTTAATTAAAAATTATGATATAATAGACATGAGAGCTTATACACATTAAAAAATTCAAATGATTGAGCATAAATCTCCATGAAATCTTATGAAATCTCATTACTCCTATAAAATTTTTTAATTACTCCTACAAAATTTTCATAATCTTATGAAATCTCATTTGAATATTATGTGAACTGACTAAGGCTTAGTTTGGGACGGCTTTTACTGCTTCTTAAAGCAACTTTTTAATAAAAAAAAAAATTTAATTTTTGTACTAAAAAGCTGCTTTACGAAGGCCAAGTATTGTGTAATCCTGACAAACTTTAGATGTACTAATCTTCAAGTATAACTATAGAAAATCAACTCCTTTGTTATTATTTAATGTTAAGTCGCTTACGTGCAATCTTACTAGTAATTCATCATGCTATTATGTCCCTTCTCCTTTGTTTATTATTGCTTCGATTTGTCATTTATACAACAAGCCATGAATAAAACACACTAAAACAACAATAAGATTAATAAAGAAGATATAAATTATCGCTAACTTTAAGTTAGGATGTCATATGAGATAAGAACACAAGCAACAAATACATGTAGGCTTCGTTTTGGACAGCATTCTTACTGTTTCTTAAAGCAACTTTTTAGTATAAAAATTAAAAAGTTGTTTTAAGAGGTAGTAAGAAAACTGTCCTAAATGAAGTCTTAGGTTTCATTTGGGATGATTTTTTACTACTTTTTAAAACAACTTTTTAGTTCAAAATTGTTTTAAACTACAAATTTTTATACTAAAAAATTGCTTTAAAAAGCAGTAAAAAAATTATCCCAAATGAAGCCTTAGTATACGAATTGGTGAGGGACAAAGAGTCATGTAAGGGGAATGTGTAGGAAATCAGTCTACATTACTTTCATATGGTGGTTGATTGGTTCAAAGCTAAATTTAGTCAAAGCTGAAAATGAACATGAAAAGTCATTGATTACTGAATGACTTAAAGTGTACATAAAGTTTACCATTTGACTGAATAAAAATCAAGCTGACCTACAATTGATTGAATGAATATTAAGCTAAAGAAACAAAAAACCTTAGTGATTTTGTTTTTTTTTGTTTATTTGAATTATCATAATACAAAAAATATGAATTCCCCTTATTTATAATTTGACCTAAAAGTTTTCTTTGAGTGAATGAATCCAAAGGCATTGGATGCTCTTTACATTGGATTCCAATGGCTAAAAATTTAAAAAAACAAGGCAAAATGCCCTATAACAAGGCATTTCAGGCAGTATTTGGCTTGTACGATGAAAAAAAACATTACAATAGGATGTTTTTGCTCCAAATAAACTTTCTTACAAGTGGCGGCGCTCCGATTACAAAAATTACAAAATAATGTGTCATTTCTTAAGATTTTGACTACTAATAATGCCAAGGCATGATTAGGGTGTAACTGAGTCAATCTGATTCGTAAGTTGGTTTGAACTCGGCTCTAAATGTTTTGTAAGTTGAGCTTGATGAGCTAACGAGCCAAGGTTGAGTCAGCCTAGACTTAACTCATTAGCTCGTCAGATAGTTTGTTTAAAAATTATTATTGTAGCATATAACTAAAGTATATTAAAATTTAGGAGTTCAAATATTAACATATTATAAATATTTTAAAAATAATATTTCACCTTCTTATATCAAATGATTTTTATTGTTTATCATCGAATTGTAATTTTTTAATAAATTTACTATAATAATTACTTGAATCATAACCATTTCTCTCTTTCATTATAAATGAGCTGGCTCGATCTCATTGAATAAGCTCGAGCTCGAGCTCAAACTTGATTAATCAATCAAACTCAAGCTCAAACTAAGAATCACTCGAGTTCGGCTCGACTCGACTCTTTTAGTCCTCTACACATCATATTTGATTATAATATGTCTTAAATAATGAATTTGTGTTTAGTAGGACATTCTTTTAATGTTAAAAGCCCACCCCATTTTTTGTTAACACTAAATGTTAAAAAAATATGAATGTTTTCACAGGCAATTAGAATGACTTTCCCTTACTGGTAGGCCACCAAAAATTCAATATTTACAAAAAAAAAAAAAAGAATATGAATATGCTAATATAATAATAATAAAAAGCATCTTCAAAAGAAAGGTATATTTATTAATTAAAGTTAAAATAAAATAGAATTTGTTAGAACAAAAGCTATATTTATAAGAAAAATTCCTCCCAAATCAAGTTGAGCTTAATTTTGCCAAATCAGAACTAAAATAAATCTCAAATTTAGGCAAATTTGAGATTCATCCAATCTTAATTGATTCAAATTTGAACCAATCTCACATAACAAATATTCATTTTAATCTATTTATCTATAACAACAACATTGAAGCATGATTTATAATCATTGATTAGCGATGTGCTTACAAAATTTAGCTGTGGATGTTTAAGAAGTCATTTTGATCAGCACAAATCTTGATACAATATTTAGATTACAAATTTTTTTAGAATTAAATTTAGAATCACTCGAGTCAAATTTCAACATATTTATAATGAAATTAAGCATCTTGGTAAGACGGACCTGATGACACCAAATATAATACGATCAGAACCAATTGAGCCTAAATCAAGTGTCTAAAAGATGTTAAAATTTTTTGGGATATTATTCTTCAAATTTTGCATGCTTATAAACAAAACAAATGGCTCGACGAGATGAATTAAACAAACCCAAGATCATAGAATTTTATATGAGCATATTGATAGAGTATTATGAAAATTTGTCTAAATTTACTAAAATACCCACTCTAAAAATACTATAAATAAGTCCCCTTTCTTCATAGAATGGATTTGGACTTGAATTAGGAGAGAGGTTGGAGATGTGAAGAACTCGATCTAAAGCTCTACTTGATGTTTGACGCTGACTATCACCATCAACCATCAATTCTACCACAGTCTGACAACCATCTTCTGACCATCGTCATCTGACCGTCATTCAACTGCCATCATTTGATCACCAACCACTCTCGCCTTGATGTCATCACTCAATTGTTATTATCCGATCGCCCTTCCTTTGACTATTATTGGTTGACCATCATCTCCAGACTAATATCATCTAACTATATATAATTTCATCTTCAACATTCTCCATCACATTTAAAAAAATAAAAACACGTAATATTGTCTTCACTAATTCAGAGAACAAGTGAACTTCTAACATATTTACATCGTGGATCATTTAATCTATGTCATACCTTGTGATTTTTCTCCCTTTTTGAAATTTTCACGTAAACTTTTGAAACTAATGTATCCTTTTTTGTATCTCAATATGTGTTGGATCTTTGTGAAAAGCTAAGACATTAAATTTTAATATTTATCGCCGCAAATTTTCTAATATGCAACAATTAAACCTTACTATAATGTATATACATAGTGTTGTAAATATGATTGATATAAATAAATGCACAAAAAAAAAATTAGAGATTTTATAAACTGTATATATAGTTGTGATAGAAAAAAAAAATAATAAATAAAACTCCCATAAAATAACAAAAATAAAAAGAAATTCTTTCTCACAAAGATAAATTTTATTAATTTTTTCAATCAATAAAAATAAATAAATAATTTTGAAATTTATTTAAATGAATCACAAAGATAAATTTTTTGTTTCATAAATATTGAACATTTGGTTTCAATAATTATTTTTAAATAAATTGTTAATATTGAGACATGTGAAGTTGATATTTGGCAATTAGTGGAGGTTGTGATTAGGGAGGATAATGAAGTAATTACTCTTTAAGATATTTTCTCACCCACTCCCTCCTAAAAAATATCCCATCTCCTGTCAAAGAAAATCTTTGATCTTTGACCTGTTCTGATTAATTAAAAGCAAAAAAAAAATGTCATTTAGGTTTAGTTTGGGACAACTTTCTTAATGTTTTCTAAAATAACTTATTAGCACAAAAATTTCTTGAATTAAAAAGTTTTGTACTAAAAATTCGAAAGTAATAATGAAGCTGTCCCAAACGAAAACTTAGGCTCCATTTGGTTCAGCGTTCTTACTGCAGTTTTTTAGAGCTAAAATTTCTCGAACTAAAAAATTTTGTACGAGAAAGCTACTTTAAAAAGTATAATGAAAGCTGTCTCAAAAGAAACTTTATCATTCTTATGATGATGTAAGGATGTTTATATTTGTCAGAGTGACCAAATTTTGACTGGTCTTAAATTAGTAGTTGATGGGACCATGAAAACCTCATTTGATTGAGCATTATTCCATTGCATGAATCTCATGGTAGTTGAAGAGGATTAGGTCGGTGCTCAAAACTTTCAAGTAAAAAAAGGACCAAATAAGCTTGAAATAACTCGAAAACTCCTCAACAAGTATCAATGCATTGCATGAATAAATTGAAATCAAAATTGCCCAATTGGAGCATCCAAAGGCTCCCAAATAAGCCAAATTGGACTGGCCTGTTCGAACTTCCATGCTTGTGATGCCCTACACTGCATATATGGAGTGATGAGGGATTTTGTTTTAGTATTAGGTTGAGCACAAATTTTACAATGAAAGCAAACATGCTTAGTATTATGTGATTCAATGATGAGGTTTTAGCTTATAGGAACTATAGTGATCTTTATAAGTCTCCATTTTATGAACTGAGTTGATCCATTATCCAATGCAGCTCATATTTGACTCATTATAAATTTGATGATAATAAATCATATGCAGTGTCATCTTATCGATTACTAAGTGTTCTTATAGGCAATCCAATATAGTAGTAACCATGATATCGACTAATTTGGATCACCTAGAGATGGACTGATCAAGTAGAGAATTCATGAAGAGTTAAATGTAATGATCTATCAAGATCATTTGTCCTACTATTCACTTAAGTTTTTCTTTGTAAATTATTTGAGTTAACTTTTACTTAGAATTTCAAGATGTGATGAACACACCATATATATGTAAGTTTGCTTTGCTTAACTACAATTGTCCATGAGCTAATCTTATTGAATTATATCATCTCCATTTTGCTCATTGTTCACTCTTGTAATTGGTCTAACACCCTAACACTTAAGATCCTAATAATACATACATCATATATATTTTGCTTGGTCTTTTGGGCAATCTATCTATTGTCACTATAGCCTAATAAATTTAATTAATTTATATTTTTGAAATGTTCTTACTTTAATATTATTTCATTTTATTGATCCTAAAATATGGATTATGGAATATGCATTTGAATGGTTATATTTTTCCTTACACTTTTGAAAAGTGCTTTTTTTTTTTCTTGAATCCATTTTGTTATTGAAACAATGATGACATTGAGTTTAAATGATTTGAATGATAAATGTATTCCCTATTTCCATCAAGCTTGATTGAATGATAAACTACTAATGGTGCATATGAAAACTAATAAGAAATTTTTAGATGTTTTCACCTCTTTTTAGTAAGATGTAGGTGAGAAAAATATTGATGAAAATATTTCTATAAGTATTTTAATAACCTCCAAAGTGATGAAAGAGGATCATATATGCGTGTGCTGAATCTTAACTTATAGTTGAACTAAACGTCTCGACGAAAAAAATCTATCGATGTTACAAATGATCCAAACCGACTCCAAATGAGTTCAAATCAAACACTTAAGTTATATTTGAAAGCTTTTGAATATAAATTGATGGACCAAATGACTTCCAATTATTACCAAAATGTCTATCTTAAAAAAGCCTATAAATTAGGTCTCAATCTCTATAAAAGAGATGTTCAATAGCTAAGAGAATTAAAGAATTCTTTTGTATTTCCTAGTTTTTACTGCCAACGATCACCAGCAACAATTGTCATCATCATGGTTAGACTTCTGTCAATACTTAACTGCATGTCTTATTGGATTTTAATTGTCATATGTTGACATCAAATTTCTATAATTCATAAAAAAATTGTGATGATTATTCTCAATTATAAGCAACCCATCTTTTTCAATGGTAAGGAAAGAAGATTTTTGCATCTTTTATTTTATAGTATATTATTACAACTAGGCCATACCTCAATAGTTTTTCGTCTTCCTAATTTTTTCACATAAAAAAAATTCGAATCTCCTGCAACATTTTCTCTGTATGCTAAATTTTTGTCAATTGACTAAGATATTAAACACTAACTCTATTGACCCAAACATTTTTAGCACATAATAACTATAAATTCATGAAGATATTTACTATGAATTTATAATTAAATAATAAAATATTAGTACACAAATTGCTCTATATATAAGATATTTCAAGTGTGCCATAAATTTTCATATCATAGGAGAACTTATTCAACATCATATGTTAATTTTTAAATTCATTCAAACAAAAGGTCAAAAATATTCCAACCAAATTTGAGTAGGACTTTATTATTATTTTTTTCCATTGACTTTTGCTTTATATATAAACAAAATATATATATATATATAAGAGTCCAAGAATCCTTAAAATTTATGCACAAATTACAGCTGTGATTAAGTAGGGTGTCATATATTTAATATTTTAAATATAAATATATATGTAATATGATTACGCAAGATTACATAAGATGATTTTATGAATATATGATGTATTCATATATATTAAATAATAATAATTTGTATTTTAAAGTCATTAATGATCTTTACATAATCTTATATGGATATTTTAATCATAAAAGTTATTATCTATTTGGTCACACAATAGCAATGGTTAAATTTGAAGCACCAATTAAATCTTTAAAATAAATAAGATTAAATTTGAGTCAACTTGAAATTTCTAATTTAATTTATCTTTTGATGATATCTTAGTCCTTCATAGATAAAAAACATATATAATAGCAAATTATTATTATTATTATTAGATGGAGAAAAGGCCATCATGTATGTTTCATACCCTTTTTTTACTGCTTTTTGAAGCTATTTTTAGAATAAAGATTTCTATTTCAATAAATTTTTGTACTAAAAATTTATTTTAAAAAATATAAGAAAATTGTCCCAAATGAAGCCTTAATTTAGTTTCTCTTGTGTTTGGAAAGTTAGTATTCAAATTTCTTTTGGTTAAATTGGGTATATATATATATATATATATCCTTCTCCAAGAGTTTCAACCTCCAAAAATGCTTAGTACATTACTAAATATCTTTTGTATTTTGCTGAGATTTATTATATCTTTGTCTTTAACATCTTGTTTCTTTTTACTCCTCTCTTTTTTCTCCGTAGAATTACATAATGTATCTTTCAAAACACATTATTCATTTTGCCAGTAGCATGAAATTATTGTCCATAATGTATGAGCATGCCCTTAGTAATGATGAACAAATGGATCTATTACTACATACAAGATTATCTTGTGCCAATGAATATATATATCTAATCATACAATCAGATAGCTAGCTTTTAGGTGATAAAAAAGGATTTGTTATGTGGAGCTAGATTGGTGAGTAATTACTAATGAATGCTTGTATAAATCAATCATGCCCTTAAGTTTTAGGGGTCGTTTAGTTAGATTAAAAAGGAATGAAGAGTAAAATAAAATAATGTAAAAGAAATGTTGGATATTTGAAATGTTTGAAGTTTTTTTAATGAGTGTAAAATAAAATGTAGGTGATATTATTATTATTATTTTGGCTTGAAGTACTAAAATAAATGTAGTGTAAAACCCATTAATGATAGTAGTCGGTGGCCAATGAGAGGAGGTGGCAGAGGTCAGAGGTGGGCGGTGGGTGGCGGCGGCGGCGACCGACAATGGAGGCAGGGGCTGGCGACCTGGCGTCAATGATGTCGATGCTGGCACTATTGACAAAAAAATTATATTAATTGAAAATTAGTCAAATCTAACTATTTCTAAATGCACCATAATTTAACTTAAGAGTAAATTCGAAGAAAAAAAATAGATTTTTCTCTATATTTCTTTTAGTTTAGACCAAGAATCAATATTTTAAAAATCCTTGTATTTAAAATACTTCATACCCCTTCTACTTTAAATCAAACTGCCCCTCAATGATTTTGATTCTATTTTCTATAAAAAATAATATGAAACTCATTAATATTTTGATTTCAACCAATTTCCATAGTTTCAATGAAAATTAAGAGTTTTAACCAAAAGACTTTAGCAGCCCCCAAAATCCCATTATAATTCTATCAACAATCTCCTATGAAATTTCATTTGTATTGTAATTTAAACCTTAATTTAATAACATATCCTCACTTTCTTAAGCCTTATCTTTTTCTTTTCTTTATAACAATTTATTAAAAAAAAAAATTAACACTGAAATTAACCATACAATGCATCTATAAATGAATAATATTATACTCACAATGAAGCCAAATTATTGTCATTTGTCATAGCCTTTCTTTATAACTATTCATAGAATAATGTGATATAAATAAAATAATTTGAATATTATATTCTTGATGCTTTAATCACTTATCATATTTGTGTATGCTGTTTATTTTATCATTATATATTATTGTTTGATTTACATGTAGGTCAACCTCTATTTGTCTTTGATTGTGTTGAATAAGTTGTTGTTTTAGTTAACATTTTGCATACAATTAAGCAAGAATATGTCATAATATTATTGATATAAACATTTTTCATACATTCTAGAAAAGGTTAATGTCCCAAGATACTCCATGAAATCATCATCATCTTCAGGGTTGCTATAAATTGCGTTAATATAAAATAAAACACTTGATATATACTCCTATAGACGTATGTATGTAACTCTTAGGTACCGAAGAGGTTCCAATCAAGAGAGAAACTCGTGTAAAGGGAATGTGACCTCGCAGCAAGTTGATGTAAAATAATGAATCTTTTGAAATCTAAGGTTTCATTTGGGACAGTTTTTTAAAGCTTTTAAAAGCAGTTTTTAGTACAAAAAACTTTAGTTCAAGAAATTTTTGTACTAAAAAGTTACTTCAAAAATCAATAAGAAAGCCGTTCCAAAAAAAACTTAAATCTGTGCATAAAAGACATCAGTACTCATGAATCTCCAAAAGGATTTTATTTGTGGGTTGTGCTAATTTGGTCATATTCAAACACTATTTAGTCAATAAATTGAGTCCAATTTATTTGAAATTATTCATGCAACAAATTAGAATTTATTATTAAGGTTGATCAAAGAGGGAATTTATAATTAATCCCAACAACTACTATCTACCATCATCACACTTGATCATGCACATGAAATCAAAACTGCTCATCTACACAACACTTAAAAAAGTATTTATATTATAAAAAAAAAACCAAATTTCTCACCTTTTTTTGAAAAAAAAAAATCTCCTTTTGAAAGCTCTAGTGCATGACATCAAGATATACACAGCTGTAGTCATTGTAAACCTAAGTTGAAGCTTACACATGGCTGATAATTATGGTGAGGAATTGCTATAAAAGCTTTAGGTTTCTAGAAACCTAATTAAGAGAGAGAGAGAGAGAGAGAGAGAGAGAGAGAGAGAGAGAGAGAGAGAGAGAGAGAGAGAGAGAGAGAGAGAGAGAGAGAGAGAGAGAGAGAGAGAGAGAGAGAGAGATATGAATGACAATAGGATTTGGACACATGTGAAGCAAGATATATGGAGGATCTTGGAATGGCAGTTGGCCTCCCTCTGATGATGACATGAGAAGATTTTCTAAGATTTCTCTGGCCCTCCTCAACTGATTCTTGAATTGGAGCTAAAGATAAGTGAAAGTTGCAATTTTTTTTTCTTTGTAAGGATATCAGATATAATATATTATTGTGTCATAAGAGAGATATAGTGAGAAATAAATGAGAGAATGTAATAGAAATATTTTTTTTTTCTCCCTAATTCTCTCTCTAAAGCTATTTTTTCCTCTGACTCTTTTGTTACTGAAGGAGTAATATTTAAGTAAACATATATTATAAGAGATTTAAAGAGAAATACATGAGAGAATGTAGTAAAATTATTTACTTTTTTTGTGTTACTTTGTATATATCCAAATCTCTCTCTCTCTCTCTAAATCTAAAGATAAGATAAGATTGAAATATTTTTTTATATATTTCAAATACAATATATTATTTTATCATAGAAAAGATATAGTGGCGATTTGATTTGCTAAAAAAAGTGATTATTATTTTTTATTTAGTTTGAAGTAAAATAAATACAATCTATAGCTCATTGATCTTTGTGGTCGTGGTTGACAACAACGATGTAAATTTGTGTCAGGTGATAGCGGACGGCAGCAGGTGGCAAGCAGCGACTAGGGCTACCTACAATGTGAGTGAAGCCAGCTCACAGTGTATTGGAATTCGATGAAAAACAAATGAATTTTGAATACATAAAAATTGAACTAAAAAGTGAATTTGTACTTCAACAAATATTTTTTGCATTCTTTTTTCATCAAATCATACATACAAATTTATAAAAGCCTTGTATTTAAAATGCTTTACACTACTTTTTTATCAAACAAAACAGCTCTATAATAAGAAATAAATGAGAAGATGTAATATAAATATTCACTCTTTCTTTCTTTTTTTTAGTATTTTTCTCTAAAGTAAATTTTTTAATGTTTAACTAAAGATGATTAATGAGTGCAATAATGAGAAATACATAAGAGAATGTAATAGAAATATTTACTGTATTTTTCCTATTATATTGTCTCCAAATCTCTCTCTCTCTCTCATCCCCCCGCCCCCCTCCGAATGTAGAGATAAGAGTCGTTTGCAATAAATTTTTAATATATATCAAATATTATACCTTGGTATATGTCATATGAGAGATATAATGAGAAATAAATGAGAAAACGTATAGAAATGTTTACTTTTTTTCTATTACTTCATCTCCAAAACTGCTCTCTCTCTCTCTCTCTCTCTCTCTCTCTCTCTCTCTCTCTCTCTCTCTCTCTCTCTCTCTCTCTCTCTCTCTCTCTCTCTCTCTCTCTCGTTACCGAATGAGTAATATTTTGAAATGGCTGTACATGCATATTACCTATAGTTTCTCCCTCCCGGTCGTCATATTTTGAAATCGATGTACAATCATTTCATTATCAATACATATATGTATTTTTTAATAAAAAGTAGGCAATCATTCATCAAAGAGTCTCTCATACAATTGCATAAATAGCTCTTTATAATGTTCACTAATATTGCAAAGAATGCTCGTTCGATCGTTACTGTAACAATTGACAATATTATAGCAAGTTTTATTATAAGTATGAACACCAAAGGATAATTATCATTCTTCCTAATCTCCCCTTATTTATGAGCAAACTCTTCAATTTTTTTTAATTCATAAATGCATTAGTCGATCTTACATCAACAATAAAATTTAATTTTGTTGTCCAAATAGTAGTTTATTTCTTAAAAATTTAACGAATAAAATTTTGCCAAGCGTATCAATCATTTTTTACCAAAATTCGAAAATGAATTATCATATGGATTCAAACATACCACACACATAAGTAACTTTGTATTTATTTCATTAAACATGTTGTTGAACCCTTGACGCTATATTTCGATCTATCACAATGTAAAATAATTTGATTTTATAATGATGTATATTTGCAATAATTTAAGCACAGCGCCTTTATCTTTGTTGCATTACAAATATATCAGGCATATTTGGAATGATTATGTTATTCTTCTCACAAAATATATATACCAACTTCTTTAAGTAATGTTTCATCTATTATCTCTCATATTTTGAAGTACTTATTTGTTTGCATACATTTACCAAATTTAAGGCATTTATAATATATTGATCCTTTATTTGCAACACTTGTATGTGATAATTTATTTGTAACTCATAATATAGTCTTCATCATATGCAAATTGAAAATAAATTTGAAACTTTATACAAAATCAAGTAGGGCATATACTTCTCCTTTTTGCTAAATATTAAATATATCTTGTATTACCTTCTCAAAAACTATAGTTATAGATTCAAATAGAAGAATTAAATGGATGAGTGAACCATAGTATGAACCCCAACGAGTATCTCCAGGCCTTTGGAGAGCAATTTCCTAGTTCAAACCCTTATCTTTGATAACTCCTCAGTATTCTAACACTACTCAATTTTTTTTTTTTTACTAGAACATCTTGAAATAATATTGATTTTTTTTTTCATCCATGGCTTCTAAATATCTTAAAATTTTATCAAACACTCAATTACATATAAAGACAATATTATTCTCAAGTGGTTTCATGTCTTGAATCCTCCACCATAAAATATCCTTGATTCAAGTCCCTAATAAGAATCTTAGGGTTAGCCATGGCCTAAAAACTTGTTTGCCCCTTCATTTCAACCACCACCTCAAATAAAATTATTTTGACCACTCAAAAGTATACTCTAAATTCTTAATCCCCCACCACATCAAGTGAAAGCCTTGGATCAACCCTTCCAAGGCTAAATTAACTTTGTTATTATAGCAAAATCTTGAACTCTAGCAATTCAGCACATTAATTGGGCCTTTGAAGCTTCTAGAACCAGTGATGTTTAAATTTGGTATATATATCTATTATCTAATATAGGGTAAACTCTACCTTCATAATTTTATGATTTCTTACTTCAATGAAAATTAATTATAATGTATGTGTTAGGTTCTCATATAATGAGTTTCCAAGCTTTTGAGTTAATTGTTGATGTCTTATTAGCTACCTCCACAATATAACTTAATCCTTCACCTTGAGCTGACCTTAATGACCACTACACACTACAAACAAACTATTTTGTGCATGAACGCTTGATTTTATACAAGTTTGCTTGTCATGTTAAGTAATAAATAATGAGTAGAGTATCACTCCCTCGAGGATAGGAATTACCCTATGTTCACTCTTGTACGCTTACATGAATTACCAAATTTATCTTATTTGTAGAAATCAAAAGGTGTGCTATTAAAAGCTACTAAATAAGTCTTTAAAATAACAATCATATATCTAAGTGGCTATAAACATATGATAGTTAAAGACTTCAAGAGTTGCAAAAGTTAGATTTCTCTTAATATTATTTTGAATCAGAATTTAAATACTCCTTATCTCTTTTGAGCTAGTTAAAATATCTAGCTAAGATTTCAGTGATTTATCTCTTAATTATTAGTGTATGAGACAAATGTATGCATTTTGATTAGGGTCATATTCTATGAATACGATTCTACTAGATAATCTCTTTTTCATTTGTCGAAAGTCAACTTTACGGTATAGATGTGTATGACCTCCCCCTCTATGCTCTGCGGTAATGTTCCCTCTGGCATATACGACCTGTGTATTACCATGCACAACGAATGATGTCCATAGATCAAATTATTTTGTTGGATTGGATTTCACTTGACTTGTCTACGACTCCATTGTGTGTGCTCGGGTTTAAGATTCTAAGACTATATCCACCATATATCTATGTATAACAAAATCTTATTTTAAATTCCCTAATTATTCTACTATTCCTCCATCGAGATTGTAGATTACGCTAAGTTTTAAGTTTATGCAAGGCCTATGCATAAACTAAATTAAGCACAAAATTTTTAAAATAGAATTTAAAGATTTATAAAACTTAGATATAATCTTAAGAAAGTATGGTTTCTAACGAAGTATCATAAGCCCAGAGATGTGTCTTAAGCTTATTGTCCAACCATGGAAATTAAAATAAACATAAACGTGATTCATTTCAAAACAACATAAAAGTACCCATTTGGTAAATCAGGATAGATATCACCAGGATTTTTTTTAACGACACGATAATAAACTCACCTTCCAACTGAATTGACTTTCTTATCTTGCTCTCCCTCACTCTCCCCCTCTAGACTCTACTTAGACTAAAATTCAACATGAATAAATGGCTAGCTCACGTCCTAAGAACAGTACCTTCCTAGCCCCCCCCCCCCCCCCCCCCCCCCCACACACACACACACACACACACACACCTACATGAGAAATAAGCATCCTATTTATAATTTTTACAAATAGTTGAATTGGTGTTGTGGTACTAACCTAGGTAGCATTACAATACTATTGAATTGAAAAGCTATTTATTAGTTTAAATGTCAATAACTATCACCCACTACAGCTCAGTGGTGCTTGGCTTGGCATTACGATGCTCCTTCCTTGTTGTTTGAGTGATTTGCTCTCTATTTGAATCTAGCCTTTTACCACTGTAGCACTGTCTTATAATGCTTCAGCGTTGAGGATAAGAATATAGCCGCGATGCTCCTTCAATTATGGAGTATTTTTCTTCATACACGAAAAGATATATTTAGATAATATTTTTATGAAAATAAGTGTAATTTAGATAATACATTTTTTAAGGATAGATTTGAACACCTTTCCAAAGTCAATAGAAAACTCTTTTTGGATACAATGATTTAAGTTTTACCTATCCTATTTAACCTCACTAATATTCTTACTAGAGATGAGTGTTGGAACTCGTTCAATAAGAATTAGGATGTTAAGCCTAATTAAATGTCCCAAGGCTAACCAAGAGGGGGGTGAATTGGTAATTTAAAAAATTATACTTCTACTATTGGATTTTTAGAAAACCTTTTTAATTATTAATGCAAGTTAAATTTAAAGTTTAAAAAATAAACTTTTCAACCAGAGTAAACAACTTGCAATGAAATTAAATGAGTAAGAAAAATAAGAAAGAACACACCAAATTTATAGTGGTTCGGTCAAACCTTGACCGACGTCCACTCCCCGGAGGCACCCTCCGAGTATTGCACTAATATCACAAAGTGACTCTCCTTTTGCCCCCATATCAAGGCGGAGAAGCCTGTACAAAATCACTTTCACCTTTCCCGGTGCGGCGGAGTAGCCGGGTTCTTTGACACCAAAGAGATCTTCTTCTCGCCAAAACTTATCTCAAGACGACCCTTGAATCCGATGGTACTGAAGTGCAAGTTCGCCGGAGCAACCGTGTGAATATCTCCTTCACACTCCCTTGAAATCCCCTCCAAGGATCTTCTCCCTCTCAAACTCCACCCTTTCCTCTCTCCCTTTCAAGTTCTCTCTTCTAGTTTTCTCCAAAAGAATGAAGACATAATGGCTGTCAAAGATACACTTTGTCGTCCTTTTACACTCTCCAAGTGTCGGCAGAGAACCGGACCAATGTTGTTGAACTTCACTTGAGAGCCTTCGCCGGAGCAACCGTGTGAATATCCCCTCCACACTCCCTTGAAATCCCCTCCAAGGATCTTCTCCCTCTCAATGTGTCACGCCCCGAGATCTAACTTGGAAAGAATGTCAATCAATTCCACAACAATTTCAACCAAATCAGAAATCGTACGAAAATCGGGCAGAGTAACGGTAGTCTATCGAATTTACACGAAAATCTCCAAAAATCACAATTCACCAAATTAATACAGAATGTGCACAGTAACATTATAAGACTATTCTTCTACTGCTCAAACCAATTCGGACATCATAATAATTTGCAGTCAAAATAAAACCCCGCAAAACCAAAACGAACCGGACGAAATCTTCCAGAAAATAATCAAAACGTGCAGAATAATCATATCTACAGCATACCAAAAGTTATGCGGTGAAATCTTCGCCAGTACCAAATCAGGTACGAAAATCACTTACAAAAACACAAATCTGAGCACCATTTTACAAAACCTCGAAATCTTCGAAAACAGAAGTAGGGTTCGGAATCCTTACAGCGAGACAAACACAATATCCAACAGCAACGAACGACGAAAATCGCTCCGCGGGCCTCGAAATCGAACTTTTTCCTTTGCTTTCCTTCTCTTTCTCTCTCCTCAGATATTTTGATTTTAAAAAATGTTTTTCTCTCTCCTCAAAACGAGCTCATTTCCCTTAAGTAATGCTCATATCGGCCCGGCCGATCGTCTCGATCGTCCTGGACGATCAGACCAAATTCCCATCGTCCTGGGACGATTTTTCAGGACGATAATTACTGTTCATAGGCGATAAAAACCCCTACTCACTGACTTGTGCCATCCACTGATCGTCCCGGGACGATACCTCGATCGGCCTGGACGATTTCGTCCAGAAATCATTCCAGAAAGCACTCCAGAAATCAGCTATTCAATGCACTGATCGGCCTGGACGATCCAAACTTCGTCCTGGCCGATCCTGGGAGGAAAATCACTTTCCAGCAGCTACAGCAAAGGAACGAGGTCTTACACAATGATCCCTCTCAATAGAAAATAACTCCAAAGGTTTTTCATACTAGAATGACAAAGTCTTCTATGTCAAAGCCATGATTCATCAGAAATAGTTTTCAAACAAAAAGCAGTAAGAGATTGAATACAATTTAAATCTAGCATGTAAACATTGTTTACCCTTTTTCCATTTAAAACTTCTTTTCCATTTAGGCTTAATATGCAGCTAGTAGGTAAAAATTTTACATTATAGCCCTTATCACATAGCTGACTTATGCTTAACAAATTATATTTTAAGCCTTCAACTAATAACACATTGTCTATGAAAACGTTTTTTAAATTTCTAATCATACCTGATCCAACCACTTTCTTTGTGGTATTATATCCAAGTGTAACCTTGCCTCCACTCCTGGCTTCCAGCGTTATGAATTGATCAGTATCTCCAGTCATATGCTTTGAACATCCGCTGTCCATGTACTATGTGCTCTCACGAGGTCTTTTGTGAGAGCATCCCTACAAAAATATCAAATGTTAGACATGGGAACCCAAACCTTTTAGCAATTTATAATCAGATGCATGTATAATATGTCTAGGTTTATGCATCTTAGATCTCCACACCAAATTAGATTTCATCTTCAAAGTACAGGTGTGAGTTATATGTCCAAAAAATTCACAATTATTACAATAAATTGGAATAGTGCCTATAGTTAATCCTAAATCAATCAACTGTTGTTTTAACCAAAGTACTTGTGTCACACAACTTCTTAATACAATATATTTTGCTTCTGCAGTAGATAGAGCCACTGAATTTTGTTTTCTACTAGATCATGAGACTAGCGAATTTCCAATAAATTGACATGTTCCAGAAGTGCTTTTCCTATCCACTCTACAGCCTGCAAAGTCAGAATCTGAATAACCAATAACTTCAAATAAAAATCTTTGCAGACCATAAAAGGAAAAAGAACATTGCCTTAGGTCATCTGATTGCCTACATTTTAGAAAAGAAGTATGATTTAATACACCCAGTTGAAGACTTTGAAGAAACTCTTTACTACAACGACGGTTCATTTAGGGCAATCTTCAACAAGGATGACCCAAGTAAACCTCATGTAGTATTGAGTGAAACAGAAGAAGAGGGTGAACCATCACATGCTGCTAAACCAAATTATCAGGATTTTGTTCAAAGATTTAACAACTTAGAGGCTCACTTTGATCAAATTGAAACTCATCTACAGCAGCAAGACCTTCAGTACAATCAAGACATGGGATTCATGCGTGAACAGATTAATTTCATAAATTCTAATATGTTTGTGATGAGCAGTTATTTCAACTTTTTCATTGCTGCACCTCCTCCTTCTCCAGATCAGGGTCCTTTAGAGTGATTCTAGTATTTGTTTTAATATATCTTATTTAGTTGATGTGATTGTTATGTGTTTTTTTTATTGTCTCTTTCCTAAGTATCATGTATTTATTATGTGTTTGTTCTGTGTTTTAATGTTATTTTTATTGATATCATGTACTTTAGATTGTAAAATCTTCAATTGATATCAATAAATATTGCAATGTTTTGTTGTCAAATGTTTTGTGAAATGTGTGTTAGACTTATGACTTTCAATTTTGTTTTAATCTTATTAGTGCCTTATTTAAATTGTAAATTAAAATTAATTTTATTAGGAAATATGTTTATTATATAATTAAGAAATGCTTATAACTTGATATTACTAGAATCTTCAATTCCATGTCTCTTATTTAGACTACAATAGTACCAATATTATTATTGCATTTTAGATGTTTTCTTATTTTGTATTTCTTTTTTCAAATAGTATTTATGCACTTAAAATAATTTGAAATCTTAGATTATTGACTTTGGAAATAATTTAATTACTCTTGAAAAGTGTACAAATGTACAAAAATCAAAAGAGTTATGCAAAAAAATTTGCAATGACAAAAAGAGGCATAAAATTAGCCCACAATAAACTTCAACAAGTGGTATCAAAGCAAGGTTTCAAAATCATAAGTTTAGACTACTTTTTGAAAAACGAGTATGGCTAATTTTAGAAATCATAAATTATTAGATGTATATTCGATTGTTAGACCACCTTTATTTGAAAATATTTCTTTTGATTTTTGGAAAATTGGAATGTCTACTTTCTTGCAATCAATAGATTATCGAATGTGGCATATGATTCAAAATGGTTATTCTGTACCGTCACGTATTATAAATGTAATCAAAACTGATACACCTTTTTCTGAATGGAGTAGAGTAGAACAAATTTATGCTGAATTAAATGCTAAATATATGAATTGTTTGTTCTGTGCTTTAAATTTGAAAGATTATATGAGAATCTCTACATGTACTACCGGCAAGGAAATTTGGGACAGTTTATGCATTACATATGAAGGTACTAGTGAAGTCCTCTTTTAAGTCCAATAAGGATCTTAGGACTAATAAACCATTGGAAATTCTTCACATGGATCTTTTTGGACCAGTAGGAACTGTAAGTCTAGGAGGGAAAGTATACGGATTTGTTATAATAGATGATTTCTCAAGATTCACTTGGATTAGATTTCTATTTCATAAGAGTGAATCGTTTGAGGAATTTAGAAATTTTTTGACTTGAATTCAAAGAAAATTATGGTGTGAAATCATTTCTATACAAAGTGATCATGAAGGAGAATTTGAAAATGAAAGATTTGAAATTTTTTGTAAAGAAAAATAGATTGATCACAATTTTTCTGCACCTAGAACCCCTCAACAAAATGGAGTAGTCGAAAGGAAAAACAGAACATTAATAGAAGCCGCCCGAGCAATGTTGGCAGAATACTCACTTCCTAGATATTTTTGGGCTGAGGCGGTTAGCACTGCATGTTATGTTCTGAATAGGGTGAATGTGAGATCAAATTTAAATAAAACACCCTATGAGTTGCTAAAAGGTAGAACACCAAATTTGTCTCATTTGCATGTTTTTGGTTGCAAGGTGTTCATTCATAATAATGAAAAATCTGCCTTAGGAAAATTTGATCCAAAATCAGATGAAGGGATTTTTCTTGGATATTCAAGTGTTGGAAAATCGTATAGGAGTATTACCCAAAAGAACTTAGTGAGAGGTATACCAAAACTAGACTTTACTAAGGACCACCTTTGTGATGCATGTCAATTAGGAAAACAATGAGTTTCACATAAATAAAATAGTGTTAGGCTTTAGACGCACTTGGTTTAGGTCATATGTAGAGAAGTTTACTGTCATATCATCCGTTCTTTTATATTGAGCATTAGAATCATGATAGGCCAGAAACCTAAGGATTTCGTTATAATTGATAGGGGGAATGCAAAAATTCAGGCATTCATTCCCATCAAATTGGTAGTTAGGGGTTGTGAAGGCATGCTTAATGCCTATAAGGATGAATGGTATCCATTTCCTTCTAACAAAAATATAGTCATTTTACGGCTCCTTTGCACTTAAAAAGAATTCACGAACAACTGGGACTATAGTTATGATGCCCTAAGATTTAATAAAAGGATTAGACTTACTTAAACCTATAATTAATTAACTCATCTACCAATAATAACAACCAAAGGTACTAAATTTTCCAAAATATAAAAGCAGCATTATGGTGATTTGGAGCTACGACCCTCCTTCCTTTGCACTTCGGCTTCTTGCAATCTTTTTGGATCCAACCCTTTACCATTTTAGCACTAGCTTATAGCGCTCCGATGCTGAGGATGAGCATAATGTGTGGCTTTGTGGTGCTCTTTAGATTAATAAGTATATTTGAATAATATATGTACAAGTTAAAATCTATTCAAACATTAGTCTCTCGTAGCTCTGAAAATGATAAGTTGCCTAGTGCATGCCTCTTGCCTAAAAGAACTCATCAATCGTGAGTCAATTTGAACCCTTTCTTCTTGATGGAACTTGTTTGCATCATTCACAACAACAACAACAAAAATCAACTAGTTCATTTGCTATATAATCGACAAAAAGGTCTCATTTCAACTATGTCTATCTCTATGTTTGTCTACAAATAGTGGTCATGATATTGTTTGAGGAGATGAAAAAAAATTGACATTATGAGAGTCCTCTTTCTTTTAATCTGAAGATTTTTTTTCTTCTCTTTCCCCTTCTAATCAAATCTTAGTCGAGTTTCATGTAGATCAATTCCGCAACATAATTTTATTGAGTGACATTAATGAGGGCGTGAACCACTTTAAAAAAATCAATGACCTACTATTTAAAATGTAAAAAATCAAATTAATGTATATAAGGTATATTATTTAATTATGGATTATACATGTTTGAGCATATTTATTATAATGAATAAAACTAGTGTGTAATTATTTGGAGGCTAAGAAAGTTTTTATATCTATTTCATTATTAGTTTCATACAAAACATTTTTTTAAAATTAAAAGCACTTATCTATATTGTTGTTTGCATCATCTCATTGAAATGGCACTATGTACCTTTTAGAATTAATTAAAATGATGAAATAGTTAAACAATGATCTTAGAAACCTAAATTATAGGATCATGCCATTGTCTTGTATGGCTATAGATAAGCCTGATAGACTAAATATTAGATCTCACATAATAATTAAATAAGCCAACCAAATATCTTGTTACTAATCCTACTTATAAAAATTTTTTGGCATAATAAGACATCACATATTATGACATATAGGTTCTTAGTTTCCATTAAATGAGGTATCTATAAAGATCATCAATAGTGTGATACCATTTCTATGATTGGAATATATTTCCTTTTAGGTCACACCAAATTATAAATTTGTTTAAGGTCTCTACATAAATTAAATGAAGTATGAATGATTTAAAAGTAATATAGTATGATTATATATATATATAAAGATATATTCTTATACAAATATTATTCTAAATATATCATAAGCCCAAAGAGCAACTATTGCAATTAAAATAAATAAAATATATTGTATTTCAATGATGAACAAAAGTGCAAGAGAATAAGTAAGAAAAAATAGAACCAACTATCCTTGTAATCCCTTTCCCTTGGCTTGCACACACTCTTGCTCTCCATCTAGACTCTGCCTAAGACTTGATACAAGAGAACAAATGGTCAGCCCTCTCATAAAATTCAACCAAACTATTTATGTTTAACACATATGACTAGCTCGAGTGTCACCTCGCTGATAGTGGTAGCACTACAATACTGCTAAAATAAACTAACGCTACAACATTGATAAATTTCACCATTACAGAGCTCTAATTGAATCGACGTGTCACTTCCTTATATTAATTGAATTAAATGCTCCGCAGTGGCGCTCAGGTGATTTGGTGCTGCGACGCCCTTGTCAATGTTGCGGTGTTTGTGAAGATCTTGCGCTAATATTGTGCCTAGAGGGAACTGTGGTGCTGGGCTTCCACACCTTGCAGGACCATGCTCTATCTTTAGTTGAATTTCAAGGCTGAATGTTGTGGCACTGCACAGTTTTGACATTGCGGTGTTGGGTATTTATTTTTAATTTTATTAACTTTTTAATCAAATTATCCTATATAAAACTATCAATTGAGTTATTTTTAAAGCAAAAGAGGATAGTATAAAATATAATAAACTCCTTTGGCATCTAATCCACTTGGAATTTCCCCAAACATTCCATGTAACATCTAAAGACAACATGCTCAAGTGGTTCCATGCCTTGACTCATCCATTATAAGCAACCTTATATCAAACTCCTCAATGGAAGTCCTAGGTTGGCCATTACCTAACAATTTGTTCTACCCTTTCATTTTAATGATCACCACCTCAAAGCAAATTATTTCAACCACTCAAGAGTGTCCCCTACATTCCTAGATGCTCATCATAGTAACTGAAAGACTTGAATCATCCCTTCCAAAGCAAGGTCATGAAATTTATTTAAGAAAAATATGCTAAGTCATTAAAACTAAGATTGATATGTAATTAAGTTTTAATGTTTTGACTAATTTTTTCTTTTAATAGAAATGAATTTTTGTATCAAAGTTGAGATTTAGTGATCATAATCAGTTCAATCAAATTATATTTTATTTGATTAAAAGTTCTGATATTTATTCGCACTATTTTATGGCTAAGTTCATGATGTGAAGATAAGGTTTATAGAAAAAAATATTAGTATTCTCATGAAATTGTTATTGATTTTGCCTACCTAAAAATAGTAAAAAAATCAAATGGAAGCTTAGCAGAACAATATATAAATATAAAAACAGATCCCAACAATCTTTGAACAGTGCACGGAATTTTATATTTTAGAATACATCAAAAATTATGCTGCGCAGATTCGGAGGAAATCGATCGGATCTTGCCTTCAGATTTGTTTGATTTTTTCCAGATTTCCTCTTTGTTTTTCTCTCTCTCTGACCTCTCCAGCAAAGTGAAATCTTTTGGCCACTATAAAGAACCAAAAGAGAAAATAGACCAAACACCCACCTTTCCTCATCCTCTTATCTTTGCCCTGCAACAAAAGCCTAGCATTTCACCGACGATGACCATCGCCGCCGATGCTCCTCGTTTCCACGTCCTCGCCGTCGACGACAGCATAACTGATCGGAAGCTCATCGAACGACTACTTAAAACCTCTTCTTACCAAGGTATACACTACCTGCTCGACCAAATGCCTCAAAAAAAAAAAGTGTTTCTTTTTCTGATTGTAATTTTCGGTTTTCTGTTTTGCGTAGTTACTGTGGTGGATTCTGTGAGCAAGGCTCTGCAGTTTCTGGGTTTGCTTGAAGATGGTACTACTGCAACGCCTCCGGGTCAAAAGGTAGTTTTTTTTTGTTAGAATGGATGTTTGTCTCTGACTTGGTTGAATTCAAGTTGAGAACTTGTTTTTGATATGGTGTTGGATTAACTTTTTTTATGGTGGATTGCAGGTGGTTGATGTGAATTTGATAATTACTGATTATTGCATGCCGGAAATGACAGGTTATGATCTCCTCAAGAAGATCAAGGTGAATTTTGTTTTCAAATTTGAATTTTGATTATGGAGTGTTCTAAAGGGCCAAATTTTGAAATTGATGAGTTTTCTGAATCTGTTCTATTTTGTTGTCAATTAAATTAGGAATCTTCCTTGCTCAAGGACATCCCAGTAGTCATCATGTCTTCTGAGAATGTGCCTTCCCGAATCAATAGGTGAGTTAACTTTGATTTTCTTTATGTTTCTTATGTTATTTATTACAATATCTCGAATTTTATTTGAGTCCTGAATTTTATTTGGTTTAAGGTTATGGAAAGAAGAAATTTCGATTAAGCATCCAACTCTGCTCAACTATAAGTAATTTAGTTATTGTTGCTGGTTGGACTATATAGGGGATGTTTGGATACAAGTATGATTTAGTAAATCTTGTAAATCTAGATTTTGTGAACCTTGAAAGGGTTAAAATCTTTAAATTGTGGGTGAGAGAAATCCTTACATCCATTAAATCTTGTTAATGTTGGGATTTAACAAATCCTAGATTTAATAAATCTTAGATCCAATTACTAACATGAATGAAATAAGATTTATCAAAACAATAGGATTTGAAGTCATCAAAATTTTGTATGGAAGGACTTACACTAAGGCTTCGTTTGGGACGGCTTTCTTACTGCTTCTTTAAGTAGTTTTTTAGTATAGAAATTATAATTTTTGTACTAAAATGATGTTTTAAGAAGCAGTAAGAAAGCCGTCCCAAACGAAGCTTAAGTCTTTGCTTAAATCCTTCCTAAAATAGGATACCAAACAGCCCCATAATCTGGTTTTGCTAATCTGACTTGGCTAATTGACCTAATCATGATCCACCTTAGACTATTAGGACAGTCAGTTTTGGATGTCTTGAGATTAACTTTATTTCTCTCCTACTAAACAAAAAGTCTTGCATACCATATATTGTTGTCTTTATCTTGAATTTTCCTTTTGAGATTGCCTAATTCCTAGGTTTACTATCTTCAAATTTGAACCAAAAACTAAACAAACATTAGGAATCTTCCTTGATCATATTATTTTGATTAGAATCAGACAATGTTTGAAAAGATTTCTGTGCATTTACTAGATGCCAAATTTTTAGTATCCTAAAGAAATTTTATTCTTATTGGGGAATTATTTTCTTTTGCAGATGCCTGGAAGAAGGAGCAGATGAGTTCTTCCTGAAGCCAGTACAGTTATCAGATATGAAAAAACTGAGACCTCATATTCTCAAGGGCAAATCCATGGACAGCAATGAAAGTACCAGCACTCCCAGCAGCAGTAGCAAAAAAAAATCTTCGAATGAGGGTATTTTACCCGAGTGGACAAAGACAAGGCTTAATCTTCCATGGAGTTTTTTATCTTATTTTTCATCTTCTACATGTAATTTTTGAGTTTTGTTCTCTCTTTTCTTTCATAGTTGTTTATAGGCATGTTTTGGGTTAGTTTCTTCCCAATATTTTTGAGTTTGATAGTTTGTCCAGAGGATAGGAATGTATGAAATTTAAGAAAGAGGAAATGGAAATCATCATATTGTTGATAAAATTACTGGATTTTTTTTTTTTTGCCTTTTATTTTATTTTTTGTTCTCTTTCCGGTGCAAATGTAACATGTTACCAGCTTGAGCAGTATATTACCAGCTTCTTACTGCCTTTTGTATGAAATGCTACAAATCTGAAGAATTTGTTCACTTAGGAGATACTCAGCATTCTGAGATCTAGATACATGGAAGTAGGATGGCAGGATAAATGAGAGTAGGAACTGCTTGTAAAAAACAAATTAAGCATGTGATGTCTTTGGGAAGAGAGATTATTTTGTACGGACATCGGACACAGCTTATCGTTCATAGGCAAATCAGGTGCAACTACGTCATCTAGTACTGGGCAATACCGAGCTCGATACCAAGCAGTACCAAGCCGCGGTACCGAGTAGGAGGTGACGTGGTGCATTTTTATTGGGCTCTAGACGGTGTTCGGCATCCGCACATTATAATTCATCTTTTTGGAAACCTATTGGTCTTGTTTCATTAAACCTTGTAGAAATAGGGACTTGGAAGCCAGTGCCAATGTTTAGTGGCATCAAAGTAAGTGGGGAAAATTCTTATTTTGTTTTGTCAGAAGTGGCCAACCTTGCACTTGATGTTGATAGTATAGGAATTTATGGCTTAGAATGATCTTTGATGTCTTATACTTGGGATTTGATGTCACGACCCAACCCGACCGGGACGGATCCCGTTCGCATCGGGCCGTGACGGAGCCAACAAATCCAGGATCTGGCTTTGGAATTTGCTTCAGAACTTTCTTCCAAATATAATACAGACAGAAAAACACAGAGCTTTTATAAACATCCAAACACAGCGCAGATCATCTATCTTTTCATTCATCAAAATAATCATATACAGATACAGTGCATGGCTTCAGACAGAGAGAACAGAACAGAACAGAAAAGTCATGGCTGTACAAAAATCAAAAGTATCAAGTACCTAATCACAGATCAGACTCAGAACGTCTAGTCCAAGACCTCATTCCCTTTCCCAGAACCTGAAAATCACGCAAAAAACAAGGATGAGCTAACAGCTCAGCAAGACATTAATCATCAATCCAAATCATCAGAAACTCATATCAGAAATCATATCAGAAAAGTATCCGTACAGAATTCGAACAATCATACAGAAATCGTATAACAGACAGATCAGATAATAGCTCAATCAGAAATTAGCTTACGGATACAGAAAACTGAAGTCATGTCGAATCGGAATTCAGAACAGATATCATAAAGCTTTCAGAGTAGACAGAATCGTACAAAATAATCAGAATCGTACAGAAATAAGAAATCAAATAATTCACAGAGCAGATTCAGATATCAGATTTCAGATGTCCCTGACACAAACAGAATCTCGACGGATTCTGGCCCCTTATGTCTCCCTTCCCTGACACAGACAGAATCTCAACGGATTCTGGCCCCTTATGTCTCCCGTTGTGCTTATAGCACCAGAACAGAACAGATATCAGAGATTCCGGAACATTTTCAGATTTCAGAGCTCATTTCAGATTTCAGAATTCCCTGACCCAGACAACGGAATCACGTAGGATTCCGGCCCCTTATAACTCCCTTTTGATAGCACAAACATATCAAATATTCAAATCATCTTATTTCAGAAAATTCAGAAATCGTACGAAAATTCAGCGGCATAACGGCAGTGTACGGAATTTACACAAAATTTACAGATCCAGAAATTTATCAAATTACCACAGAACATTCACAACAACATTATAAGACTTTCCTTGTACTGACAAAACATTTTTCAACATCCTGATAATTTGCAGTTCAATTAAAACACCGCAGAATTCAAAATATCATGTAAAAATCTTTCAGAAAATACTCAAAACGTGCATAATTAACATCTCAAAGACATACCAAAAGTTACGCAGTAAAACCTTTAGCAGTACAAAATAAAATCAATTATTCGCTAACGGAAACAAATTTCGAAACAGAAAACGCGTCAAAAATCTCGTTTCTGAAAATTGAGAAAGGCAGAATGTGCCTTACCTCGAGTCGGTCAACTTCTAAAACTACCACAACGGACGAAAACAGACCGGAGTTGCCCAAAAATCCTTTTTTTCCTTCTTTTCCTTCGTTTTTGTCTCTCATGGACGTCCTTTTCTTTTTAAAATATCTCATTTCCTTATATATCCAGACTGATCGTACCGAACGATCGCAACTTCGTCCCGGACGATCTATGCTCTGGACGAATTTCGTCCAGACGAAATTAATTACCGTCACGTACGACTAGGCTCTGGACAATTTTCGTCCAGACGAAATTAATTATCGTCCCGTACGATCTGCTCTCGGTAAGAATTTTGTCCAGACGATCCTATTTTCGTCCAGACGAACCATACAGCCAGCACTGTTTTCCTGCACAACCTGTACCGATCGTCCCGGACGATCGAACTTCGTCCGGACGAACCTGAGAGCAAAATGGTCTTTACATTTGATCCAATGATTAGAAGCAAACTCTTATAGAGAAGAGTGGCCTTAGTCAAATTAAAATAACTTTGGTAATTGCTAAGTTTTATTCAACACATAAAATGTACAGTTCTCTAAGATATTGAAAAGTTCCTTGTGTTTGAAATGCCTCACATACTGTGATTGTAAGTATGTGAAAGCCTTTCACAATTAGTGCATAATTATCAAAGAATATAATCTTAGACCTACAGATGCTCTAAAAAACACAGTAGTAGAAACATCTCCTATCAGAGACTAATATGAAGATTTATTTACTTATCAAATACTGTCACAATCCAATCCAATATGATGCATATACAAAACATTTCATATTGTATTGATTGGTGATAAGCCAAACCTAAGATCAAAATTTTGGGTGCTTTTTCAGGTTTTTTCAATTAAAAAAAATGCAAAGCTTCTAATTAACTTCTAGTAAGCAAGAAAATAAACTAATTCATAAATTTCTTTTCTATCTTTTCCTTCATAATCAAAAGATATATGTACAACAAAATCTATACACTATAGTTCATGGTTACATATCAAAACAGAGCAACCCAAGAAATTATTAGAACTGTACAAAAATCATAAAGTTAGGAAATATCTAATTGACTCAGACAGATCAAAACTTGGAATTATGGCTACTCAACCGGCTCTTTTACCTTCCTTTATCCTAAAACAAAATGAAGAATAGGTGTGAGCCAACACAATTCAGCATATCACACATATCGATCTAAATTTTAATAATTAACTTATTATATATTTAACTGAATTTAAAAATAATTATTAACAATTCTTCATGTTGTGAAGTATAATTCTTGTAATTATCATAAATTTAAATAAACAATATAGAAAAAGTAAATAAAGAATTAGTACATATATCATAGAAAAAAATTAACATATTTTTCTCAGGCCATTATGACTCAATGTGCTAGCATATCAGAAAATAAATCCTTATGACTCTCAAATGCCTAACACATATCAACATTTAGAATAGCCCCTTATGACTCAACTTGTAGAGTACTCGTGCATCTGTTAGGTGCTTGATTGACATTAATCGTGAAGGTATCTTTGCAATCATTTCATGTCCACTTCCTACGTTTATAATATATTAGTGCATTTACTTGACACTAAATTGTTATTGACTGGAAGGGTGTTGTAACATTTGTCATTGATTTCCCTATGCACGTTGGCTGGCAAGCTGCCATATTCGTTGCACGCTAACTTTGTGTTCATTATGCCAGCTTCCGTACTGATTTGGTATGTCAACTTTCATTGCTTGTGGGGTCGAATATATTTGCGTGTATGTCGATGTTGACCTCAGGACATTGTTGCATTCATTTCATATCCTTAATATCTTACTCATGAGTATGCCACCCTTGATTGAGATGAATTGCTTGTACTTAGATTATGTATTCCCCTTAATTCAATTGATTATTGCATGTTGATGTTTACTTGCAACCAAGTGGCATTTTGTAATTTTTCCATCACCAGTCCTTTGATTATTCATTAGTTTTCAAATAAATGACTTGAACCTTGTTTTAGGATTTGTATTTTCAATTTGATTGTGAATTTTAAAGTTTAGGGTCCAATTCTTTGTTGTTTATTTTATAAGTTCTATTACCTACCGTTGTTCAAGTCAAATTCCATGTGGCCCAATTTGCATATTCAGTTCCCTACATTTTGTTTAAGTTTTGGACCCATGGATTTGTTCATGTCTTGTCCGTTTTTAGTCTGAATTTTGGCATCCTCTCGGCGTCTCCCCCATTTAGGAGAAACTTCAGGAGCCTTAGCCTGCCCACCACATCAGAGAAAGATGTATATGGTTGATATCGAGTGGCACCATGGCTGTAATCTTCAATCCCACCATGCCAGAGAAAGATGTGCATGGGTCTTCAGAGGTACCTATTTGGAAAAACAATTTTTTTTCCCGCAGGCACTCATGCACGTACAAGGTATACTTAAATTTTACTCCACCACGCTAAGAAAAGTGTGCACATGACTCACCTACCTTATCGCAAGTGCCACGCCGGGTTCCTTCCCACCAGGGGCGGAACCCGATGTAATCCATGGGAGAGATTATTACGTGCGGATCAGACACAGAGAACCATTCGGTTTTGTCTATGTGAACAGTAAAAGCGCAATTCACTATTCACATAGACAAATCGGACAGGTCTCTGTGTCCGGTCTCTGACAATAATAATTTCTCTCGTTTAGAACAACATTCTTACTTCTTCTTAAAACAGCTTTTTAGTATAGAAATTAAAAAAATTTAGTAAAAAACTGCTTAAAAAACAGTAAGAAAACGGTCTCAAATGAAGCCTAACTTCATAGTGTATCTGGATCATATGCTTTTGTGAACATAACTTGGATCTGTAACAAATTACAACAAAAAATAATCTGTGGTTTGTCTTTCTACAGTGTAGATTTTTACATGCAAAGGGTTCTGATTACATCTAATTAAGAGGTAAGCTTAGCTGCATCTGTACAGATTAGATCTGTGATCTGTTATTTCAACATAAAAACATCTCATGCAATGGAAAATGTTGAATCAGAATATTCTAATTCAAATTTAATTAAGATGGCAGATTTATCTTAACATTAAAATTTTCGTGCATTCATTTCAAAATAAAAATGTTGGTTATGAATAAAATCGGTCCTCCTCACCTTTAGTCCTTTTTTTTTCAAGGCCAGATATCAGAATGAATATTATGAATAAAATTGATTTAATATCTTAGGTTCGCAGCCAAATTTTATGATAACATCAATAATTAAAAAGTTATTGATGTGCATGCCTACGTGGCTAATGTAGTGTAGGGGTGTAGTTAAATGACCTCACCCGTCAACCCGATCCAGACCCAATCAGAAAATTTTGGGTTCGGTTTGTCTCGTTTAATGAATGAATCAGATTCGGGTTATGCATTCTGATCTGTTTAGCAAATAAATCGGGTTAAGATTAACCCGCAAACCCAATTTTGACTTGAAATGACCCGTTTATTTTTTTTTTCCCTTAAATTCTTTTATTTGTTGGTATAATCTTCTTATTTGTTTATCAATTAACCCAAAATCTATAGTCGCAAGTTAATAAAAATATTTTTTATTAATTAAAATGGGTAGTAGGTAGGGTTCGAGTTGACCGGATTCGAATCAGGTCAATTTCAAGTCTGGTCCAAACCCAACCCGTTGACCTATTTTGACACCCCAATGTAGTGGGAAAATTTTTATGTGTAGATATTCTAATATAAAAAAGAATTCATGTATCATACTTCATATAATAAGATAAATTAAAAAAATTTAACTAGAAAGCTGTTTTAAGAAACAATAAAAAAGTCGTCACAAACGAAGTCAAAGTTAAAGGATTGGTTGCCTATTATGAGTTGATTTTGATGTTGACTTGTAACCTAATCTAATGCATTATCACTTTGATGCAAGGCGTCACAACTGCCATCATCATCATTATCATCTTGTATGTTCTAAAATATTTTATTTATAATTTTTCATCATGTTGTTTGGTTACCCTGTCATAATGTATGTGATATAATGAGTCATGCATGTGATGGTATGGAGTCAAGTATATTATTAATTGTATAGGTTTTTTACCAATTCATCATGCATGATGATCATGATAGCTGTGCGGAAAGCCTTCACTTATCTTTTCATCTATTCTCAACTTCCATCTTCTTTAAACTTGAGCTTAATTTAAATTTGAATATTTATAATTGGTTATGGCTATTTATATTTGATTTGAGTTTGACTAATTTCCTAATCAAACAAGCCTTGCCTATTAACAAGTAACATTATTTAACAACTTATTAGTTAATCTAATCAATTTTATTGAACCTATTAATGAGCAACCTATTTTCTTTTCAAACAATATTTAAATTGAATGAACTATTAGATAAAAGAAGCATTTTAATCAAAGATAAGCATTCATCTTTTATTCATATACAAAAGTAATCTAATATTAAAAATAAGACCCTTACATATTCATAAATTAATAAACTTATAATCAAATTTTTTAGAAATTATTCTATGCGGACAATAGATTGTACGGAGACGAATCAGAATGTGTCACATCACCTGATACACAGATGCGATACACAACAAAGAGGTGATGTGCCGCGCTCTGATTCGCCTTCGAATGGCATCCATATCCGCCAAGAATTATTTCACCAAATTTTTAGTGGACATTCCATGGAGCTTCAATTAATCGTTGTAATGATTATGTTTATAAATTGTAAATGATGTTATTTATGATCATTAATTTGTTCCATTGAGTAATTAACTGATCATATAAAAGTTTTAATCGGGATTAAACAATAGTACCCTTTTTTTCATTTGAACACTTCCAAAATAAGAATTAAAAACTGAACATAACCAGCAAAGTTCATCACAAACTCCCCTTCTCCCTCTCCATCAAAATGATACAAAAGAATAGCACATTAGAAAGGAGGAAAGCAGTCCAGCAGTACTAACCTTTCTGCTCACATCTCCACAGCCACCCGGTCGTAGAGATGAGCGGGAAGCCTGGGAGTTGCCACAGCCTTCAACGGCGTGTGCATGAAAGTAACCATTCCAGGATTTTCCCTCATGTCGACGTCCTCCGCCTTCACCCCTTCCGGCAACGACCACTGGAAGTGATGAATCAGATGCCCTAGCATCGACTGCACCAGATTTATCCCGAGCTGGGCGCCCGGGCAGACTCTTCGTCCCGCGCCGAACGGGAGGACTCTGAAATCATGGCCTCTGATGTCGATATCTTCTTCTTCGAACCTCTCAGGCCGGAACTCGAGAGGGCTCGTCCAGACCTTGGGGTCGCGAGCTAAGGCCCAGACATTGACGTGAATGTTGGAGCCCTTGGGGATGTCGAAGCCGCCGATTTTGACGTTTGCGGTGGCTTTGTGTGGGAGCATGAGGGGGGTGGGAGGGTGAAGGCGGAAGGACTCCTTCACGACGCATTGGAGGTAGGGGAGGTTTGGGAAGTCGGATTCAGTCATGATGCGGTCGGTGCCGATGACGCGGTCGAGTTCTTCCTGTAGCTTGCGTTGGACGCCGGGGTTCTTTACGAGCTCTGCCATGGCCCATTCGACTGTGATCACGGTTGTGTCCATGCCTGCTGTGATCATGTCCTGCAATGTTTGGCAACAGGTACGATTTAACTTAGAATAGGATTTAGTAAATTTTGCTAAAAATAAATCCTGAAAACTGAGTTCTCTCTATTCATCTATGATTGGAATCAGGTACTTGTCACGTATTTATGAATGTAAATGATATACTCATTGGTAGGACTGAGGATTGAGCCATCTACATGCATATTCAAAATTTGAACATTAAATTCTGCATGAAACATTTAGGGCCGCCTATCAGAACCTTTGTGGGAATTCGAATTCACAAACACAACTTATACTTCCTTATACAACAATGATAAGGCAATGACATCCTTAAAAAAAAGATGGAATGTCCAATTGCAACACTCAATCCAATCCACTTCCTACCAGACCATCTCTCAACATCAAATCCGATCAAACCTTCTCCAACCCCACATTCTCTGCAACCTCATAGATTCCTTACAATACCTAACAATCACTCGAGCGCATCACCATGTAAAGGCAAAAATGATATAATAGTAATGTAACATCAAGGAACTAATACAGCTCTATGTTCTTGCATGTTTTTCTGTTTTTCTTCTATTATGCAGCTCGGTGATTTTTTTTTTTTTTATGCAGCTCGGTGATAACAGATGGAAGAATTTCTTCAATTAGGTTTAGTGGCATCTTTAGATAATAATTATTTAAGTGACATATAAATTCTGATGATATCTAAATGCTGGTCAAATCTCCCAACATATAAAGATTAGGTTGATTTTCTACATAATAATAGATTGTTTGAGTAAAAAAAAATGAAATAAAACGCATTGCGTTTGATAAAAAAATATTGTTATCTGAAAAATGTTGTTATATATATAACATTAAAATTAAAAGCTTCTAAGAATTAACCTTGATAATGTGATTCATACCACATATTGCCAATCAAAGATCTAATTACCCAAATCTACGTATCCAGATGTTAAATCCCACCACCACACAAACATTAGTCCATCTGATGGAAACAAATGAAAAAAGAAGAATCAAAATCACAGTTGAATTTCCTAAAATATATATCATTCAAGTAAGATAACATTGATACTAATAGCTTCTAAGAAATAACATCGTTAATGGGTTCTCTTTTACCATATAATACCAACCAAAGATCAAATTTCCAATTTCACGCACTGACATGAGACCCTGTCACAGGCAATTTAGCAAATTCATTGTGTTCTTCTAGAACAGAGTGCCAAAGAACACAATCCTAGAATTATTTTGTTCATCCATGACTTGTTTTTGGCAGACTAGTCTAGGAAATCAGACCAAAATTAACATTCCAACCGACGAATATGACTAAACCCCCCAAAACAACTCATGCATATAAATAAAGGTGCAGATATTGTAGATCATTCATTAGGCATTTAACATAAAATGGAGAATAATATGGTGCTTACCCATAGTAGTCCGATAATAGTATCCTCACTGAGATCATACTTGTCTTGTAGTGTGAGAAGTGCATCTACAAAGTGCTGCCTTGCACCACCTTTCTCACGTGCTTGTGTATGCTCTTCCATAATGACACGGGTAAGGCGATCTCTTCGAGCACCGTGCTTGGTATAGGCCTCCTCATCAAGTGGAAACATCCATCTGATCCAATCAATGTACTCAGCAAGAGAGAGAGATGCGCCAAATTTGAGGCCATTGGCCACTATAGCTTTGAATTCAGTGCCTTGGTCATCCAATACACCCTCAGAGTTCACAAAACGTTTTCCAAATGCAAGCCTTGTTATGTTGTTGAAAGCCACACCTGAAAGGTGGTTCCTCACTACCAAGCTTTGCTCAAATTTGTCTGAAAAACACAACCATGAATTTAATTGCTTTAACAGTTGTAAAATATTCCATGAAGTTACAACATAAACTTTAAACTAGGCCTCTCAAAAAAGAAGCACGTTCGATCTTGTTCGGCTCGAGTTTGATTAATTTTTGTAAGTTTGTTTATATAACAAGCCAAATACGAAGGTCATTTTCGATCTTGTTTCGCTTGATGATAAGATGTTAGTTTTATTATGTTTACATGTACATAAAAGATGAATATATATGTGTGTATATGTATGTATGTATATATGTATGTGCATGATGACATGTATATTCTATGAGTTAAATGATTTCTAAACTTTATATCCATGAACATTCTGTGTTCAGCTCTATAAGCTAACAAGAGAAATATTAATAAAAAAAAATTACTCATTTGCTGGATAAGTCGAACCGAACAATACTTAACTCACTCAAACTCAACTTGCAAATGCCACAACTTTAAACCAACGTAAATGGCAATGATTAAAAAAGATATAATGTTAGCAAGAAAGTGTGTTGAAACATACTTAACATCACTTACCATATTCATCCTAATTATCAACAACATCAGTAGCCTTCAATTATTAATTGGAATCCACGAAAAGAAATATAGACCCAAATCCTAGCCATCAAATAGGCAAATATGGAAAATAATTTTCTCGGTTAAACAAAGTTATATGAAACTCGAACAAAATGGAATAATCCTAAAACATTTTACATGTTAGCTACAATAGATCCCCTTTTTTGATATATGCTACTGCCTGCTAAGAACAATCTTATATGTATTAGTTGGTTACTTGGTTTAGTATTGTGAGGAACAACATTTATTAAATCATGGAGTATAACCCAAAGTTAGTTTTAGGCTTTGTTTGGAACGGCTTTCTTGCTGCTTTTTAAAACATCTTTTTAGCATAAAAATTAAAAAAATTTGTATTAAAAAACTGCTTTAAGAAGCAGTAAGAAAGTCGTCCCAAACAAAACCTTATTGTAGCCAAGTTCAGAAAATATTTACGTCAATTTGTTCTTCTGAGGCAATGGAATTATTTTGGTAATGATCAGTTCTTTTATTTTTTAAAAATTGACCACAGCGTAAAAACACTATCATAAAACATAAATTATTTCTCTAATCAAGAACTAAACCTCATGCAAATCATAATTTAGCTACTATTCAGATGAACATCACATTCAAATGTGGATCAACTAGACCATTCAAGCTTATCACATTTTAATTACAATTAAACAAAAAATTTTGCGTTAAATCTCACACCTTAAATTGAATAATTTAATGCAGAGGCGTGGTCAACTTGAAATTTGTTGGCTAAACATACAATCCAAGCTTAGCTTATGAATAAATGATTCTATCCTTTTAAATGGATAATAAATAATAAACTATGAAAAATGCATTTTTTTTTCGAAATAATCATCGGTCACACTTAAAATTAATAATTTAATCCAGAGGCGTTATTAATTTGAAACATTCGGGAGCGAACTACCAATCCTGGCTTAATTTGGATAAGTGGTCCATTCTTTAGGATTATGATTATAAGTATTTACATATTAAATACTTAAATTTGTTTCTTTTTATTTATAAAACACTCTAATGATATATAAAAAAATAGAAAAATTTAAATATTCAATATATAAAAACAAAATAAATGTGATATGCCCCTATAAATCACTATAAGATACAGTAATGAGCGACCACAAGGCATGTTGCTTGTACTTGAAAAATCTGGTCAACTAATCTGGTGGACAGTGGGCACCTCAACTTCTACACCAACTCAAAGTCTCCAACACGCCAAAACCCAATTCTTCACATTAAAATAATCAAATCACGAGGGTAAATGTCACGAAATCATAAACTCAAAATCTAAAATTAATTGTAATCCAAACCCTCACCGGAAAAAAAAAAAAAAAAACAGCAGAAATCAAGAGAAACAAAGAACAAAGATCAATACCCTTTCTTGTCGCCTCCCGGTAAATAGAATCCACCATCGCAGTAACCTCATCTTCCCTAATCGGCCGCAACGCCTCAAGCCGCTTCGGCGAGAACAGCTCCAGATTACAGACCTTTCTAACCTTCACATAATGAGGTCCATAGTCCGCCCATATCAAATCCTTCCCATCTCGGCTGAATCGAGCAGCCGATCTACTCCGAGGACGATCAGCCAGCAACTGATCCTTCTCCTTGAGCACTTCTCTCGCAAGATCCGAGCTCGATACAACAACATTCAGCGTCGTCCCAAACCACACCGACATGATCGGACCGTACCTCGCCGCCCACTCCGCGAAGCACCGGAATCGCACTGGCTTGATGTCGTAAAGGTTTCCAACCACTGGCCATGGCCGGGGTCCCGGTGGGAGGCGGAAGCGAAGTCGTCGCCAGAGCGCCGCCGTGATGACGATCGCCGCTGCAGCGACGGCGGCGGTCCAAGGTGATAAGGCCATTTGCTGTGATTGGGATGGGCAACACTCGCACCCACTATCCACAATTTGGTGAAACAGCGTGTCAGTGGATGTATATATAGGTGTGAAAGCGGCGGACGGTAGGTAGCTAAAACAGTTACTCAACGATCATATGCAGCGGTAGATGTTTGTTGACAACAATTTCTCATAATTAGGTCCTGTGATGCTAATCAGGTGAACTTCGCACGAATCGTGATGAAGTTTTAATATATTTTATGGCCAGCACAGTTGAAGTTTTAAGTTATCTACCAAGCAACGCTGCATTTGATTTTATTTATGGCGTGGTATTATTATTTTTAGAGATAATTTTCAAATCTTTTTAATATTTGCATACCTAACAACTCTTCTTCGTAATTTCATTAAAACGACAAATAAAAATAAGAGAATGTTAATTATATAAATAATTAATATTTAAATATTTTGCAAAAAAGGTTCTTTTTGGTTTCCCTTTTTAATTTTAGTGAGAGTAAAAATTAGAAAAAATAGAGAAGATTAATTAAATAAAATCAACACATAATTATTTATTAATATGTAGTTAGGGTTGACATGAAGTATGACTATTTTGTGTTGATAAATGACTCAACCTGATAATCCGATTCAGAGCAAGCCTGAAAATTTTATGTTCAAGTTGATCGGTTTATCAAATGAGTTGGATTCAAGCTCGAAATTCCAGCCCAATTAATTTTGACCCAAAAAATACTCATTTAATTTTATTTTCCTTAAAATGATAGGCCTGATCATTTGACCAACCAAGCCAGTGCCCACTAAAGTGGACGATCTAGGATGGTGGCTACCTAAAGATAAGATTATTCGGGGCGAAATGAGTCTCTATCAAATTACTTCTAACTAGAGAAAATATCAATATAAAATGTTAGGTCTGGTCATTTGACCCACCAAGCCAGTGTCCACTAGAGTGGACAGTCTAGATTGGTGGCGGCCGAACGACAACATTCTTCGAGGCCAAATGAGTCCCTATCAAATTGCATCTAACGCTAGAGAAAAATATTTTAATAAAATGTTAGGTTTGATTATTTGACCCACCAAGCCAATGTCCACTCTCGGTTGGTGTCCGCCCAATGACAACAGTCTTCGATGAAATCTTGCCACCGTAAAACCAATGGATTTAACATTCTTCGGTAAAATCACGCCACTGCAAAACCGACGGCCAATCCATCAAACTTGTATGATCATAATTAAATGATAAATATACATATTATTTGGAGTTTGGTACTTTGGTTGGTTTGTAAATTAATTTTTAAAGTCTAAGTGACGCCAAACTCAACTGCTTCAAATGGTTTTGGTATAAGTGGCTTTGACGAAATTTAAATTTAATGGCCTAATAAATTTATGTAAATATATAAATTAGTTGTAGGGAGAAATTAGGTTGAACTGTTGAAGATATATATGGTTTGGTGGTTGGTGGGGTTGGTGGAGAGAATGACTTTAGAAATGGTGGGGGCCATTTCTCCCCATTTTGAAATTTTAGTATGAAAGGTTGGTGAGTCTGCGGACTGTCTGCTGAGAGCACCATCGCGGTTTTATGTGGAGAAAGTCATATGAAAAAAAAAAACTAAAAAAGTGAATACTTTGGGTGAATTTTTTTTATTTTTTTTTACTATATGAAGCATAAGAATTTTGTGGATGTATCTCAGTGTATTATTTTCTTATCTTGAAGAGATAGTTATTGATATATTTCAAAAAATTATCTTGATCAAGCACGAATTCGAGGCGAAATTGAACTTAAAACTTCAAAAATTAAATTTGGGAGCTCCCGAACTCTGATTTCAGCGGGCTTATAGTCAAACTGAGCATCTCGGAAATACGAACCCAACGACACCAAATTCAACTCGAACCGAGCCCAAATCAAGCACCCGAAGTGCTGTTGGAAAGCTCATACTGCAGTTTGAGTTACCAAACGGTCTCTGATTTTAACGAGCTTATAGTCGAATCGAAGGGCTCAACGAGACAAATCCAACGAGCCCAAGATCACCGAATTCCAACATCATTAAGACCTTCAAATGTCTAACGAACGGTGCACAATCAAGGGATTCAATATCGACCGTCCATTCGACCACTCCCAATTTGCCCTTGATCTCATACCTATTTATGAGCTATGCCACTCCAAAAAAATTATAAATAGACCCCTCATTTCTCATGAGAGGGGACCCAAGCAAGAAGAAGACAATGAGAAGAGAAGAAGAAGGAGAATCAGCTCCTCCTCGACCACCGCCGAAGTTCCTTCCACCGCCTGAATAATGTCGGAATTCTGCCGGATATTCAGGTGACGTCGGAATTTTGCACAACTTTGTAACTGAGTTTCAACTCAGAAGAAACCCATTGTAATCTGATCGTCCTAACTTGTGAGACGAATTAGCCTCTTGTATCTCAAACGACACTAGTGTAACTTTTCAACTGAGCGTGGCCCCATGTTTTTTCCCCTTTTCAGGGTTTTCCACGTAAAAATCCTGGTGTTCTTTTATCTTCTGTTTGTGTGTGCTAGATATTCATGCAACGCTCAATCGAAAATTTTCTAACTCTACCGCCGCGTATATTCTAGCCCGCAACAGTTATAATTTTAATTTCATTATGTTATTAGATAATTACATAGGTGACATTTGAAATATTAGAATTCAAATATTTAACATCTAATTTTTATTATTTATATACATAGCTTCCAAAATATTAAAAATAGAATTAAAAACATACCTTGCTACAATTCATTTCACTTCATCACTATTCCATCGATCCTTTTGCCCATCACAAGTTGACATTTGTCTTCGCACTCCCTCTCTCGTGACTCGTCACATCTCCTTCCATCTGTTTGCTCTCTCTCTCTCTCTCCTTCTTATGCTCTTGTAGAAATTCATAAAGTCATTGCTAGCAAAGAAGTGAGAAGATCACACAGTAGCTCTGAAGTGAGGGCGTCGGAGCATTTAAGCAATGTATGGTGAAATGAAGAAGTCGTGTGGGGGATAAAAGTCCCACATGAGCTCACTAGTAGTCATTAATGGGCCCAGCGATGACGCAGTCTAGCGAAGCTCCAAACAAGGGCATCAACAGGTCTAGGTAGTATGTGGAGGAAGTGAAGACGTCGTCCAGTAGCTTGAAGTTGCATATGAGCTCGCTAGGAGAATGAATCAACTGACACAATTTTGGTGATATCCTGCAAGTCCATTAATGGAGTTAACAGAGTGATTGATGATAGAAATAGTAAAGTCAACATGTTAAATGTATGGATCATAACACTTTAAATGTCATATATGTAAATCTATGAGAAACAAATGTGTTATAAATGCTCAAAGTTATCATTTAACTTCATAAGAAGTGTATTCATGCATCCTGAATTAAAATTTGCTTATAATACGCATAATAACACAGTTAATTGAGATATTATAGGTGGCATAACACTACAAATTTCTTATTTATTACATCAAAATACAAATATTCATATTTTATATACCTTAGATCCAAAAGTTCTCATGGGTGTCACCCTAACCCTAATCACAAGATTAACTAAAGTAACAAAGAGAGGAGAGATGAGTGAGTCAGAAGAAGAGTTATAGAGTTCTAATACTCTTTATGAACAGTGAAACTAGCATTATCCAAAATATGCTTATGAATCCTATATTTTATGGGGTTGAAAATGCTACAAGAGAGGATATACCTAAAATAAAAATAAAATAATACATGATATGATTCATCCAAACACAAGGAAATACATTAATTGCACTTTGGACTCCTATATTTGAGGTGGCTCTAAGGAGCCTATGGCAAATGTATGTGGAGAGTGCCCCTATAAAGTGCCTGTAATGAGTGCCTTTATTGAATAATCTCTTAAGTTGGAAGTGTTAGCTAGGTTGATGTAATTGTCATTATTGAGTTAGAATAGTTGACCATCTCCTATTGATTTGAACCTTTTAATATATGTGAGATCCATCACATAGGTGAGTTCTTTCATGGTTCACCCATCCTAAGGTGTAACACGTACGAAATAAGTGCATCATTTTTCCTGTTCTAACCTGATTCATGGTAGGTAACCCACTAAATTTATGCATATAATGTCTCTTGCATGTGTCTGAAATTATTTGTATGCGTGAATGTCTGAGTTTGTTCTAGAGCATGCCTAAGGGATTTGTGTGCATGACTTGGAAATCTATTATTTTACACCTACGGACGACATGGCGCCAAGGTAGGCGGTGTTGCAGCATTGAGCTCTTTCTCTTTTGTCCGAATTAATTATATGTTATGACGCTGGGAGCGGTGCTGCAGCATCATGCTCTCCAAGAGGGACCATTGCGGCATGGAAGATCTAGCATCGTGGCTCCAAGCCCAATTTTTAGATAAAAACATTCATATTCACTATTTTAATTATAAAAAAAAAAAAAACTCATTTCTTCTCGAATAAGCACCCAGCTAGAGAGAGAAAGGAGGAATCTAGTGAGAGAAAGCTAGGTTTGGGCAACTCCTGACTATTTTTTGCTATCGGCACGGTTTTGAAAGTTACTCAGATCGAAGTAGGTTATATTTTATTTATTTCAATTTTTAAAAATACAAAAAATTTGAGATATTTCTGATTCAATTTATAATTTCGTAGTGGAAAAACATGACTAACTATATGATCACTAAACTTTCACCATGTAACTTTATATATGTTATAGAGACATTGATCTCGGATATTTTGACATTTTTTTGAAAAAAAATTTACCGAGTAAATTGAGAAGTGTGCTATTTTATTCAATTAAAAAATAATTTTGATCCTAAAAATAATGTTGTGGTACAATTCAAGCTTTAGAATAATGTTTTGAATAATCCTAAGGTAACATTCTCAAACTATAAATAAGAAAATTAATATTTTTATGTATTCATGTAACTATATGGGTCGGAGAGGAATCTATGTAAATTGATAGTTTAGAATTTAAATTATGACATTCATATATGAGTCAACGTAGAGATGATGTATTTGTGATTATAGATAAAAATTTAAAATAACTTAAAAGAATTAATACAAATGATACATCTTAAAGAAATATTTTTTTATTAGAGGAGATTTAAACGGGCATATTAGTAAAACGATAGAAGATTAATTAGTATAAGTTTGGTTGTATAACCTTGCTCTAGCATATGATTTTATAATTGTTAATACATTATTTAAGAAAAGAAAAAATCATCTCATCACTTTTAAAACTGAATATAGTAAAACACATATTAATTATTTTTCTATAACATTCAATTCTTAATTTTTTCAATTTTTTATTTCAAACTTAATAGAAATGATATGCATGATGTGCCAGTTACATGTTATATAAAAATAATTTATTTTTTAAAATCAAAATGATACAGTCGCGTATCACATTCAAATCTGAATGTGCTCAAATGATAATTGATTATGGATGGATTTATAGTAATCGTCAATGATCTCTACCCACTACCCCCTTTTTTTCTACACATGCAATTAATAGTTCTTTCTTGGCTATTGTGGAATGATTTTCTTTGCCCTCGTGAATCATACGCAACAGTGAATGCATCTAAATTGAGACTTTATGTTAAGGGGTTGTTTGGTTGAATTACAAAATGGTGTTAAGTATTACAAATGCAATGGATTTTAAAATTTTAAATGTTTGATTGGATGCAAAAGAAATGCAAAGAAAGGTAAATATATTGTAAATTATTTTAATTAAAGCAAATTCGTCCAATTTTGAGCGAGAATTGTTTACACCACAAGCAAGCTCGCTTGACCGCCACCACCTTCCGCCACTCACCGCCGGTCACCACCGTTGCACGCCGATCGTCATCCACCACCATCTTTAGACTTCACATTACATTCATTTCTAATCAAACAAAAAAAAAACATTCATGTGCATTACCCTTACATTCATCCAAATAATTCAAAAATATTCATTTTATATTATATTTTTTTTTACAATGCATTTATTTTTTAGCCAATCAAACAGAACCTTACACCCTCAGGCAGCTCATGCAAATGATATTGTATTTTTTTTTCTACTCTTAAAATGTCAGCAGGCGTAGCTCAAGAAAAACGTGTCACTGGCTTAAGCAGCAATAATATATTTTTGTGATGATATTGTGTTTAATGTATCTGATTTTTAGTCCACAAAGAGGAGAAGTTTCCTACGTTGCACAGATGCGAGGTGATAAAAAAGTCCTGCATGAAACGTAATCGTGATTAACTTTAAAAGCAGTTTACATGTAATTTTGTTTTTGAGCTTTATTTCATATAGTCTCGCTTTCTTTGGACTTCGACGACCATATGAATTGGTTTATCCTGTAGCTCGTTGCTTTATATACGAATGTAATGCTTCTATTTCATAAATCATAAAGCAAATTATGGCTTCGCTTTGGGAGAAATTATTACGTGCAGAATTCGGATACGTCTGGACTCCATTAAAAATGTAACATGTGTTTGTTCACAGTATATACAATTGTACACACTATGCATAAATTACAAAAGTATGTATATAATATGTACAAACTTATATACATAATACACACACTATATACACAATTGTACACAGTGTGTATAAATTTATATACATTGTGTACAAGTACACGTGTCACGTTTGTATTGGATTCTACACGTAACTCTACGTCCGGACTCCGCACGTAATAATCTCGTTTGTGACAACTTTTTTGATGCTTTCAAAAATAATGTTCATCATTTGTGATAGCTTTCTTACTGCTTCATAAAATAACATTATAGTATAAAAATTAAATTTTTTGTTAAAAAAAAAAATTAAAAAAAACAATAAAAAAAGTTGTCCCAAATAATACCTAAATCAGCTGGATGTCATACAAGCAGTTGAGCACACAGCTTTTAGTAGGCCTCTAATATTTAAAATATACTTTATTTAAAGAAAAGTCTACAAGTTTTCAGAAGTAGATAATATTCCTATCAAATAGCTGATAACAAAAAATAATGAGAATGTTTCCAAAAGATTGTTTGTAAAAAAATGACAAAGAAAAATGCCTACCAACTCTTTTAAACCAAAAGAGGAGAGAAAATGGGAGCTTTGCTCAGCTAACCGCATAGGAATAATTATTTTCCCATCTCTTCGAGCAATTAATTTGCTCTCAAATTCATAAGATCTCGTCATGGCAAAAGCCCCCAATCCCTCCAAAATACGGATGAAGCACAATGACCAAAATAAATAAAGAAATAAAACAGTAGAGACCCAAACAGAGAGATATAAAGAGAGCTCAAAGAACAGAGATGTCAATGTGTCAGATAGTCGTTAAGTATGATCTTCACATGCCTATATCTTTAACATAGGGCTGCAAATGAACCGAGCTTTTGACGAGCTACTCATGGCTCAGCTCGATAAGAGCTTGTTCAAGTTCGTTTGATAAGATAAACGAATGAGCTTGAACACTTTTTAATAAATATTCAATAGCTAAATAAATGAATTTGAACAACTTGACGTTCGGTTTTATGTTCATGAACTATCGTTTTAACGCTCATGAAAACGCTTATTAAGAAGCTAGATTAGAACTATATTTGAGTTTAAAAAAATACATATTGTTAAATTTTATAATTTATTTTTACTAATTCCATCTAAATTTGTTTAATAATTTATTTTACCTTTCTGCATCCGTCTAAAATCGCGAACAACCCACTATTTGAACAAACATAAGATGAATCATAGATCATTTGTTCGTGAATGAACTCCTTTGGTAGCTCAAAAATGCTAATTAGATATGTTCATAAACTGGCTCATTTGATAGCTTAAGAATACTCATTACATATGTTCGTGAACGAGCTTGTTTGATAGTTTAAAAACTTCGCTAAATATGTTCACGAACATGCAATATGTAATTGTTTTTTAGAAGACTTGATAAGACTCATTTGTTATATTAATGTACATCTAGAAGAGGAGGTCGTATATAGCTCGATAACGCTCGTTTGTTTAAAGCTCGACAAGAATGAAATGAATCGAATATTAATTAAACATGAACCAAACACAAACACTCGTTAATTTAAATGAACGAAGCTTGAACACAAACAAAAAAGCTCGAATCAAATTTGAACCGAACTAGAACAAGGTGATAATAAATGAACTTAAACAGGAACATGCACATACTCTGCTCGGCTCGATTCATTTGCAGCCTTACCTTAAACTTTCATCGAGAATAAAAAGAAGAATAGCAGGAGAATTTCAGAAACATACCTTAAGCAAGCTGGATTTCTTAAGAGATTTTTGTCCTTGCGATTGTTCTATATGTGAGGAAAGAAGGAGAGAGCGAAAAACCCGAGAAGGCCATGTATAAAATCCTTCTTCTATAAATAAACCTGTGGCCCTTATTATTTATATCTCACTCCATGGTCAACAAAAGCTCAGTGCTCCAATTTGATCGTTCTTTTAACATACATTGAACCCAAAGGCGGCTCCACAAAGCAAATATTAAAGAAGGATTAATTTAATCTATCTCTTTCCTCGTAATTGTGGATAAATTAGTCATTATGCGAAGCTGTGAACTATGACAAAAACCAATGTCCCACTGCTACTCTTCAATCACAAATTGTGCATCACTATCCTGACCCTGACTGGCTACGACCACTTTATTAGTGGCATAATTATTACCATTTCTCTTGGGTGAAAATTCAGATGCCTTATCATAAGCCTATGCCTTCCGTCCACCCTAGCAACCGAGAAATTATTACATGTAGAGTCCATATGTAGAGTTGTCTTCGGACTCCAATGAAATGTTGAGACATTGTCAAAATATAATTTTTTATATCACTGCGTACTTTTTGAGTATTTATTGCGTAATTACTGAGTATTTACTACGTATTTATTAAATACTCAATAAATACGTAAAATCCAAATGCAACTCTACGTCCGGACTCCGCACATAATAATTTCTCCTAGCAATGACGAATGCTTCAGCATCCACACTCTTCTCGTGGTTCTTGTCACTAGGTCTAATTAAGAGATGGACGAGCAATTTTATCACAACAAGAACTTACAAATATCAACATATTACTCACTTTGGCCTAAAGCTTTAAAATTTTATCCTTCTTTTTGTGGATGCAACATCCGAGAAAGATCATCTATCCAATAGTACTACAGTATAAGCATCCTTAACTTTAGTGTTCTTGATAAAACTCAAACCACTACAATAAAAAAAGCAACTCGATGGTTAAGATTTGTACTTTGTTGTGATTAAAGAGTCTTATAATCACTCCAAATATGAAACTAACATCATTAATGGTCTTAAAAAATAATTCAAAAATACCTACCATGCAAATAAGATTCTAGCTGTAGCAAGGTAAAAAGATGGTCTTCGGTATGGAGCAATTTATCTCAAATAGGTTTAGTAACCTCATGCATATGAATGAGCTCCTACAAGTGCAAACCAGGAAGGTTTGGGTAGAAGGTCGGATTATTTTCAAGTTTTAATAAAATACACATTTTTATTAATATGATTAACTATCGTTATTTATAGATTTATAAAACTGTGAGACTCTTGCAAAACCCAAAACAAGTGCCATTTTACACTTTTTTTCTAAAATTCTTATTATTAAGTTGCTCGCAGTCCCTGAAGTATCAAAGTTTTATCCAACGATGAAGTCTCATATTAGCAACCCGGTGGTCCTCATCCTTTTTCTGTTCTGGTTATGTGCGCTTTTGGGATTATGGTTATGTTTAAAAATTGGGTCAACAATTTCATGAACTGCCATAGACTTCAAATTGAAATTGATTTTCTTCTGTTTGAAAATGATATTGTTTGCTTCGAATGAAATTATATGTATGATATATGCATGATATTTAAGTCTTAAGACTGCAAATAGATATATGTAAATACAAACTTATCCTTTTGGAAGTATAGAAGCCATTTTTCTTTCATGTCTTTCAGCCTTCACGAATTTTGAGCCATGATTAAATATAGCTAAAATTACAGGTAATGTAGAAGTATTAAAATTTTGTCATTTAATTATATGAAATCGTAGTCATCAAAATTTATGAATCAAATGTGGAAGAAAATGACTCTATTCTTCTAAAATAAATATAATAATTAAGCCACCAATCAACCAAAGAATGAATGAATAAATATAAGTTTCAAGAATGGTTGAATAAATTGAGGTGTAGGCACTTATTTAATGGAAGTGCTAATTGATATGAAACTTTGTGTACTCTGCTAATACATTGATGTAGTCTTGAACGAGGGATGATTCCGAGCTTCAAATTGTTGTAGAACGGTGCATTCAAAGTGGGAATAATCCTTGAGGTGTTTAGAGTAAGTTGCTTCATGTTGGGGTTTCATTTTCTGACTTGTTTCCAATTTCAGGTCGGGTTCGGGTCAACCTGAAAACCCGAAATCAACCTAAAACTGACTCGGGTCACCACCTCGCCCATAGCATTCCCGCACTCGCACCCACTCCCTCGCTCGAGCTCGTACCCGCATTCGCCAGCACACTCGCCCCTTCGCCCGCACGCGCTAGCGCTCGTGCCTCACTGCCTTGCGCGCTACTGGGTCGGGTTGGGTAAACTTTGGGGCAAGTTGGGTTCTAGTATGGATTTCTAACTTATTTGTCTAATCGAGTCAGGTTCTAGTCGGGTCAATTGAAGGTATTTTAGATTCATGTTGGACCAGAACCCGAACCAAAAACTCATTTTGACACCCCCTAACTTCAAGTGAAGGGCCAACAGAAAGGTCGAGCTAGCCTTATGAAGAGGCTTAGCTCTAGAGTTCCATGTTTGGTTTTCAAAATAGGGTTGTGTAGCATGGAGGTAGATTTAGAACAAGAATTCACTTGGAAAGAGTAAGCGGAATGTTAGGAGATGTGATCTAAATTAATTTATGGGGATCAAAAAGATTTAGGGCTTCTAAGTGGAGGAAAATCAAAAATGTCTAGGAAAACTAGTTTGAGTTTACAAGACTAAGGGGGGAGATTAAGGCTTCGTTTGGGACAGTTTTCTTACTTTTTAAAACAACTTCCTAGTACAAAATTTTTTGAATTAAAAATTTTATATTAAAAAACTATTTTAGAAAGCAATAACAAACCTGTCCCAAACAAAGCTTAAGAGATTTTTGGGGATTGTTAAGGCTTGGAGATGGTAGGTTGATTTGTGGAGAATAAATTTGAAGTGTTCGGTGTGATTCTAATAGGTTTAGCGGGTGAAGGAGGACAAGGAGTCTAGACTAGGTCATTAGAAACCCTTTCTTTTTTTTTTATCACGTTAGGTCATTAGAAACCCTTTTTTTAGGTCATTAGAAACCCTCAGTTGATTGCTCTAAATTAGGGTTTCCACTTTTGGTGGTGGTTCTAATGGATTGAAATGGTTTCAAATAGTTGTAGGAATGTAGAAGAATATGTGGTGTGAGAGGATGAGAGATTGGAACATACATCAACAAAAATAGAAAAAAAAAAAGAGATAAGAAGATGCCTAGCACTCCAACCAAAGAGAAGACTTAAGAGGTCAGTCACCGAACTCCAACCTTGGAATATCAATACTTATTTTTTTTAACATCAAAACTTCTTTCTCATTCATTCCAACAAATATTTTAAGTATTACATCATCTCTAAAGTTCAAAATTCAAAAACCTAATGAAATGAGGGAAATTAAATGTTTGCCAAGCCAAAAAAGAAAAAAAGTGAAATCGCTCAAATTTGGCTTCTATTATGGAGTGATTGGTCATGCTTGCTTCCAAATGAAACCTAAAGCTAATTAAACGAGGAAGGATGCAATTTGAAATCCTTCCATATGGAGGGAATGAGCTAAAGATTCACAATTTTAAATTTTGAATTCAAGCTTTAATCATTATTACAATGTATTTAATTTCCATAAGGAGGGAAAGAATTTGATAGAAAACAGCCACCACAGAGCAGGAAATTGCTGAATTTCAGAGAAATTCAACAAGTTTGATGCAGAAATTCCAAACTTAGTTGAGAAAACAGCAAGATAAAATCTCAAATTCAGTAAAAGAACAAGAAAAACAGCAAACAATACAAGAATCTTCAATTCGAGAGGAAGATTCAACTCTCCAAATCTCTAGCCAAGCCTAGAGCCCAAAAGAAAAACCCTAGATCTCAAATTCAGCCTCCAAATTCAAGATAACCCTAAACCCTAGCCAAAAAGAAATTATTTAAAGCAAAATACAATTAATCAATCCCTAAACAGCCCCCAAGTTTGAATTTTTACTCCTAAACCCTTGCTCCAATCAATGAGTGGGCCCCACCCCTATTCCAACTCCACACCTATTCCACCCCCCTCTAGGTTCTGCCCCCCTCTTTGGGCCCGCCTTCTACAGTAGTGAACCAGTCCAGGAGGGACCGGTTCAGCTTGGGCCGGCCCAACAGAATTATAGTTTAAATTTTCAAATTTTAAATTTCAACTTTAATCATCATTACATTTTATTTAATTTTCATATCAAGGCTCTTTTCTCATGCATGGTCAATATGGTCTCTTGGCCCTTGATTACATTTTGAGTTCTTAATCTTGGTCAATATGGTCTCTTGGCCCTTGATTACATTTTGAGTTCTTAATCTTGATCCTTTGAAAAGGTCAGCATACCTCTTGATTCATTTATCTTGATCTAGTTTATGTTCTACATGAAAAATGCTACATTGAAATCCAGTCTTGTGCCCAAAGCCTCATGCCTTCATCTATAATCTTAAGTGAATTTCCAATCATTATCAAATAAGATGAACTTTGGTGTGTCATGTCATCAAATATTGTTGTCCACTTAAGTCCTTGCTAACATATCTACTAATAATTTAATAAGAAGAATATGAGTTGACTTTGAGAGACTATTTACCTCTACATGAACCAGATTGCAGAACAACAAAAACCACAGCAACCTCCTCTCACTTTCATGTAAAATGGGAAAAGTTTGTTCAACTAGAATTTTGACGTTCAGCTTTGACCATCTAGCAAGTCAAGCATTTAGTAAAAATTTAACAATATCCTTTTTCATGCTTCTAGCAATATCTCCTATCAAAGTCGTCTCTAATCATGTACAAAGTGGATCTCCAAACCTCAACGCACATGCAAAATCAGTTATATCTCAAGCTTCAATACATCTTGAACTTAATCACTAAGTTGTGTCAATTCATATCATTCCATTGAGATTTATGAATCCAATCTAAAATCACTGGTTGAATTATCATCCTAGCCGTAATAGGCTTATCTCTTTGTGGCACTATCTCATGCGAACATTATTTCATTTCATGTAATAATTTTTGTTCATGATAAATCATCAAACCTGCACAAACTAGAGACTTCATGTTTAAACCATTTGCATCAATTAATATCTTTGCTTTGATGATAGCAAAATTTGTAAATTGTATTCCTTTATCAACTCAAGCAATCACCTCTTTGCAAAATTCATCTCTTTTTAAGTGAAGATATTTTATAAACTCTTACGATCAAAGATAAATCTTAAACTTAATATCTCATAAAGATAATGCTTCCAAATCTTCAAAGTAAACATAATTCCTGCCAACTCAAATCCATCATCAATAAAACTCTTCTATTGTATCTTGAACCGCCTAAAGGCAGAGCTATGACTCATCATTTTACATCAAAACACAATCTAAGGCCTAATTTGAAGCATCACTACAACACAACAACAACAACAACAACAACAAGTCTTTATCCCACTCTGTGGGGCCGACTACATTAATCATTTTTCTCCATTGTGTCTTGTTAAGGGTCAAATTTTCATCTAAATCTAATAAAGAAAGGTTATTTCTAATATTTTCTAACCAAGTGTTTTTAGGCTTACCTCTATCTTTGTTAACATAAGTCAAATCTAATACATCTACTTTCCTAACCGAGTCATCAGAAGGCCCCTGTTTAATGTGACCAAACCATCTAAGGCGACTCTCTCTAATCTTTTCTTCAACTAGAGCTACTCCAATCTTTTCACGTATATGCTCAATTTGTATCATATCTTTAAGAGTGAAGCCACTCATCCACCTGAGCATCCTCATCTTTGCAACACTTAACTTAATATTATGCTTCTCTTTTAATGGCCAACATTCTGCACCATAAATCATTGTAGCTCTCACTACCATCTTATAGAATTTTCCCTTAAGTTAGAGAGGATCTTTTCTATCACATAACAAGCCCAATGCATTCCTCCACTTTAACAATGTTGTTGCCAATCTCAAGTCCCTAGATAAGAAAAGTTGATAGTTACGTTAGGTAGTCGACAACCAGCGTAAAACTTGTCGAATAATCATGACATGAATCCCTCGCTTCACCCAAAGATGGCATCTCCTCTTCTTACCCCAAAACTTCTACCTCCCAATCCTCCCTCATCGTCCCTACATTAGGGTTTCCCCCACTTTCCAGTCCCATCAACGGTGCTCTCGCCTTTGATGTTGTATGTTGGGTGTGAAACTCCAAAAGTTTCTTTATCATTCCTTCTAGGTTGGAATACTTTTCCTCCATAGATGTCATTTTATCCTCAAATGTTGATTTGAGCCAACTTTTCCTTTAAGACGCTCTTCCAAGGCATAACTTTCTTTGCTACCATAGGTCCCAAAAAAGTGCTCTGATATCAATTTGATAGGAAGTGGATGCACTTTTCACAAAAATCAGCGAATGAAACGCAAAAATTTGAGAAGAACACCAAAAAATATTTTTTATTGAAAGAACTATAAAGAGTATTGGATCATCAATTAGAGAAGAATATTTGGCTCTCCCAAATCCCTAGTTGCCGGTTAGAGCCCAAATAACCTAAGAATCAATCTAAATTCAACAAACTCCAAAACATCCTCCTAAATCACCCTATTGTTAGCTTTAAATAGGCTCCCATAATTCCCTCTCAAATCAACCCCCTTTCCCTAAATAACTCTCTCTCATATTTGAATTCAAATTAGATTTACTTCCCTAATTAATTCCCTCCCAATTGTAATTAAAACTTTTCTAAACAACCCCCCCCCCTCAATTTCTCCTCCTCTTCCCTAAATAATTCCCTTTTAAATTTTCAATTCAAATTGGATCTCTTGCTTAAATAATTCCTTCCTAATTATAATTTAAACATTCTTAAATAATTCCCCTTTGATTAAGAACATTCCTAAACAGCTCCCTCTTGATTAAGAAACTTCCTAATTCCCTCCCAATCAAATCAGCCGGTACATCACCATTCCACCAGAAAAGTGGAGCAATGAAATATTTTTGTGATGATAATATCGTGTTTTATGGAGATTTGGTTTATGACCACAAAGACTAAACGTTTCCTGTTCTACAGATGTGAGGTAATGAGTTTACATGCTGCTTGATCATGATTAACTTTAATAAAATTTTATTTATAATTAAATTTTGTTATTGGGCTTCATTTCAGACAGCATCTCTTTTTTTCTACTTCCATGGCGAACTACTTAACGTTGCAGCTCATAATTTTATATGGTAATATAATGATTTAATTTCATATATTATAATAAAAAATAAGTAAAATTGCAACAAATGAAGCATTAATAGGATGTCAATGCAACACAATGCTTCTGACACTTCTAAGTTTCAGAATCATTCTCAAAATATTAGTGAGATAAGTTAATATCTACTTTGTTGTGGTCCCTTGTTGTTTTTAGCTGGATTTCTAATATCTTTGAAAAACTAACATAAATTACATGTAGTAGCAGCAAAAAAATTATATAACAGCATCAATAGGATTACAAAAAATCCAAATACTGTTATCCTATTTGCAAACAAACTGCGTTTAAAATTATTAGAACTATTAACAGTTAGAAAAATTATGATACTAATTAAACAGATCTTGTGCTTTTGTTGCATTAAAAAGTTATAATCATAGCTTTTATTAGAGGTCTGATATTTAAAACAAATGTTATTTAAAGAAAACACAAGATATTCACAATATTCTCATCAAGTTGCAAATAATAAAAATGAAAAATAATGTCTAAAAAAAATTGACAAAAAAAGTCAAGGAACTCTTTAAACCGTAAAGGGAGAAAATACGGGAACCTTTGCTCAGCTAACCGCACAGGAATTATTATTTTCCCTTTTCTTTGAGCAAATGAATGATCTCAAATTCATAAGTTATCATCACAGCAAACTCCCGCAACCCCGCCGAATTAAAAAACAAATCACAAAAGCAAAATAAATAAAATAACACACAAATACAAGAAAGAGAAAGCTCAAAGAACAGAGATATCAATAGAATATATGGTCATTACAAACAATAAGCAAAATTTATGTTGATAAATTATCATCTTCGCTGCCCTAATATCTTTTCAACCTTTCTTTGAGGATTAAAACAGAAAACAAAACAAAAAATGCAGAGAGAAACCCTAAGTTGGGCTGGAGTTCATGAGATTATTGATCTTGCATCTTTCCGGTATCTTGAGAGAGAGAGAGACCCTACGGGCATCTCCAACGGAACTCCAAATACTTGAATGTCGTCGCCTCCGAGCTCCAGCCGAACGCTGAAACTTCCACTATTTCCATGCGGGTGAACGGTAGGACGCCAATATTGGCGTTGAACTGTTCATCATCGTCATTTTTCTCGGTCTACCGAACTTGACAAGAAGCGCGCGAAAGAAAAAAAAGATCGTTACCTTCTCAAAATGGAGTTCCATTGGAGATGAATCGCGGCATTTTTAAGTTTCACGGCATTTTGGAGTGAAAAATGCGATTTTCCGTTGGAGATGATCTAAAGGCGATTTATAAAGGTTTCCTTCATCAACTAACCCTGTGGCCTTTGTTATTTAAATCTTACCCTGTGGTCATCACTACACAGTCCAACTTAGCAAACAAGCAAAGCCTATATGAAATCCTATTGATTTTACTTGAGAGTTCCTGCTTGGGAGGGGTGTCTTACACTTGCAAAATTAACCTTGTCGACTGTTGTTTGTGGCTTAAACACATAAAAACTTGATTTCTTGTGTCTTGATGTTTCCTTTAGATTCATTAGCGTAGGTGTTTATCCGTGTTTGTTGAAATAGGTTATTAAATCAGTGCTCAAGGACCAAAAAAAAATTCACACTATGCATCATCTTTTAATGCAAAAAGCACGTTCACTTCATTTTATAGCTCTTGCATCATAACTCTAAAATAGGTTCTATTAGATCAATGTGAGGACTTAAATCAAACTATTGCAGACTTAGAAATAAGAACTAATGTGAAGATGAAATTATAAAAAATACTTGGGAGACTTTAAAAACTATCAATGGGTTGCTGCACTAAATAATGGCAACATAAAGAATGAATTACATATTTTAAAACATAGGACTCAGGACCCCATCTGTTACAAACAATTAAACTTACCTCACACTACAGAGAACAAAAAAAAACTTTAGGAAAATGTCAAAAGACACCGCCTAGAGATGAAATTAGAGCTTATAATAACCCATAAAACAATATATAAATTAAAGCCCTCACTTTCTTTATAATGAGCCCAACAAATTTCTAAATACAATAACTCAAATGAACAATTTTTTTAACTGATATTATATGGCTTATTAAAGAGCTAACTTTACTAAAATAAAAATAATTTAATATACAAAAATATACAAGAACAATTTTATTGCTAAGGAACAAAGAAATAGAAGAATTGTGCATTAGTATGGATATAAATAAATAAGATGCTAAATCAAAATACCATCCTAGACATCATGATAAAAAAAATTGTTGCCAACTTAAACATTAACACAAAGAAAAATACAAAATGAGATGTTAAAATCAAAATATTATCCTAGGCATCATGATAAAAAAATGCATTCCAGCTTTTAAATTTAACAGCAAGAACATGCAAGTCATTGAATATTTAAACATATTTGAATATTTGCTAACTAGAACAAACTATAATGACAGGATTGGCGACTAATAATTTTGTGATTTCCTTCACCTTAACTTAGGAAAGAAGTTGAACGGTTAGATTCTCTTATTAAATCCTAAAACCTTAGAAGATGATTTTCACAATGCACGGTTAATTTAAACCTTAAAGAACTTTTCTATTAGTTTCAAAACTAAGAGTCTTTCCATTTCTACCTGGAGGGTTTATTGATAAATCCTTAGATATTACTTCTCACCTTAGGACTTCTATTGAGACGCCTCCATAGAAGACTAAGGAAACTATCCGTTTAAATGACATGAAAAGGGTCATGTGCAAAATTAATGTAAGGCACATATTTAATTTTCGAAAGAAATTGAAACTAATTAATTTTTCGAAAAAGTTAGAGATGATACCATCTTTTATTTGATGAAGACTTTACTTCTACTGATACCTTCTCTTTTGACTGTTATGAGATGTTTATATTTTGCAAAACATGTTTATGGGGATTATAGACATGAATATTTTTTATATGTATGTCACTTGTGTTAAGAAGAAGTGTATATTATGAATTCCATCTTCATTCGTGCACTCACGAGAGACGGGCTAAAATTAAACAAGAGCGCCATCCTGAGTCATTCCATGTTAATTGGGACAATCATGCATATTCATTTGTAACTAATAGTTGCTTATTCTCCCCATTACACTTGTAACAAGTTTGAGGGGGGCTTTTGTATCACACGGCAAGCCCGATACATTCCTCCACCTCAACCATCCAACTTGAATTATGTTGATAATATCCCCATCTATTTCACCATCACTCTGAACAATATATCCAAGATAGCTAAATCGTGTACTCTGATTAATGACTTAATCGCCCAAAGTCACAATCCTCTCTCTAGGTCTATTACTACTAAAATTACACTCCATATATTCAGTTTTAGATCTACTCAAGAGAAAACCTTTAGACTATAGTAGACAATCTATATCAAAGAAAAGTTAAGCATTAATTGACCCCAAGGCACATTATATTCATACACTCATTCAGCTAGTCATGCAAGGCATCAACATGCAATCTGATCAATGACAAAGGAAATAGAAACAAAATGCATTATTTCATAATAACAAATAGTGAATCAAAAAAGTATATCTTACAAGGAAAGATTATTAGATATGAACCAATTCAATGATGCTTAAATATAGTTTGTCAAGCAAATTCAAAAGATAACTTATGTTTAGTAAAGCATAAATGAAAAAAGATAAGGTCTGTGATATGATTAATAAAAGAAGCATGAGAGACAAAATAAATTATATCATGGTTGTTATAAACAATGTACCAAAAAAGTATAACTTACAAGAAAAGATTATTAAATATGAAAACAATTCAATGATACTTACAAAGTTACAATGTAGTAAAGTTCATAAGAATTCATGTGCAAAATGACAATCACTACATTTATATGTCAAATCACCTAGTCGTATACATACTATATATATATATATATATATATATATATATATAGCTAAAAATGACAAATTAGTCATTTGTTATTATATGTGTTATGCATGGTCGGTTATGTGTGATACCCTAAATAGGGAAAATATTTTCACAACCTAATGAGTCCAATAACCACCAAGAGAACTTAGGGCTGCAAACAAACCGAGCCGAGCCGAGTATGTGAGTGTTCATGTTTGTGTTCATTTAATATCAGCTTGTTCAAGTTTGGTTCATGTTTGTTCGAGCTTTAGCGTTTGTGTTCATGTTTGGTTCATTTAAATTAAGGAGTGTTCATGTTTGGTTCATGTTCAGTTCATGTTCGTTCGTTTAGTGTTTATCGAGCTTGTTCACGAACATATTTAACGAATTTTTTTAACTATCAAATAAACACGTTCATGAACATATCTATGAACAAACACGCTTATAATAAAAGCAATTGTCTATGTAACAAAGGTAATTATTATTTATATTTATTAATTATATATTCAAATATTAATTATTTTTATCGAGCTTATTCAAGAGTTCAAAATCTAACATGAATCGAGCTTTTATCGAGCTTCTTATCGAGCTTAATGTCTAGCTTGTTCACGAACTTCAAATGATATTGTTCACGAACATAAATGAGCCGAACACATTAGTGTTCAAGTTTGTTTATTTAAGAATCGAGTATTTAAAATATTGTTCAAGTTTGTTTGTTTAGTTAATTAAACGATCGCAAACGAGCTTTAATTGAACCGAACAACGAGTAGCTCGTCGAACGTTTGGTTCGCTTGCAGCCCTGATTCACTCTATAGATCTGTCAACCCAGGTAACCATTTATATCCACAAATAGGTACCATCAATCATATGACTACAAGTCATATCCATGTTATGTCAATAACATATACCAAAGTATTAATGAACAAAATTAACACAATTTATTATATCAACAAATTATATGTGAGGTGTGAGCAAAATCTATTCCACATTAACTAAGTCAATGCATATGCAAAACAATTTATGATATCATATGAATCATTTCAAAATATTTGGATTTGTGAAGCAATAAACAAGATAAACCTAACTACACATCATATAGGATATTAATATGAATATTAAATTTTCTACATATATGACAGGCATGCATATGCAAAACAATTTATGATATCATATGAATCATTTCAAAATATTTGGATTTGTGAAGCAATAAACAAGATAAACCTAACTACACATCATATAGGATATTAATATGAATATTAAATTTTCTACATATATGACAGGCATGATTGGAAATCTACTAAACATATAAGTAAATCTAAAACAAGTGACAAATATAATGCCCCTCAAGCTACCAATCTCAACTCAAAACAAAATATCTTTAGAGCCCCTAATAACTGCACACAATAATAGAACAAACTAGAAAGCCCTAAATAACTAAGATTCACACAAGTAACACATTAATGTGTATTGAACTACAATAAGTATGTGCGCCAAAATACATAGAAATATGAAAAAGAAATCAATAGCATTAATTATTCCCCAAATCCAATATGTCATCAAAACTAAGCCAAGATTAAATCATCTTACGACAAATCTAAATAAGACGATCTTTATGTGAAAACTTCAGGCATAACTAATATAGGTAATTAGTAATCATATTTTTACATCTGATTAAAAAATATGATAATAACAAAAATAAATAATCTAAACCTTTTTTTTTATTATTCAATCACCCGCTAGGCAACGAATTTAATAATTCCAACTGCATAACTCACCTCTTATGAGTCTTTCGTATAAAGGCCAACGGACTTTCTCGCGTCGTGGAAGGAGTCACTGCAGCTGCTTGACTCGTCAGCGAAGAAGAAGAACAACAAAGAAGAGAATTGGCGTTGACGATTAAGGGCTTGCGGCGGCGTCTCCTTGAGGTTCAAAATGGAAGGTTAGTGAACGTCTACGAAGACAAAGAGGGAAGACTAGCGCCAGCTGTCGCCGTCGATTGAAGAGGACGATATGAGGATAGGGCTAGCATGGCTGGCTGCTTTGAGGGGTCTGGTACAGATTGTGGAAACGAGGACGAAGAGATTCAGTAACACAAGGGAAGGAAGAATCGCCTGCTTCAATGCTGGAGAATACGAACATGCTATATGCGATTAAAACCCTAATCAGAGCTATTTATAGAGATCCAAGGGGAGTGACGGGCCGCGCCCGCATGACTAGTGCGCGGGCGGTTCAACTTTTCAAGTGTTATTTTTTTTTAGGTTATATTCGTTTGTGACTATGGTGTCAATATGTGGACAATGTCTTAAAATTTTATTGGAATTTGACCCAAAAATTTTATGTTATAATCAACTCGGACTCAAAATGGGTCGGATTTGATTTCAACAATTCAATCCGTTCCATAAATCAAGTTAGGCTTCGATTGACCCTTTGATCCGAAATTGACCTGCTTTTTACATGAAACACCGTTTCCGACTAATTTTTTTACCCAAAAGCAGAGATTGATCCGTTCTTTGAGTCGTCCACAAGTCATTTCGGTCGTGTCGGATTGACCTAAACCCGAAGCGAGCCGGTTCGGGTCAGAAAAACTGAACTGTTTTCAAAACTAGTCGGTTTGGATTGACCCAAATAGTATCGGGTCAGTTCCGGGTTCGACCGAAATCCAACCCATGACCCGAATTTGACACTCCTATTTGTGATGGTTTTTTTATTGCTTCTTAAAGTAATATTTTAGTGCAAAAAAATTAATTTTAAATACAAAAACTTTCTTAGAACAACTTTTTAATAAAAAAATTAATTTTTTTTTACTAAAATAATACTTTATAAAGCAATAAGAAAGTCAACCCGAATGAAGCATTAATTCCTCTTACAACTTTTTAATAATTCTAGTTAATACATTTGTAATTTAAGAGATAACAATAAAAATTGAATTTTTGATTAAATATACCTGCAAATTATACACATAATAATATAAATATAGGCATAATATTTTTATTTTTAAAAAATATGACCAATTTTTTATTTCAAATTAAGTCGTTCTTATAATAAAAATTCATCCAACTAGCTTCTCTTTTCTATCTTGAGTGACAAGCTACTTCAAATGAACAAAAGGCTTGTATTCTTATTTTTATTTCTTTGATATATAAATTGAAACAATCATCATCCATTTGAATTATAGTAGTCATATGATATAGTAAGAATGAGACAGAAGGAGAGCTATAAGTTCAAAATAATTTAGATTTAACCTCTATATTCAACATTTACGTTTCATTTGGGACGACTTTCTTACTGCTTTTAAAGTAACTTTTTAGTAAAAAAAATTTTAACTTTTGTACTAAAAAACTGTTTTAAAAAGTAACAATTTGTTCTGATTATTTTGTATGAAATTGATTCATATAAATTGCTTTGCTATTTATATAGATTTTCGAACTAACAATACAAGAGGAGAAGCAGTAAAGTACTCATGTCACATAATATTAAGGGTGCAATGGACAAAGTTTGAAAGTAATGATATTCTTAGGAAAGTTAAAGAATCTCTCTTTATCAAATTTTCAATGCTCCTTTGTTGTGATTCTTTGAGGCTCTATTCCATCAGCTTGTGATGATCTTGGTTAAAGATTAAGAGAATAATTAGTAGGCTATTATATTCAAAATTGGAGATAAGAATACAATATTTAGAATTGTTAGATTTTCTTTGATTGTTGGTTTGGAGTTTCTTTGAATTTCCATCCAAAGTTAAAGTTAATGAGATGTGAAGAAGTAATTGGTTAATTGATAACTAACTAAATAAAGACCACCATTTTAAGAATGTATTTATGAAGTGCACTAAGAGGGATGATATAAATAAATTATGTATATGTTTTCTTATACATAATGCTATGTTAAGTAAGAAGATATATGATGAATAAATATTCTTTAACACACATGAGATAGAGTAACATTCAAGAAAACACTAAATTGACTAAATATGGATGTGTTGCACTTTAAGAGAAAGTCCTGAGAAAAGAGTGTCGTAACCTAGTCTCCTACCATTGACTATGCCATATAATTACATGACTAGGCTTATGAATAATCTCAAAAATTGAAAGGGTATTTGGTGTAACACCTCTACATCTAAAATTTGAAAGTATTGTCTATTATATCTCTTAAATTAATCTACTAGAGTTTCTAATAATTCATTAATATAAATATGTCAAGTGGAAGCAACTATAAATCATATGTATCATAATTCAATTTATAATAACAAGAAATCAATCACTATATCAATCTATCTTTTATACTTCTAACTATAAAATAATAAAATAAAACCTAAAAATCCTAATCTGCCTCAAACAATTAGGTTCTGACCCAATCCGGAAAATATGTAAAAGCTACAAGGTAAGCTAACAACTTAGTTACCAAAATCTACAACCACAATCATTGCAAGGCAATGGAAACCGTATGCTTGAAATTTCTCAATCAATATCAGTTTAACATGTAGCAGTAAGAAAAAATGGGAATTAATAGAAACAATGTAATTTCAAATGAACAATGAAAATCAATATAAACAATGTAATTTGTAATTAGTGATCAATATGTTATGTTATTCTTCTACCCATTATATACAAAATAATTTATATATGACTTTATATAGATCAGTACACCTATCACTAAGCAAATATTCACCATTCTACTTCTATCATAAGCATGTCATACAATATATATGCTTGTGTGTCATGTTATATATACAATGTAATGTATATAATACAAGGTATCATGTATAACATGTAATTATCGTGTATTGTATACATTTATATTAAATCTTAGTATATAATTATATTAGTCATATATCAACATATCTTGAATCATATTCATATTACATTACATCATATCATTTATGCAAGTTTTCATATATGTTTATGTCATATGCATGTACAAGCAATATAGGATATCTAGCAACCTGTGGTGTTTCCTTGTATAAAGCCCTGTAGACTAGTCATACATAAATAAGTTGTAGTCAAATCAATCATGTTGTCATGAATCAACCACTTATTATGTATGAAAAGTTAGATGACTTTTATATAATAAGTCATCATTTTATACATATCATATCATATTAGTCAGTCTCCTTATACCTTTCTTTTTTTTAGTCTCATTATACCTTCATTTTCATATCAGCGATGATTACAATATGAATCTTATTTAAATAAAAACTCGTCGGGCCACCCTACTGTATAGGATAACATGTTTCCACCCAACCTGAATTAGCCAATAATTTATAGTCATCATTTATTTATTTTACATATTTCACATCATTTATAACATACTAAGAAACATCATATATGTCAAATTCAACTATCATTATACTCATTAGTATACATGTAGCATGCCAAGGATGCATAGTTGACTAAGTGAATAATAAATGTATGTATACCATGTATTTTATGTTTAAATACAATAAACTGGCTTGTGATCATTTTGTACTCGGTGTTATACCACTTATTTCAATTAAATAAATAAATAAATAAATAAATAAATAAATATATATATATATATATATACACAAAATCACCATATAAAATTTAATGTTAACGAGTCAAAATGTTCGAGATAATAATATATACCACATATCATAAGTTATGCGGTGAAAAATTGCTGAAATGAGTGATATTATATTTTAATCAAATTTATACGGAAGAAAATAAGTAAAATACAAAATCATTGAAAATAGAGGTATCATTAGAGTTACCTTGTGTAATCATAGCACTTTTTATAACTTGAGCGATAAAAAATATTGGCATGATGTAAACTTTTTCTTTCATTACTCCTCCCTTCTCTATCTTCCTTCTTCACTTTAACAAAACCATGAAAACAAGAGATTTTGGGATAGCTTAGGGTTTATATTAAATAGAGTGGTTCATTAAGATATTTAAAAAAAATTACGGATACATCGCCACAGCACTATAAATCCAATGCCACAACGCTTCCTCAAATTCCCAAAAAATTTAGAACTTAGCGCCACAGAGCTCACTCAGCAAAATTTTAGAATTATAGGGAATTTAAATTTAAGGTTGTTAAACTTTGAGAGAGTATAATTAGATAAGCTTTTAATTAATTAAATTAAATTAATTATATACTTGAATTAATTTTTGGATTAATATATAGATCATACAATACGATTTAATAGATAATTCAAGTATTCAATTTTCATCCCTCTTGTGAGTGTGTTATTGATTTTCTTGCTAGCATACACCTAATTACATAAAAGATTAAAAAAATAATACAAACTCTTATTATAATTTTAAATAGACTTAGCATTGCATTTTCTTGAGTTCGCTTAATTGATCCAACTCTGTGTATGTTGCATCTGAAATGTTAGTAGCACATAAAAGAAATTGGTAATATATGTAAGGCATAAAGTAGTAAATGATTAAGAAAATAATATTTTTAATCATCAAAATAATAGATCGAGCTCCTAGAATTCAACAAATTCATGAGTACATTTCACCAAATCCTAGCATATTTTGAAAGAGTATTATAACTCTTAAAAAGACATTCTCATATCATTGAACTGTCTTAGAATCCAAGCTTACATTATTACATTTTTTCTAATCAACATAAGCAAAACTCTTTAACCAAGAGTTTCTTAATATTATAATAACATATATCCTTATAGCTAAAATAAACTCTATTTGATCCTTATATATTTCTAAGAAATTTTATATGATGCCATCTTTTTTTATTCTCATAAGGAGGGGCTAATTTTCTATATGTAACGATAAAATATTTTCCTTACAAAAGTGATGATTTTTTATCTTGTAACTCCACATTGCTAAACATATATTGAATGGGAAAGGTTGGAAAATCAAACCAATTAAATACAAACTATTTGAGATCCTTAATAATATTAGCAATAGTGCTTTGTTGTAAACATGGATAATTAGAAGTCACTTTGACATTTTCATGCTACAATTAGAAGATAAGGGAGGAATATGGTTATTAGAGAAGAGAACTACGCTATATTGACAAAAAAACATGCAAACAATTTTTAGTGCTAGTTGATTGATCTTAGGTAGGCGAACAACCTTGTCATTTCATATTCAACTTGATTCAAATGACTGAATTGACTCTTAAACATGAGGTATATGATTACGGGATCGAGAGACATATTGAGAGGATGCAAAGAATGATAACTTAGGTTTTCCCGTAATGATCGGGCTTTTGTTAAGATAAATCCAAAATAACAACAAAGATCACCCACCGTTGCTTAGCTCGGTTGGGTACCCTCAATCTACGTTTGATTCACTTCGAGCGACAATGGCTCTTAAGTGGGGCCCATGAAGTGCGTGTCAGGAGGTGGTGGGTTCCTTTTCTAGGTAGCCGAGGATTAATCACGCCTCCAAGCGCCTCTACGGGGGTGGCAGTGGGTGGTTACCCCGTTCTTAAAAAAAAAACAACAACAACAAAGATCAACAAAGGATTAAAGAAGCCAAGAATACTAAAATGTCTAGAACATCAAATATTCCTCAACAAATGATTTGTTGGTGAGTTACTTCATACTAATAGTCAAAGACAGCGTTGCCTTCCCGCATTATTTTTGTTTAAATATATATTTTCTTATGCTATATTTTATGGCCATTTGTATCTTATGTAATGGGGTACTTGCACATAAACGTTATAGAAGAATGAGATGGAGCTATGATGAGGGAGTTTTTACATATAAGAGAGACAATTTTTATGTTTGAATCACTATAAGATAGAAATAAATAAATAATTGTCTATTACATTATTTGGGATATTATTAATTAGGGGATTTACATATATATCAATTTATTTGATATTATTTACATATCTAACATCTAAAATTTTAATATAATATTTCTAGCCCTCATATATAATTTTAATATCAAATATATTTTATTCTTATCACTCATAACATCTTATAAATTTTAATATTTTATATTATGTATTGATATTTATTTTATAGGTGTAGATATGTAATATTAATTTTTTAGATATTAAATATGTAAATATGAAATAAAACGATATTTATGGAAATCCGCCTTTAACATCTTATTTATTTTCTCGGTGTTTCAAAATTGGTAAAACTGAAGGCAGATTCTTTGCTTCGTGTACTTTCCTTTTTCACCATCCATGCTTCATTCGTCTTCCCGAAACCCTAAATGCTGCATTTGCGATCAATCGAATACTTCAGATACAGATAGGCTTCAGAAGCCTCGAGTCCAAGGAGCCCGCCATGGACGACGGAAGCACCACCGCCGCCAACGTCGCGGGAGCCATCGCCGTTTCACTTGACCCCGCTTCCTCTCTCGATGCCCGGAGAGCCGCCGTTGCTTACCTTGAATCCGTCAGCATTCTCATCCCATTTCCTCTTTCTTTCGGTTCTCATCTTGTGCTCTTTGACGCTGCTGAAAATTGCGACTTTTCTAGTCTTTGCCATCGAAGTGCAGTGACTGATATAAGTTCTTTTGGTCCGATTATTTCCTTAATTTTCTTTGACTGTTCGCGGGAGTTTCGCATGGATAATAATGGTTTTGTTTTTTAAATATTTTGACTCGACTCAAGTCTGATGTTCTGGTTTATTTGAAGTTACTGAACATGTTTTGAAAAACTATGAGTTTTGTAGGTTTTTTTGGTTGATTGGATGAATTTTGGATGGCCCAATAGCCCATTTTTGCATAATTTTGAATTTTCCTAAAACTGGCGAATTCCTTACATGTGATGATGAGTAATTGTGTTTTTGACCTCGCCAACCTGTCCCTCAAGTACCTTGCCGCAAACAATGTCCTCGCTTTCGCTGCCCTTGCTTCGTTGCCCTCAACTGTGCCTCATCTGATAGCCCCGTCGTCCTCACCATCCTCACTGCTGTCGCCTCTAACGTTCCTGCATCCGTCAACCTGACCTCCAACGTCCACGTCCACCTTGCCTTTGTTGCTGTTTGTCGATCTCACCTTCGTGACCCTGTCACCCACGTGGAAGTGAGATATGTTTCTGGAATTCATCCCAACAAAGAAAAGTCATTTCATTGTATTTGATTTACATTCAACCACACAACTTCTTAAATTCAAAATACATTACATTTCTTTCACTTAAAATACATGTATTTAAATACATCCAGCCATACAACCTCTTAATCTATAGAGGGAGGGAGGGAGACTCATTTTTAATTCCAATAAAAAAATTCATTTCATTGTATTTGATTTACATTCAAACACACAACTTCTGAAGTTCAAAATACATTGCATTTATTTTACTTTGTGCATTTTAAATTCATCCAATCATACAACCCTTTAATCTATTGAAATTTTTTTTTGTTAATGATTTGTCTTATGAAACTTGGATGTGCGTGCATGTGTGTGAGAGAGAAATTTCATTTCTTTTACTTTACATTTATAAAAAAATATGCATTTTAAATACATCCAACTATACACCCCCTTAATCTATTGAAAAGTGTTTTTGTTGTGTTTATTGTTGCTTATTTGTCTTGTAAAACTTGGATGAATCATGCTAAAAGGAATGCATGTAACATAAGTAACTAAAGATTGTCTAATTGGAGCTTGCTATCAATTTGAACAAAAGAAAAAAAAAAAATGAAATGCATTTTAAACTTCTGAAGTAGGCATGTTAGAAACAAAGTTTGATATTGGTTTTCATACAAAATGACATTTTAATGCTAGTTCTACTGTTTAGCTGAGCAAAATTCTGTTGTGTCAGACTTGTTTTGCGAGTATATTGTGTGATTTCCTTGTCTGCTATGTTTGGAGAAAAGGCAATAGTTCATATCATGGCATTCTCCAACCCTTTTCTTTGCCAAATTAGCAAGGCATGGCTATGTTAGATGCATTGATCAAAGTAGTACTTTGAATCATGTTGTTTTCATCGCTGATTTATGATATTTGTTTTGGTTAAATGAATTTCTTATAAGAAGAATGTGTTAGCATGAAAATGTAAATCATTTATTTTTTGATGGACTTGAAAATGTCTCACATGACTTTGTTATGTTTTATTTATTCAAAACTTTAGTGTTGCATCAGACAGTTATTGTTTCATCGGATGCTTATTTGTTTAGATTATAGATTGAAAAGATATTATTGTTTATTTATAGTATGAAGCCTCAAAATGGTTTTAATGTACAGAAATATACTTTTCTACTTTCCAGCTGATTATGTTATCAAACCCACAAAAACAGTAATTTGAAGGACACTTTTATACATGTTTGTTTTTCATAGTTACATTGTGTTTTACCTTGTCCATTTATATTTTACAAAACCTACTAACATGAGATATTGAATGAGATGGAAATAGAATTTCCTCAGGGTTCTTTTCTTTTTTTAAAATTTTTGAATAAAGAACAAAACCAACACTTTGTTTTGTTGGTAGCCAAGATGTTAGTTTTGGAGAGTCCAAGCCACCTTACGAAATGGCTGTATTGTAGTGTTTTATAGAGGCTATTAGAGGGGTATTGTTGAAGGCCGTGCAGTGTAATATCATATAGAGGGTGTTAGAGCAGTATAATTGATGGACTATGTTAAACCGTGGAACGACTGTGTATCTTTTTTCGCTTCCTCTCTACATTAATAAAATTAAGATGACTATTGATCTTCTTTTTAAACTGTTATAAATCAATTTCATTATCAAAGCCTTAGCCCTATCTTTTTTGATGAAGATAAATCTCTGCTTCACAGGCTTTTGATTCCCTAATTTCCAATTTCAGTTAATCAGAGATAGCAGTCTCCGTCATTAAGAAGCTCTATTGAAAGCTTTTGGTTGGCCAAAAAGTCAAAATTGTTGTATCTTATCAGTTGATTTGAACAACAAAATGAAGATTAGATTGATGATTTCCTTCTTTTTTTGACCTATAAAGATACTACGCTTTTTAGCACTTCAGACAATCGTGAATTTTAAAAGAACAATGGTTTGGAGGAATTTTAATTATAAGCCACTCAACTGAGGTTAATGATATGAATATTTTCGGAGCTATAAGTCCCAAATGATTATCACATCATCATCACAAATAGCTTTATCCCAACTATTTTGGTGAAATTATAAATGCTATATGAAATTTCACTTGAATTTATTAATTACATGTTTAATTTGCAAGTTGGTTGATGTATGGACTATGGTAAAAGTAATTCATGTAGAATATTTTCAGATGTTTGGTAGAATGATAAGTGGGAGAGTTTAGTTTTTATTGAGGCTCCTTAAAGCTTATTAGCAAACTTCTGTACAATGTAAATTCTTTTACCCTTTCTTTACCGTATTGGATCTTCAAGAAGCCAAGCACCCTTTTGGCATTGCTCCATTTTGGTACCTTAGCAGTAACTTCATCCCAATGCAAGCAGAGATTGTATAATGTTTTTTCTAGTTATCTATTTTAAGGGGCTGTTTGGTTGCCTGAATTAGGAGGGTAAAGTAAAGTAATTATATGTATTTACTAAATTTGCTTGTTTGGTTAATTTTGAGCGGAAGGAACTGAATAACTCTGAAGCATTAGCGAGGTATTTGAAGAGGCAATTCACGCGACTTTGAAACCCGCTCAAATTGAGCAGGTTCCAAATTCTTTGAGGTCTGTTGCGGCATGATTTCGCCGAAGCTTACCTATATTCTCCCTTTTTCTCTGTTTTTCCTTGCTCTCTTCTCCGGTCCTTGCTCTCTTCTCCAGTCCTGCGATGGCACTGACGTTCCCGCATCGTAGCTGCTTGGTCTGCTTTGCCTGGTTCCGCAAAATCGTCCTGGTTCGCCGCGTAATATGTTGGGACAGTTGTCGTAGCCGGCAATTTCTTCGAGACGGCGGCGGAGGATCCAACTGCAATTTCAGGGTTCGGCGCCGGGTAACGCCCAAATCTCGGCGAGCTCCCCTGTTCAGTACTCATACCAGCCCACTACATCCACTATGTAGCAGATAAGAAGTATCACTGGAGATAGTTTCTGATCCTTTGTTATCCTCGACGATCGCGATCAACGCCACCGTCGATGGAACGGATCCCTGCTCGCCAAACACAACCGCACTATCTCCAAATCAACCTCCCAGCTCGCCCTCGTCTGCTCACACGTCTGCCCCATCGAAAGCCTCGACTTTGAGTACTCTTCCCTCTCCGCCTGCCACCTACTTCGTCCGCTCCACCTATCCCGGGTCATCTCCTTCTATCTTTTATAGTGCACTACTGCCACTGTCATCATCTAAAAAGCTTCTTGAGTTCTATTGGCTATGGCGCATCTTCCTCGCATTTTCTTCTTAGTGGGTGATTAGCAGTGCACGAGATCTTCGATTTGCGCTACGATCAGTTCCTCTCGTTGAAGATCTATACGTCTACCATGGAAAGGTTATCAGTCTTGGCTATCATATGCTGTTTTCTTCTGGTCGTGGGCGTCGTACGGTGCAAGACCGTGAAGAGAGACGGTACAGATCTACTCGAAATCCCAGTCTCATTATCTAATTTTTTCTATAATTTTATATGGGATATCGGCCAGTTGAATATTTAGGATATGAAATGTCTTTTCCGGTTAAGGCGTGTTTGGGATTTTAGCTCCAGAGGTGGATGTGGTGGGTTATTGTCTTCTGTGATTCTGGCTGGTTTTGTTGGGTTTGGTATTGGTTATTTGCGTTATTGCTATTTCGTTGGAATACTGGCTGAAGCTAAGTTATAGATTCTTTTTTGCTATTTTCATTTATGTTATGATGCGGTGGAATTTGGGACTTTGAAACCATGACCCATCAAGAATGATGTGACCCAAGTTCAAGGGTTATTGAAATCCCTGTTCTAACCCATCGTCCACAAACAAAAGAATTGGATTTGATGACAATGATTAAGACGAGATTCAGATAGATTGTGCATGAGTATTCGACAAAATTTTGCCTATAAATACCATTGTATAAGATAGTAATGTAATGGAGAATGCTTACAGAATTTCTCTCTTCGTCTTTCTGTCATTACGCAAACTTTGTTTTTCCTGTAACGAGAACTTTGAACCGTTAGCTTCACAGCAATACAGTTTTCAATTCTCCTCTATTTTTTTACTTCTAAGCATGCAACGGTCTTGTTTAAGAAGCAGGTATGTTTTTTTAATTTCACTTTATGAGTTTGAAGGTCTCCGATTTTATTCTAATTTTTATGGTGATGTGGCTTTTCAGGTGGCCTGGAACTTGTTAGCAGCCATTTCTGCCTTTTCATTGGGGGAATTCAATTATAATTTTATGAAAATGCGTCTTAATTTTTCTTATTTCATTAATCTCATTTGTTATCTGGGCCAACTAAATCGTGGTTTCATGGACTTTTTCTTCATGGTCATCTGCATTCCTTTTTGTAGCAGTCTTTTTGTGATTTGGAGACTTGTGAACATTTACTTGTATCACACTCGTGCTGATGTCTGATGATCACATAATTTCTTCTAAGGCATGCTTGTGAGCAGTCTGTAATATTTTTTTCTTCATCATAAACCCAATGCAATTATTGAAAGTTTTCCTGTGACCCGAAGTCGCTGTAATATGGTTGTTCATTATACCTTTGAAAATTTGGAGATTGAATTTGTACGAAAATGTTTATGGGATTGCTGATGGAAATTCTGTCAATAGGCTGATCTCTTTCATGAAATTGTGTTAGGAAATGGGATGGCCTGATCATATGCAAGTTATAAAGTTAATTTTCTCCTTTTTTTTAGTAAAAACATTTCTTGTAAAATAAAGAAAATTTAAAATTTTAAAGAATTTAAAATTAAAATTTTTCTCTATCACAATTATATTTTCGTCTATTGTAGCACACAGTTAAATTAATACACAATAGAACTTTATATCTTATAATCTAAAAAAAAATTATAATAAGATCGTGCAATAAATGAATACTCTGATTTTATTTTATAACACCAATTAATACTAATTATTATAAATATAATGTTTTTATAAATATATTTATTTTAATGCCAAAATAAATTATTAAAAAAATGCTTTTACTTTACTCCGTATATACCTAACCAAACAAAGGAAACAATTCTCCTGCGTTTATTTTGCAGACAACCAAACAGGATCAAAGTATTTAGAATGCATTACATTTACTTTACATTGTATTTACTTTACATTGCATTTCTTTTTCAGGCAACCAAACAGCCCCTAAATATTTTTTTGCTCTACAGGTAAAAGGTGGTGATATTCGTGTTTTTGCAAACACATCCCTACTTTTGATTCAGAAGGATTGCTCTTCTGAGATTCGGTTGCATGGCTTCAAAATGTTACAGGTGTTTTTTTTTTGCTGCAAAAAGTTGGTAATTTCTAGATATTAGTTGACATTGAAATTGGTACATCCTATTGATTGCATGAATGCCAAAACAAAATTAGTATATATCATCAATCTTTTCTTAGTACAAATGTTGGCTCTTTCATTCTTTCCTTACTAAAAGAATTTCATACAGGAAATATGGTTTTTATACAAGCCTCTTGCAACTTAACTTTTACCAGTATGATTCTGACCACATCTATATGAAATTTTAGTTAACTAAAAATTCATATATATTCATGGGTATTCGGAATACATCTATATGAAATTTTAGTCAACTAAACATTCATATGTATTCATGGGGTTATAAGAACCTGCCATATTTTCTTCTCTATTTAGTTACTTTGTTAGTTATAATTAATTTTTTGATTGAAAAGTATGTTGCTAAATGTTCTCATTAAAAGAAGAAAAACATGTCACATCCCGTTTTGGCCCCTCATAGTCAACTTGAGGTGTAACAGAGACAGACAATCCAATCATATATACTTTTCATTAATACCCATTATTAATTACCTTTCTCAGGATCGAGTGTGTAGAAAATTGATTAAATATTCAGAAGCATGCACACTATTCATAAAATAAAATACAAAGATTTACTATATAAACTTCAAATAAAATTGTACATACTCAAAATCTTTAATTTACAGTTTATTTAATCTATCTTTTATCTACTTTCAAAACTATACATACAAAAGGACTATTTATAAGGTGCATATGATCATCTGCCTTAAGTCTCATTGGCTCTTTTTCCTTATGACGACGACAAGCTTTTACGTAATAGGTCATCACCTTCCCATCGGCTAACCATTTAATTGTCACGACCCAACCCGACTGAAACGAATCCCTTCGCGTCGGGCCGCGACAAATGTTGAAAATCCAGGATCTAGTTTTGGAATTTGCTTCAGACTTTCTTCCAGATATTCAAACAAATAAAAACACAGAGCTGCTATAAACTTCAAATACATATAAAGAAATGCATCAGCTATTTTCTTCTTTCTTTCATCAAAAAATCATATACAATACAGTGCACGGCTACAGACAGAAAGAACAGAACAGAAAGCCATGACTGTACAAAAATCAAAAAGTACAAAAATACCTAATCACTGATCAGACACTGAACGGCTAATCCAAGACTTCATTCCCTTTCCCAGAACCTGAAAACTACGCAGAAAAGTAGGATGAGCTAACAGCTCAGCAAGACTACAATCGCCCCTCAAAATATCCAGAAATTCACCTCAGAAAATACATCAGAAGCAGTTATTCAAGTAGCCGTACATAAATCGTATAGCAGACAGAACATATACTTGATCAAATAGAAATCAAATCACATATATATGAATTCAAATCAGAGTGCAGAACAGATCTGATAAAACTTTCAAATCACAGAACGGATCGGATCGTACAAATCAGAATTAAAATCAGATAAAATCACATTTTAGATATCATATTTCACATATCACATATCAGATTCAAATATCAGATATCCCTGAACCAGACAGAATCTCAACGGATTCTGGTCCCTTATGCCTCCCTTTCCTGACACAGACAGAATCTCAACGGATTCTGGCTCCTTATGCCTCCCTTTGTGCTTATAGCACCAGAACATAATGGATATACAGAATTTTCAGAACATAACTTGTTTTCTTTTCAGATTTTCCTGACACAGACAGAATCTCAAAGGATTCTGGCCCCTTATAACTCCCTTCTGATATCACAGCACATCAAAACATTCAATTCAGAAAACCAGATTTCGTCAGAAAAATCGTCAGCGGCATAACGTCAATATACAAAATTTACATAAAATTCACAGATTTAGAAATTTACCAAATTACCAAATATAGTGCCAAACATCATTCTAAGACTTTTATTGTACTGAAGTAATAATTTCAGACATCCAGATAAATTGTTATTCAATCAAAACCCCGTAGAATTCAAAATACCCGGTAAACATTTTCCAGAAAATATTCAAAACGTGCACAAATATCATCTCGGAAACATACCAAAAGTTACGCGGTAAAAAGTTTATCAGTACAAAATGGAATCAATTATTCGCTAATGGAAACAAGATCCGAAACAGAAAAGTCATCAAAATCTTCGTTTCTGAAAATTGAGAAAGGCGGAATGTGCCTTACCTCGAGTCGGTCAACTTTCTCAACTACAACTACGGACGCAACTGGACAGAAGTCACCCAAAAATCATTTTTCTTCCTTTTTCCTTTAGTTTTCTCTCTCCTGGGCTTTTCTCTCTCTTCAAAAGATCTCAATCCCATATATATCCAAACTGATCGTCCTGGACGATCCAAAATTGTCCCGGGACGATTTGGCCACTGGACGAATTTCGTTCAGACGAAATAGTTATCGTTCCCGGACGAGTTGCTCTTTGGAAAAATTTCGTACGGACGAACCCCAGTTCGTCCTGGGACGAACTTCTTTGTCCAGAAATTCCTCTACAACCTGTACCGATCGTCCCCGGACGATCCAACTTCGTCCTGGATGATCCTGGAAGGAAAAACAGCTTTCACGTTAATAATGGCCCTTTCCTTTAAGGTTGAATTCCAACATACAAACTTTTTTAGAAGAGAGTCAAGTAGCTCTTTTAAGGTCTCTTTTATGAACTGTGCATTAGCCCAACTGTTTATTATTATTATTTTTTTCATCCTCAACTTGTATATCATGTTAAATATTATTATTTTTCTTATGTCTGCAGCACTTAGTTCGATTCAGGTGGCATGAATTTAACATCCAAGAAAGAAGCGCGTTTGCTAAAGTTGCGTTTAGCTTAATAATGGAGATGGCTAACCCTCTTGAGGAATGGGCTTTGAAGAGCCAATCAACAAGCCTTGTGGCAGAGGTGTTTACATATTGAATGGTTATCTTTGGCGCTTGTGAGAATATTATTTTGTTGCTCATGGTATGTGCACCTTTATTTCTTGTCTTTTTGCATGTCAGGTGGTTAGAAGAGAAGGTGTAGTTCTTTGGCAAGAGCTGCTGCCATCTTTAGTTTCTTTGTCGAACAAAGGGCCTGTGGAAGTATGATATGATATTCCTCAACAAGTTTGGCTTTCTTCTGTTGATCATCGCTTAAGCTCCTGATGTAGCAGTGCTTCAATTAATTTCTCTTTATAATCAGGCTGAGTTGGTTTCTATGATACTGAGATGGCTTCCCGAAGATATTACAGTGCATAATGAAGATTTGGAAGGTTTTTCTTGAATCTTTTTTGTAATAACATGCTTCGATGTGTTCTTGAGCTTGAAAATTACCACTCTTTGATCATTTGATTTTTACATGATATTTACGGAGCCTAAGCGCAAATTTGCTGGAGGTAGCACAACTAGTTGCATTATATCAGTATATTACAATTGATTGTTTTTTTTTAATAAAGTATATAGGTATTTTCTCTCAGTATCAATATCTGAAGTTTGTCAATGGTTGTATGGGTATGAATTGCTCAGGTTGGAGTGTATCCAAGAGACTGAGAGAATCATGTTAGTAGAAGATAATACATGTTCTGTGCACAGTATAGTCCAACATATTGATGCAGCACAGGAAGTTTTTGAACCAACTAAAAGGAGTCAGATCAAGAAGAAGACTGGATACATTACTAGGAGAAGACTATGAATTAAAATATTTATCTGAGATTTCAATTTTTTTTTTTTTGTTATAATTTTAATTTTTCATGCTTTATGTATGTGTCTTTATTTCATAAACTTGTAGAGAAAATTTCAAAATTTGATATTTGTTGGAGTTTGAATGTTCAAATCAATAGGAAAATTATTTAATCATGGAATAATTGATTAATTGCATGCAAATAAACAATTTAATTAAAATTTTCATGCATTTATGGCTTGCTAGGAGAGGGAAATAATTCCGTCAATCCAAAACAAGGGGGCTGGCCCCACTCTTTGTCCATCCTTCACTTTCTGTCCTATTTACCATTAGAGTTTTTATTTGAAAATATTTATATGTTGATTAGCCGAATGAAGAGGATTATTGCTTTTGAAGAAAAAAATTGGAGTTTTCAAAGAATGTGAAAGCTCGGCGTTCGACCCATGCAAGAGGATATTTGGTGATTTTTCTTAACTTACATCTTTGGCCATCGATAGGATTATCTTATTTTCATGCAATCTTTCAATTTCTTGCTGTAGGATTTTTGGTCTCATCTCCCTCTATTTACTCACAAAGTTCTCTCAAATTTTCTCCTACAAAATCCTAGCCTAACTTCTCCTTGAAGTGGTCGGCCAAGGGCCTCTCCGGCAGGACCTAGTCTTGTTCCATAGGCCACTAGACTGCCTTAAATCTTTTAGAAAATTGTGAGAAGCTTCAAATCTAATCTAGAGACATTCTCCTATCACCTATAGGAGTTTTCCCAAAATTTTCCTAGACCTAAGCCCCTCACCTAAAGCCTAAATTCTCACCTAAAGTTGGTCATATTGGGTTGCATAACCTTGTCTTGTTATAAAATCCAAGAAAAATGTCTAAAGGCCACCAAATTTCATGAAACTTTCTAGATCACATCTAGACGCACCTGCCTATATTTTCTGTGTTTTGAAGCCCTAGAGGAACCTAGATTCTCTATACAAAAAGCATAAAATCAGTTCTATGATTTTCATGCTTGGGATCCACCTTCGCTTGGCTGACACCCTTATGCAAGAAGAACACTAATGAGGAATGCCATCAAACTTAATCTTTTGCCAGTAGCTAATAGATTTGTAGCCAATCTAAGTTTCTTTCCTTCAGGGAAGTAACGTCCAATTTGACCAGTACCCTAGGCATTGATGGCATAAATAGTCTAACAGTAGCAACATCCACTTGAAAGGAGGATGATAACTTGTGCTTATAAGTTAGCAGGCTTTGGCGAAATATTTGGGTAAATGAGAGGAGTCAAGTAGAGGAACATGATTTTTATACCCCACCCAACAATCTCAAAAAAGGATCAGGTATCACAGTACAGGGGAGATCCCACAGAGGGAGAAACCTTAGAAATGGTAGCAGCCATCGGAGGAGCATCACAATGTGATCATACATGAGTAGTCAATGAAATGACAGGATAGATACTTTGTGAGAGGGAGTCATGAGAGGAAGTGAGGTGGTATGATGTCGGAAGCTTGAAGTAGAGCATAATTGAAAAAGTTTGGCTAGACCGAAAAGCAAGGGTAATAGAGTAGGTGTCAAGGTCAAGCTCCAATGCAAAAAGCTGTGTTGAATAGGCGTTAGCACATTAACACCTAGATGCGCATGATTTCAAGAATGAAAATGGAATGCTGAGCAGCAGGGGTGAGTTTAATGATACAAGCAAGTGAGAACAATGAGAGAGTGTGCTGAGCACCAAGCTTAGAGAGCATGCAGAAGTAGCAAGTCACAAGGATGATTTAATCTATTGTGATAAGAGTTTCTTCATCCATTTGATATCATAAATCTTAGATCCCTTTATTTGAATCCATAAAAGTTTGATAATTTTATTTAGTTAACTTTTTACTCCCTTTTAAGGCATACTAGATCTAAAGTTCACATAAAAGCACAGGTAATTCTAAGAAAATATTAATCTATGTTTAATATTTTGTTAGTTAACTCACATGTAATATAACCTAGCGTTTTTTTTTTTTTTGAATTTATTATTATTACATATAAACATTTTTGACATCTGATATCAATATTATTCTGAGTTTATGGCAGGTGATCGTAGACGGGTATTATTACGTGGACTGACAGAATCCTTGTCGGATATTTTACCACTTTTATATTCTGTACGTCTCATCAACTATTTCTTTACCTCTATACTGCTTTGATCTCCTGCCCCTGACCTATTCTGGGGCCAAACAGATCGTAAAGTCACCATTCTACATGACCATAGTGGTGTTTTGCTTTATTCTATAATTATTGAAGAGAACTGTGTCAGAATGCTTCGTTTCTTCTTCTGTCTTAGGCTTTATTTAGGACGGCTTTTTTGTTGCTTCTTAAAACAGTTTTTTAGTATAAAAATAAAAAATTTAATACTAAAAAGCTGCTTTAAGAAGCAACAAGAAAGTCGTCTCAAACAAAGTTTTAGTTGATGCCAATTGTGCAATTTATTTTTATAATGCAGTTACTTGAAAAGCATTTTGGAGCTGCTTTGAGTGAATATAGCAATCAACAACTAGATGTAGCTAAGAAGCATGTGGCTGCTGTGACAGCAACTCTAAATGCCATAAATGCATATGCAGAATGGGCGCCCTTGGCAGACCTTGCCAAATATCACCTTATTCTTGGGTATGCTATTTTGCACTTTTCTATTTAACTTTTGTTAGTTGGGATATAATTTTCTCGTTTTGTTGGACAGATGTGGACTATTGCTTTCTTCTCCTGAATTTCGCCTCCATTCTTGTGAATTTTTCAAACTCGTGTCCCAGAGGTACATTAGTATTTGGTCTTTCAATATTAATTTGCAAATTAACAAACTTATTTTCTGTGAACTTCCAATTTTACAGGAAAAGGCCTCACGATTCAACTGCATCTGAATTCGATTCTGCTATGGTTAATATCTTCCAGGTCTTGATGCAAGTTTCTTGCAATTTCTTAAACAAGTACGGGATACAAGCTGCCATTGCTGATGAAAGTGAATTTGAGTTTGCTGAGCGAACATGTGAGAGTATGGTGGCGTTGGGTACTTCACACAGGCAATGCATTGCTTGCGATGAGAATATGACCTCTCAGTTTCTTCAACTGGTGATCACTGAAGATAATTTCTAGATAGTTTGAAATTTGTTCCTGTTTTTTTATTTTTTTCGTTTTTTTTTTTTGTTTTCAACACTCCACCTTTGTTTGGGATTATGGCGTTTCTCCAATAAACACAGCTGATTACAACTAACCCCGTGAAAGCCCCTTTGTAGGAGCACATCAAACAATAGTAGTTCTAATATACCATTGAAAAAATCTAATGAAAAAATTAATCAAATACTTGAGAACATTTATTTTTATGGACTCAGAATTGAAGTTGAAGTCTTCATTGCCTCATTAGCTTGATCATCGGGGAAATTGGACTAGACAGTTGAAGATAGGCATTAATCACTTCAAGAAGTCCTCATGATGTGAAACATAATCGGAATTGCACAGAGAAATAATAAGACAACCGAATAAGCAAGTCAATATAAAGATTAACGAGTCACAATTAATGATTTAATGAAATCTCAATTGCAAAGTTGCTTAGGCAGTGTTAAAAACTCATTAGGCAAGACAATTTAAAACAATAACAAACATGCGAGTAATGACGAATGCACTTTAACAATAATCCGTGGGTTAATATTTGGAAAAGTCACCTTGAGTTTCCCTCTCTCAAGCTCTCTTGCGGATAAAGGAAAAAAAAATATTAGCAATACTGATGTGATCACCACGAGGAAGAGGGAGCTTAAAATATCGTCCACGGGAAAGCTAGTTAGAGTTGGAGGAGTCTGTGGAAGGTGTAAGAGTTGCCACTTGGATGGAAGGTAATATTCGTCGATGGTGGTTGATAGAGAAAATAGTATCCGATCCATGAAATCTTCAACAGTGGCGTCGATCTCTACGTTGACGTCACGGAAAGGCGATCTCAAAACGTCCGCGCGTCCTTTGGAATCAAAGACGAATCTATGATCAACATCTGGATCGGCCATGCATAGTTGTCCAAGAGAAAATGCATATAGAGGGAGAGGAGGAGGGGGTCGGCCAAGCTAAGGGGAGGAGGAGAAAACTAAAATATGAAATTAATTACAGATTTAATTAATTTCAGATTTAGTGAATAATTATGGATTAATCTCCTTTGAATTTTGAATTTGAAATAAGTGGAGATTAGGAGGGAAAGTGGGGAGGGGATTGAATTAATTAGATTTTTAATTTATGGGATCTAATTAATTAAAGGGGGAGCTTGGGTGGCCGGCCAAAGAGAGAAAGAGAGAGGGGTTGGGTTTTAATGAGGTGGGTGATAGGAAATACTTGAGTTCACAAGTAACCCTAAGGAATATTTGAGTCCACAAGCAAACCTGATCACAATTGGAGTGGAAAACAACAGGAAAACTGCTGTTTTCAGCAGTGGACAGCAGCCAATCATAGGGAAAACAGCGAGAAAGCTGAGAGAAACTCAAGTAAAGACTTGTATTTCACTAGTAGATGAATAAAATCAGCAAAGATACAATTGTTCTTCAATTCGAGAGGAAGAACAACTCTCCAAATCTCCGGCAACGCCAAGAGCCCAAAGCAAGAAAACCTATATCTCAAATTCAAGATTCCAATTCCAGATCATCCCCCTTTCCCTTCTAATCCCCTAATTAATAATAATGGAGAAATACAAAATACATAAACAACCCTTCCATTAAAAAAATTTCCCTCCCACCCTTGCATTAAGCCCACGTGAGCCCCCTTGGACTTCCGCCCCCCTCTATCCCGTGTTTCTTCCGCCTGGTGTAGACCCGGACCGGTCCAGGCTGGACCGGTCTAGCCGGCCCAGGACCGCGTAACATTACTCCCCTCTCAAAAACTCACCTTGTGCTCAAGGTGAAAGTAGGGGAATTGCTCTTTCACTCTTTCAAATGGCTCTCAAGTCGCGTCGAAATCAGAGAGGTCATTCCATTGAATCAGCACTTCCTTATTGCCTTCTTGATTTGATCTTACCCCCATAAGCTCCAGGGGTTCTAACATCACTTCCCAATCCTCCGTCATTGTTGCTGGTAACTCGGCGCTAACTGCATGCTCCCCTAGAGCTCTTCTTAGTTGTGACACATGGAACACAGGATGTATGGTAGCGGAGGGGGGTAACTTTAGACGATACGCCATTGCTCCAATCTTCCCCAAGATCTCATAGGGACCAAAGTATCTCGGGGCCAGTTTCTCGTTCCTCCTGCTAGCCGCTGATTTCTGCCTATAGGGCCTTAGCTTCAAGAACGCTTTCTCCCCCACTTCATATTGTATGTCTCTTCTTTGTGTATCCGCTCGCTTCTTTATTATTTGTTGTGCCCTCTCCAGATGTTTTTTTAACTCTTCCAGCACCCGGTCCCTCTCCTTTAAGTACTGTTCGACTGAAGAGACGGGTGTGTTTCCCTTCCCATAATGTACTAAGTGTGAGAGGTCTCTTTCATAGAGCACCTTGAAAGGCATTTGGGACGCCAAATGGTACGAATTGTTATACCAGTACTCCGCCCATGGCAACCAAGTAACCCACTTTCATGGTGTTTTAGAAGCAAAACACCTCAAATATGTCTCCAAGCTCCAGTTAACCACTTCTGTCTGTCTGTCTGTGGATGGTACGTGGTGCTTCTCTTGGGAATTGTGCCCTGCATTCTAAAAAGTTCTCTCCAAAATTGACTGAGGAACACTTTGTCTCTATCCGATACAATCGATTATGGAATCCCGTTTAATCTAATCACTTCCTTGATAAATGTCGCTGCCACTGATACTGCAGTGTAAGGGTATCGTAGGAGGATAAAATATGCATACTTACTGATAAAATATGCATACTTACTGAGTCGATCCACCACGACTAAAATGACTGTGAACCCTTCTGAGCGGGGTAGGCCGTCGATGAAGTCCATAGACACTTCCTCCCATACTCTGTTTGGAAGTGCTAATGATTGGAGTAATCCTCTTGGTGCCATTGCCATGTACTTATTTCTCTGGCACACCTTACACATTGCCACAATCTCCTCAACATCCTTATATATCCCCTTCCAGTAGAGCTCTGATGCCAACCTCCTATATGTCTTGTGTACTCCTGAATGACCCCCAACTGAACTGCCGTGGAATTCCTGCAATAGGTGAGGAATGTGTACTGATGTTCGTGGCATCACAAACCTTCCCTTGTATAATAGCCTCTCTCCCTCCAGATAGTACCCTGAATGACTGCTACTGTCCTTCTGCAAACTTTCCCCGATCTTCTTCAACTCTTCGTTCTGCATGCTCTCTTCCTTGATGTCCCCACAATCAACCATCAGGGGTACTGAAACTGTCACCTCCTGAAGTTCCCCCACACACCTAGATAAGGCGTAAGCTGCCTTATTCTCCACCCCAGGCCGATACTGGATCTTAAAATCATAGCCTAACAGCTTTGAGAACCATCTCTGATGCTCCTCGGTCACCATCCTTTTCTCCAACAGGTATTTCAGACTCCTCTGATTTGTACGAATAATGAAATGCCGATCCAACATATAAGGGCGCCATTTTTGAATGGCCAAGAATATGGCCATCAGCTCTCTCTCGTACATTGACTTCAATCTAGCCCTGGTCGATAGCACCTGACTGAAATATGCTATAGGCATGCGATTCTGCATCAACACTGCTCCTAAGCCATATCCCGACGCATCAGTCTCAACTATAAAGATCTGATTGAAATCTGGAAGAGCTATCAATGGTACTGTCGTCATAGCTTTTTTCAACCTCTCAAAAGCTTGTGTTGCCGCCTCTCCCTATAGAAAGTTGTCCTTCTTCAGTTGCTCAGTCAAGGGCCAGGCGATGGTGCTGTATCCCTTCACAAACCTTCGGTAGTAGCCAGTCAATCCTAGGAAACCCCTCAATTCCCTTATGTTCCTAGGCATTGGCTATTTCTGCATTGCCTCGATCTTTGACTGGTCGGCCGCCACTCCCTCTTCAGAGACCACATGCCCCAAATATTCTACCCTGGACTGGGTGAAACTGCACTTCTTTAGGTTAGCCTTCAGCTGATGGGCTTGTAGTATCCTAAGAACCTCCTTCAAGTGCTCCTCTTCCGTTCGACTGTACACCAAAATGTCATCAAAGAAGATTAGCACAAAGTACAAACTTCCTCAGATGCTGACGGAACACTCTATTCATCAAGGAATGAAAAGTAGCCGGAATGTTAGTGAGCCCAAACGGCATCACCAAAAATTCATAGTGCCCATCATGCGTTCTGAATGACGCCTTCTGAATGTCCTCCTTCATTCTGATTTGGTGGTAGTCAAACTTCAGGTCCATCTTGGAAAATACTACGGCTCCGTTCAACTCATCTAGTAACTCATCGATCACTGGAATGGGAAATTTATCTGGTACTGTCTCCTTGTTTAGCGCCCTGTAATTCACGCAAAACTTCCAGCTCCCATCCTTCTTTTTGATGAGTAAGACAGGACTGGAGAAGGGACTCACACTATGTCTGACAATCCCTGCCTCCAACATCTCCCTGATCAGCTTCTCAATTTCTTCCTGAATCTGGGGGTAGCGGTAAGGTCAAACACTAATCGGTGACACCGCGTCCTTCAGAAGGATGGCGTACTCCTGCTCTCTAGGTGGTGGCAAGCCTTGTGGCGGCTGTAACACCTCTTTGAACTGCTGTATGAGTGGTTGCACTACCAGTGTAATGTCTCATTCTTCCCCCACAATGACCCTCTCCAAGCTTTGCAGCTCCATTAAGTATCCCCCTCCCACCTCCTGTATGGATATGATAATGGATTTGAGAGATAGACCTGCCCTAGATAGCCTTGCATCACCCTGGATCATCATCCTCTGCAGAGCGTACCAATTGACTTTGGTCTCCCCCAAAGTCTGAAGCCATTTCATCCCCTGGATGACATCGGTACTCCCCAACTCTAAGGGAAGGTAATCGGATCCCTTGAATGGACAATACCACTCCCCTGCAAACTCCTTTCCCCATCTCCACCTTCCCCGTGCCCATCATCACTCCATATCCTCCCATGTCCACTAATTTCACTCTTAACAGATGTACAATCTAGTTAGAGATGAAATTGTGTGTGGCCCCACTGTCGATCAACACCACCGCCTACTGATCCCCTATTTCTCCACTCATATTCATGGTGTGATTTGGTGTGAATCCCAGCACAGAGTTTAGAGAAACCTCAGCTACGTCCAGATGTAGCTTCTCTTCTTCTTTCTCCCCTATCCCGCTCTCGCCTCCCTCCTTAGTTTCCTCGTCATCACAGACGGTGAGAACCTGAAGAGTTCGGTCCTTACACCTATGTCCTGACATGTACTTCTCATCGCATCTGAAGCACAACCCCTTAGCCCGCTTCTCATGGATCTCCTTCTCCGTTAGCTTCTTAAAATTCCTTCCAGGCCCCCCTCCTCATGTCCTTTCCTTTGGTGCTTCTCGTGGTCCTCCCTGTGCAGCTCCTTTGGGGGCTAGGAAGGTAGTCGTCATCTTGTAGGATCCCCCAGAGCTACTGCTACGAGCTCCCCTCTCCAGGTGCTTCTAGTCCTCCACCAGCTGTGCCAACTCCATGGCCTCCCCCAAATCGCGTGGTCTCATCACCCTGACGGATGCCCTGATCTCCGGTTTAAGCCCCTTCATGAAGTTCCCCTCCAGCACGGTCTCAGAAAGACGATCCAATCTGCTCGCGAGGTAATCAAACCTGTCGCAATAATCGGCTATCGTCCCCTCTTGTGTCAGGGCAAAGAACTGCCCGTAGAAGTCTCCTCCTCTACTGGTTAGGAAACACTCTAACAGACAGTCCTTGAACTCCCTCCAGCTTCGAATGGGCCTCCTCATGTCCTGCCATTGGTACCACGCTAATGCTTTCCCTTCCAAACATAATCCTGCAGATGTCAATTTCTCCTCCTCTGTCAACCCATTGACCGCAAAGTACCGCTCCACCTTGTAGATCCATCCATGTACGTCCTCGCCCTCAAAGATGGACATCTTCAATTTCCTCACCCTCGGATCTCCCCCGTTTCCCCTAACTCCTCCATATCCTCCCATTCCCGAGGGGAAAAGCTCCCTAGTGGTCACGATCTTCCCTCCGCTGATCGTACCCCTGCCCTTCCTCATACTCTTCCCTCCTTTCCTCCTCAGCACCTCGACGGTAGAACTCATCCCTTCTCCCAAAAAATTCAGCACCCCTTCTCTCATAGCCCATGCTCATCTCTTTCCTAGAAAGCAGTTCTAGCGGAGGCATTCCGTCATTCCCATCAAGGATCTCCACTTTGGTAGTCTCCCTCCCCCTCAATGGGTTCGGGTTCCCGCATCTCCCATTGTCGCCGATGGCTTCCCTTGCTTCCGATGTCGTCGGATTTGGTTTGCCCTCTAACATATTCTTCATCATTTCTTTTAATGCAGTGAAAAACCCATCCATCTTTTCATGGATGGATGCGAATTGATTTTGAAATTTAGCAGTTCTTTCTTCCAAATCGGTCTTCAGTTGGCCGATTTCACCCTCCAGAACTTCTACTTTCCTTCCGGCCATCTTCTCTCTCAAGGTTGCCAAGAAGTTCTCTTGCGGAAGAAGGTTCCTTGCTGAAATTTCTGAATTTCAGCCGCCGATGGTCCCAAGACAACGCTCTGATACTAATTTGCTAGGAAATACTTGAGTTTGCTAATAACCCTAAGGAATACTTGAGTCCGCAAGCAAACCTGATAACAATCGGAGTGGAAACATCAGTGGACAGCAGCCAATCACAGGGAAAACAACTAGAAATAGCGAGAAAGCTGAGAGAAACTCAAGTAAAGACTTGTATTTCACTAGTAGATGAATAAAATCAGCAAAGATATAATTGTTCTTCAATTCAAGAGGAAGAACAACTCTCCAAATCTCCGGCAACGCCAAGAGCCCAAAGTAAGAAAACCTAGATCTCAAATTCAAGATTGCAATTTCAGATCATCCCCCTTTCCCTCATAATCCCCTAATTAACAATAATTGAGAAATACAAAATTCCTAAACAATCCTTTCATTCAATTTTTCCCTCCCACCCTTGCATTAAGCCCACGTGGCCCCCCTTGGACTTCCGCCCCCCTCTCTCCCGTGTTTCTTCCGCTGAGTGTAGACCCGGGCCAATCCAGGCTGGACCGGTCCAGCCGGCCCCTCCTGGGCCGACGTAACAGTGGGCCCAAGCAGTTAAGGTGATTGAGGGTTTAAATTTGAAATTGATTTCAGATTTAATTTAATTGAGAGCTTTACTTAAATTAGGGGAAGGTTATTTAAGAGAAAATTCAAATTCAAATATTTTAATTTGAATTTAAGTTTACTCCTAATTTAGTGGGCTAGATTAGGAAAGGTTTAAAGATGGAATTAACTTCAAATTTTTTTTTTTTGGGGGGGGGGGGGGGGGGGGGGGTGAATATGGGGGCCAGTGGCTGTTGTGGTGAAGAAGGGTCGGCGGGTGGGGGAGCCAGGTGGTGGGCCAGCGGTTGGGCTATGATTGGAGGCCGGCGGGTGGTGGGAGAGGAGGGGGTTTGGTTTGCCATTGGTTTTGGGAAGGTGGGTGGGAGAGAAAGCTCTTGGTTTGGGAGTAAAGGGGAGAAACAAGGTGGCGGGTTGGAGGAGGAATAGGGGATCAACTAGGGAAATAGAAGGGGAAGAGAAAGAAGAAGACTGATCACGAGTCCCGACTCCTATCGGCGGCTGGTGGGTGATGCTTGGCCTTCATCTAGGGTTCTACACTCTCTCTAGAACTCACAAAGAGATCATGAGCAAAAGCTGAATTTTTCATATCAATAATCATCATCCCAAATACAATAGAAATGACCTATATATAGGTCTCACCAAAAAACAAGAAACAAAGACTAAAATGCCCTCAGGGCTACAACATCAAATGACCACCCATAAGGGTAAAACAGTAAAAACTGAAAATAAAAATAAACTATTACATAAAATGACTAAAAAATATAAGCTCTTGATCATAGGTGAAGAAGGGTCGGCGGGTGGGGGAGCCAGGTGGTGGGCCGGCGGTTGGGCTATGATTGGAGGCCGGCGGGTGGTGGGAGGGAGGGGGTTTGGTTTGCCGTTGGTTTTGGGAAGGTGGGTGGGAAAGAAAGCTCTCGGTTTGGGAGTAAAGGGGAGAAACAAGGTGGCGGCTTGGAGGAGGAATAGGGGATCGGCTAGGGAAATAGAAGGGGAAGAGAAAGAAGTAGACTGACCACGAGTCCCGGCTCCTATCGGCGGCTGGTGGGTGATGCTTGGCCGTCATCTAGGGTTCTACATTCTCTCTAGAACTCACAAAGAGATCATGAGCAAAAGCTGAATTTTTCATATCAATAATCATCATCCCAAATACAATAGAAATGACCTATATATAGGTCTCACCAAAAACACAAGAAATAAAGACTAAAATGCCCTCAGGGCTACAACATCAAATGACCACGCATAAGGGTAAAACAATAAAAACTGAAAATAAAAATAAACTATTACATAAAATGACTAAAAATATAAGCTCCTGATCATAGCAGTCGATCTCCGGTGTCTCCTCTGATAAACGTGTCGAAATCTCCTACTGATGTCCTCATCACCTCATGTTTGATATACTACATCATTCTGTTGGGGCATGAAACTGTCATTTGAAAAATACGTGCAGTGATTTCTTGATGAATCTTGAAAAATGATATAATGGCTCAACATTAAATATTATGTATCATTGGAAGCCAAAAATATCTCCTTCCGATCGAATCTTGCATCTGTTGATGCCAATGGTAGAATGGGTTGGCAATGATAAATTAAAAACACAATAATTTGCACTACAACTAGTAGAGTTTTTGAGGGTGCCTCAACCAAGTAACATAGTTGCGGCAACTTTAAAAATTGGACCAATACTAATATTATGAGGCAATTCATTTACAGGCCCATTAATCTTAGTTGTCTAAGATGGTAACAAATTTTTATAGCTTTCAGAGAAAAGACAAATAAGTGGTGCGTAGAAAAGTAGATCATGGTTTCAAAAAATTAGCGCCCATCTTTTTTGAAAGGGTTTGTTTTGAGTTAGATTTTTAAAAAAACTTATTAGTTTGTAAGGAAGACACTATTCAAAGATTTCTTTCTCATTTTATGAGGACTTTATGATATGGTTTCATGTTTTCCATAGACAAGAATTCTATGGTTACTTATGCCTCCCAATTATAAAAGAGAAATTTCAATTAAAGTTAGTAGATGTTAATAGATTTGTATATCATAGCAATAATTGTTTAGGATAGAGAAAATTTATTGGCTTTTGCTTAAAGCTTATGTTGGGGGAATGATGATGAACCCAATCAAGAACTAATGTTTCCATTGTACCGAGTTGCTATGGACCATAGTTTTTTTAGTCAACAGAGATAATCAACCCAACTTGACCAATCTTTATTGACAACTATTAGTTGTATTGTTCAAAGTGACCTTGTGGATCTAGGAAGTGTTTGTTGACCTTAGCTAAAACCATAAAAAAATGGAAACTAAAAACAGTGTGGCTGGGGATATGGAGAGATATGGGTATTATAGTGAGAACGTATGCCTGTTCTTCTACTCAGCTTCTTGCTCGACATGCATGACTAAAAGATATCGGGTTTTTAACTGGTAACCTTAGAAATGATGGTGACGTAGCTATACAGTTGCTGCAGTTATGCTGTCTAAAAGCCTAATAGTATTCTATCTGCTATCGATAGTCAATGATCCCTCAAAAAGAGAAAAAAGAAAGAAATTTCAATCACCTATCCTCTGTTAAAAAGAAGAAAATATAGCCACTTTTTGCCTTAGGTTCTACTTTTATTTGTTTTCCGATGTCTTTCATAGCTAGCATGTTTAGATAACTGACCCTTGAAACAAGGAAATCACTCTGCAGATTGCGGAATGCAAACATCATTAACTGTACATTATGGATGGCAGGGAATGGTTTGAAGATTATTGTAGCAATGCTTTTTATCCTGCCGTATGAGGCTCCCTTTTTGACATGATTTTTGGACATTCTTGCTTTCACTCATTTTTGACTTGAAGGAGCATTGTAGGGACTATCTTGTTAAGCGTATTTCTGTTGTTGGTAACAGCATACTTATTATTTTGTAGCTCATTTTTCCTAGAATTATCCTTTTTCAACATTCTTAGACATAGCAAGTTTGATTTAGATTTCACTCTTGAGGTTTTATTTTCATGGTCTGATGGTTCTGAGCCAATTGGCATGGGCATAGGGTGGTGATTGAATGCTTGAGTTTAGGGCTGTCACAAGTTGACTCGACCCCAAACCCGAATCAACCCGACTCCACCCGAAAAAATTCGGGTTTGGGTCAACCTGTTTGTGAAACGGGTTGGGTTGACCCGGCTAACCTGGATTCCACGTGATGACTCGACCTAGCCCAGTTGACTGTCAACCTAGCCTGCTTGATAACTCGACCTAGCCCGCGCTGCCACATGCTTGCCAGCCCAGCTGCTAGAGGCCCCTGCCACCTGCCCCATCTCCTGCGAGCTCCTGCCTCCTGCCTCACGGGCACTTGCGGCCTTCCAGGTTGTACCCCGCCTCCGCTAGTCCGCCTCACTTGCTGCATGCCGGCCTCACTCCTAATCCGTGTGATGACTCGACCTCACCCAGTCCCGACTTGTCGGCTGGCCCGAGCAACTCATCGACTGCGCCCACGGAAGGAAGGCATAAGTTCGGGTTCACGGGTCGGGTCGGTTCTGGGTTGGAAATCCTCATGTTTGGGTCAACCCGTTTACACCCGGGTCAACTCAGGTTGGACCCAAACCCGACCCGTTGACCCAACTTGACACCCTTGAGTCCATCTTCACCAAAATGTATGGATGCAATTAACCCTGCTCTTTTTTAAATTTACAAACAGAAAACAAGTTGAGTATTGTGCTTTGGGAAGTAGCTAATACCTGTGTTATTGGTGCAGTTATAGAAGCTTTTATTCATTTGAAAGTCTGTCATTGATTTCCACATCTATCGGGAGGAATAAATTTTCAAACAAAAAATATATATATTTTTTATTACTGTTTTGCTTCTCTTTTTTATACTAAAAAACTGATGATGTTGACTAAATGCTAAACGATATTAATTTATACTCTCCAGATGATGGGCTATTTTCAACATTACAAGTTCGGTCTCCATTTCCAATCTTTAGTTTTCTGGCTGGTCTGTATACTTACCTCTGTGATATTGTCCTTTGAGCATCATTTTCATAAGTATTTGTCTTTCAAGATAATTTTTTACCTGTAACAGACATTGATGAGAGATTCTGTGTCCAAAGGAAGGCATGTTGTACCAGCCAACGACCCTAATATTGCTGTTGATAATCTGGGTTTGGTCTCTACTCAGGCAGATAAGGAGAAAAAAAGGTTGCCAAATTTTGTTAATGATGACGCCTGTGCTGTTCTTTTGGATGTGTCTCTCCAACGATTGATTAAGAAAAGTAATGAATCTGGCTATGCATCAAATGATGTTCTAGAACTATGGAGTGATGATTTTGATGGAAGTGATTTCAGCCAATATCGTTCTAGATTGGTATGTGCTCTCAATCTTCTCAATGTTTTCATTGTGAATTACTTTTTTTGCCACTTTCTATTATCTCCTTCAAACTCATTGACCTACAATAGAGCTGTTGTCTCATTCTCTTATGTGAAATTTAAAAAATTCTTCTAGGGGAGGTGCAATTGCATCTAATCTCTGCATCATGTTGTAGATATAATTAATATTTATTCCTTATCTATCTTTGTTATTAATAATTTGCCACATTGGTTTTAATATTTTTAATGTTGACATCTAAATTTTGTCCATGAATTTTCATACTTCCATTTTGAAAAGGCAAAAGTTTACAGTTTATTGTAACCTGAAACTAGAGCAGAATGCTGGTAGATTGCTTAGGTATTGGTGAACTTGCCCTAATTGCGAGCTTGTGTTCATGTGATTGAATCATGGAAACAACTTATCTCTAATTGGCAAGATTGCATTTCTTAACCTTCTCCATATTATATGTTGATGTGAGCGGTGAGCCTAGTTACCTAGCACTCATTTAGTTTGTTGGAAGCTAGTTGGGTTGAGAACTATTGTTTGCATTGCTGGTAAAAGTCAATTATCAAAGAAAGAAGTTGAAGGATAACATTAAGCTTACATGCTTTGTTTCCATCCCATTTAGAACAACGAAATTACTCATGAAAGACCTATTGCAATCAATTTGAGCAAAAATTATCGAAAACAACGGACCATGAGTACGACGATACGTGAAGTTCCCAGAATGACCTCCATTCGTAAAATGGACAGCGTCATCGCATGTGGACCGTTGCAATTATTAGAAAGGAAAACCATATTGGTAGGTCCATACGAGAAATAATGACGAAAAAATATGCTCGCGCATCAGAGACTAAACAAAATTCTATATGCACGAGTGATGAAAATTTAGCTAGCGAGTCGATAAGAATTTAAAAGTTATGTTTACTTATTATTTTTATAAAAATTTTAAATTTTAATGTACAATTTTAAAATTAAGACTTAAAAGGTTTATTTTAAAATTTATATTTTGAAATAATAAATAAATTAAAAAAAATAATATTAAAAATAAAAAATGCAATCTGGCGGTGCACCTTGCAGCTCTCTTTTGTGTCCCTTTTTTTATTTACTTTTGTTTGAAAGAAAAAAAAGGAAAAGGAAATAATACATAAGCCCATACCTATCCTAAAAATCCTTACATAACTTTCTTATCACTCACCATTCAAAACTCCTAACAACTGCCAATGCCCAGGACCTCCTTATGCATCATGGTCTGATGGCCGACAGCCCCTAGCCAACCCCCTCACCTCTTTTTCGCATATGTTGAACACTGCCCTAGCCACCGGTCAACACAGTCTGTTGTTGACCGATGTTGTTTCCCTTACCCTCTCAGTCACCTTGCCCGACCACACCTGCAGCTGTCACATTGTTGGCCGACCGCCTCTACGCTCACGCTGCCTCCCCTTCTTTTTATTCCTCTCTCTCTCTCTCTCTCTCTCTCTCTCTCTCTCTCTCTCTCTCTCTTCTACTTCTCGATTCCTCCTCTCTTTCTTCTTCCCCTCCCACCTTATCTCACCTTCTTCCCTTACGTTATCTTTTTAAACAGAGAGAGAAAGATCCTTTTCTTCTTCCTTCTCCCATCAATCTCCCTTTACCTCTCTTTCTCACTCTTCTCTCCCTTTCTCTCTTTATAAAGAGAGAGAAACTATCTCTCTCGATCCCCTTCTCCCTTTCTCTTCTCTGTCTCACTTTCTCTCTCTAAATGGCAAGCAAGGAAGAACTGTCTCTCTTTCTCTCTCTAAATAGAGAGAGAAAGACCTTTCTCACTGCCACCTTTCCCTGATCAACCCACTCAACTGCTTCAACCTTTTCACGTATATACTTATTTCACGTTGTCTCTACGTGTAGCCACTCAGCAACCTAAGCATCCTCATCGCTACAACGCTTAATTTTATGCTTCTTTTTTAATAGCCAACATTCAATTAAAGCATTGCAGGTTTTACCATCATATTTTCAAAATTTTCTCTTAAGTTTGAGGCATACTTTCCTATCACATAACAAGCTTGATGCATTCCTCCACTTTAGCTATCAAAGTTGAATTTTATTGATAATATCCTCATCTATTTCATTATCGCTTTGAACAATATAACCAAGATATTTAAAATGCGTGCTCTTTTAATGACTTTATCACCCAATGTCACACTCCCATAACATGATCTATTGCTGCTAAAATTATACTCCATTTATTCGTTTTAGATCTACTCGAATGAAATCCTTTAGACTCTAAGGTTGACTTCCATAACTCAAGTTTTTAATCAACTTCCTCTCTAGTTTTATCAGCAAGATTAATAACATTATCCAAAAGCATACACCAAGGTATGTGCTTAAAGCTGATCAATTGTTGTAACCTAACTAAAATAGAAAAATACTCGGGACCACCTTGTGTTTGAACACAAGTAATAGCTTTTACATACATATTGATGTGAAACATAAAAGGAATTGCAGGAATTTAATAAAAATTTGTTAAGCTTGCTAATTTTAAAATTAATGTTTTACAAGATTAGATTATAGGATTTCTTAGGTGTTGTTGTGCTTTGGCATGCAGTTACAAACTAGATTAGAAGGGCTATTTAAAATAACAACAAAATTATAGTAAAGCTTGATGCATAAATAACAGAAATCCACCGGTTAACAAATAGAATTTTCACCTTGAGTTTCCCTCACTCTCACTCTTGAGGGTTGTTTTAGCAGAAGAGTATTTTCAACAAACTTATGGCGCCACTAAAAGACAGAGGATACCTGCAGTATTGGCCAACAAAAACTTAGCCGGAGGGGAAGAAGTCGGTGGAGGTTAAAGAACTTGCCACTGCTCGAAGGTTTGATTCTCATCGATGGCTATCGTCAAAGTGAAGAGGATCCGATCGATGTAGTCGTCAACGGTGTGGTCAATCTCCAAGTTGAAGTTGAAGAAGGGTGAACTCAACACATCTACTCTTACTTGATGATCTTATACAAATCTATTCTCTTTTAGGATCGGCCATTCATGGGGAATTAGCCGGGGTTGTGTAATTTCTCCCTTGGGTCGTATGAAATAAGGGAGAAGAGAAGAAGAGGAGGAGAGAGAGGTTGGAGTGGTCGGCCATGGCTAGCAGAAGAGGCTTCTTTAGTTTCAGCTTTTTGTTTATGTGGGTGGAGGGGCAATAAATTAAAATATTTCAGATTTTATAAGAGAAAGGAGGGCATAATTTTGAAATTCGAATATCCTTTAATGGGGGAAAAAGTGCGGCGGTCCACCTTGAAGAAAGAGTGTTGATTGATAACCTTAATAGGAAAAATTAATTAAAAGAGAGGGAATTATTGGGGGGGGGGGGTGCTGGGGGCGACCAAAGGAGGGAGTGAAAGGGTGTCCACATTCGATGTATGTGGATCCTTGCATTAATTGTTGATTGGGGGAATTAAATCTGAATTAATTTCAGATTTGCGGTAATTGGGAAACTTCCTAAAATATGAAATATTAATTAGGAAATAATTTGAAATTCAAATTTCTTTGAATTCGAATTAGAATACTTTCCAAATCAATAGTTGGCTAATTTAGGAAAGTAATGAATGTAGGGGAACAAGGGGGACGACGGCTAGGGCTTGGGGAAAAGGGCTTAGGTCGGCGGCTAGGGGTGGAGGAGGAGGGAAAGGAGGCTTGGCCGTTTGCTTTTGGGTGGGGTTTGGCCGGCGGTAGTGGGGGATTAGGTCGGCGGGTTGGTTGGAGGGGAATAGTGGTCGGTGGTGTGGGAGGAGCGGAAGGAGGCTTGGCCGGCAGTTTGGGTGGGGTTTGCCGGCGGTAGGTGAGAAGAAAGGGTGGGGAAAAAGGAAGGGGAAGGGGAAACCGAGAGCCCGGACTCTTCTGGCGGCTGTCAGGCATTGCTTTGACCGTCTCTATGGTTCTTTCTTCTCACAAGAGCTCATAAAGAAACGAAGAACAATAGTTGAAATTGCATTCATCAATCATCATCCCTAATACAAAAGTTAGGGCCTTCATATATAGGCCTCAAGGAAAAAAAGACACAAAATGAAATTTTCCTCTGGGCTACAACATGAACTAATCCCTCTTAGGGGTACAATGGTAAATCAGAACATAAACGAAAAATAAAATACATAAATCCATCACAAATAAAGACACTCTTAATCGTAGCCGTCGATCTACGATGTCTCCTCTGATAGACATGCCAGAATATCCTGTTGGTGTCCTCATCACATTTCCTTAATGAATTTAAGTATATTAACTCATTTCTTTTCATGAATTTTGTAATGCACTTCTATTTAAACTTTATCATATGCTTTTTGTAAATCAATAAATATCATATGTTGATCCACCTTACTCTCTCAGTCTCTCTATACTTCTCTATTGAAACTCTCAATAAATGCATAGCTTCCGTAGTATTGCGTCACAACCTATGTTCAATTACTCTTTGTCGTAATTTTAATGTATGCCTTATTAACTTAATTTCTCTATAATTGGCACACTCTCATGCATCACCTTTTTATAAAAATAGGAACCAACATGCCACTTCTTCACTCATTTGACATCTTTTTAGACTTCAAAATAATATTAAAAAATTTAGTAAGCAAAAAAGTTCTTTGATCTTTTAAGTATTTCCACGCATATATTGGAATATCATTAGGTTCTATGGTTTTTCTGCACTTTATTTTTTAAAGATTCTCCAAATTCAATTTTACTAATGTGATGATAAAAATAAAGTTTCTATTTTATTTAGAGTGTTAAGGTCATAAAATCAACCACATTCTCACAATTTGCATTGCAAATTTTATTAGAATATCTTATCTACCTATGTTGAATATCCTCTTATAAGAAAAATATTTTTTTATCTCTGTCCTAAATGCTACTTCATTTGAACTAAATCATTACTTCTCATATATATATATATATATATATATATATATATATATATATATATATATATATATATATATATATATATATATATATATATATATATATATATATATATATATGAAAAAATGGTTTTTGTGTCACTCACTTGCTACTTTGTCTTCGCACGCTTAGATATTAGTCAAGTCATAAATTGCCTTAACGTTCGTTGGTGTTTTGTTTGGCGAGACGCGTGGAACCCCCTCATGCTTTTCTTAGCATGGTAGGAGGAAGCTCGTTGGTGACATTCGTGAAACTGTGAGCGAAACTTATTAGTGATGTATTTGACACGATGCATAGAGCCCTATACACACTTATTTAGCTTGGAGGGTGGAAGATCTTTAGGCGACGTTCGCGACGTTACGGGTGAACCCCATCAACGACACAATCGATACGATGAGTGTAGTAATGTATATATTTCTTAGCGTGACAGGAGGAATCTCCTCAGCAACATGTGTGGTGCTATTGGATAATTTACATGTTAAATTTGTTACGTAGATACAACATACGCGCTTTCTTTGCATTGTGGGATTTTTGAGAATTATGGCTTTGATGTCATAGGAAATCGAGTTTATACGTCTTTCTTGGCGTGGTGGGCAGGCCCAGAGTGTCACGACCCAGGCCAACCCGACTAGCCCGAAAATAATGGGGTGGGAACAGTCAGTCGTATGGAAAACACGTGTAAATCATAATCAATTTCATTTAAACCTTTATAACATAACATAAACATCATCCTTTAATATTAAAGAGCCAATAAAAACATCAAATTAAAGTATTCCAAGTTTGTTTTTTCTCTCACAAAAAACTAAAAATATAAACTGCAACACAATTACATAAACTCCAATAAAATGTTCAGACACAGGTACAAACCACTGAACTCAAACTCAATAGAAAACATAAAAACCTTTCTTCCTTAGGTCCTCTACGACGGTAGGTATAATGTCGTCTCGTAGCCATCACTTCTTAATAATTTATCCTGAAAAATATTTCCAATAATAGGATGAGCCAATGCTCAGCAGGTGAAAAATATTTATCTTAAATTCATGAAATATTTTTTTTCTCTTTCTTAAACATGTCATTAAGCATCAAAATGAAACAATAATGGATCATAATAAATATTTATAGATATGATTTCATAAAATATTTCATAATCATTGTTTAAAATATTTCCTTAAATCCTTCTTTCTTTTTTTTTTTCCATAAACTTTCCTTTTTCTTAAATCCTTTCATTAAATGCATAATTTTCATAATCATAATATGATAAACACTCGTCTCGGAAGTACCAGAGTTTTGTACTGATCATGTACACAGTCATTTAGCCATTTCCTTTATCATTTGGCTCCGAAGAACTCCATTATCATTTGGCTTTTGCAAATCCCGTTACCATTTGGCTCCGTAGAACCCCATTATCATATTGGCACTTCTGGATTAACATACACATGCACTTTATAATACTTATATTCATTAAGGGATTAAAAACTATTCAATACATCGTATGATCTTCAATGTTTTTCGGGTAAAGAAAACTTTGTATCTTTTATGCCTTAAATTTGTTTAATTAACTTGAACATTTTAAGTAACATGTCATACATATAAACGAGAATTGAAAAGCTAGAACAATAATAAAAAATTCATGAAGATTAACTTGTAACCTTTGAAAGTGCAATATTACATAATTAAATTTCATAAACTAAATTTAAATATAATCACCTGCTTTGCAAGTAGCGAACAACCACCACAACATTGCACGACGTTGTTTAACCACTTGTCGTCTCCTTAATTCACACCTAAAGATAATTATAACTGAACTAAGCTACGTCACAATTATTTTCAATAATTAAAATAATTAATTTTCTATTTTCGAAATTATTTAAAATCCAAATTTTTGGAAACCCTAAATCTTCAATTTCGCTCAAATTTTTATTTAAAATTATTCCTAAACATAATTTAATAATTATCTTATAAATTTTTGGATTTAATTAATTAAAAAATTAAGAAAAATAAATTTTTTTATAAAAACTTGAAATTGTTCTTTAGAAACGTTCTTAAGATCCATAAAAATCATTTTTATAAAAGTTTCATAAGGAAATTCAACTTTTAGGTAAAGCTTTAAATTTTGATTTCCAAAAATTCTCAAGGAAACCTCATTTCTATCATTAAAACATTTCCCTAAATTCTTTCTATTGATTTTGTAAAAAGAAATTTGGAAGAAAACGAAGTTTTGAAAAAAATCCTAGAAATTTCTTTTCCAGATGATTTGAGATTGAGAGGGATTTGATTTAAAACAATCGTACCTTAAGATTCCCCTCGTCGTCCTCTTCGTTTTGCACTAAATTCTTCGCCGGAAAATCGCCGCCGGAGAGCCCGTCGCTGAGCCCTAGCTCATCCGCCCGTTTGCCATTTGTTCGCTCCCTTCTCGGTTTGGCTGTTCGTGCGAATGAAAAGAGAGGGGGAAGGGTTTAGTTTAGTATAGTAGAGAGAAAGGGAGTTGCCAATTGACTTTTTTGCCCTCACTTAAGTAAATTTGGCTTAAGAAACTTTTTGGATAAAGTTGGCATTTTTAGACTTCTAAAATTTTTATCTCTCAAAATATACAAAATTAATTATAAGTTATATACATCAAAGTGATCAAAATTTTGCGTAGAATTTTATGAAATTATTTTCGTCGAATTCCGTTAACCATAAATTTTACTTAAGTCTCTTCGCGATGCATCAAAAAGCGTGTGACGACCTACGATCGTCTTTTTCGGGTTTTACACAGTCCCTGTAGATTTTTCATACACGGGGGAGGCACTCAGATGTTGCTAGAATTCCGACTGAAGAAACTCTTAAAATTACAGTATAAGAAACCAAAAATTATTAAAATGCAGGTAATCGAAGAAACAATTACACAAAGCTAAACATTTAAAAGTAATGCAAGTTATAGTAAAAAAATAGAAAAGTAAACAATCAACACAAATACATGATTTATTGGGGTTTTGTACGACTTGTTAGCTCGCTAAGGAGCACGAACAAAAACTCACTAGAAAAACCCTAAAAACTCACAATGAACTCAAGCATCCTTAAAATTTGTGAAAAAAGTCTTCCCACCCTTCATATTTGTAGGGAGGAAGAAGCCCCTGTCATGTTAAAAATGATATAAATAATATAAATAATAAAAAATATGGCATGTAAAAAATGTGTAGCACTTGCTCGTCCCAATTTCACCTCGCCACTAGGTCCGTAATATTTTTGGCAAGTAAACATAAGGCGATCCTTAAAAATTTTAAATTGCAAAATACTAATGTAAAATGTAAAATGTAAAATTTGTATAATAGTCACTTACAAACATTGCGAGGCGATTTCTAAATTATGATGTGCAAAGTCTCGAAATTCACGCAAGGATTGTAAAGGTTTATAAAATCAAATTAGGATATTTTTTAAGTGACATGCATGCATCATGAGGTAATCTTTAAATTCTATTAAAATGTATTGAGAAACATGCAAATGCATTCAGTGCATTGGTTGTTCTACACTAGGGGTGTAAGTGAGCCGAGCCGGCTCGAGCTCGACTCGTTTATGGACTCGCGAGTCGAGCTTATCGAGTTCGCGAGTCGAGCTCAAGTTCAAGCTCGTTTAGTAAACGAGCTCGAGCTCGAGCTCGAGCTGGCTTGGCTCGTGAGCTCGCGAGCCGGCTCGATTAAATATTAATATTTTTAAAAATAATTTTATTTTATTTATTAAATTTAAATATTAAAAAATAATAATAATAATCACCCAAATTTTATTTAAAACTGAAATATTTCATATTTTTATAAAAATTTTGTTTAAGTTTTAAAAATCCCGCTTAAAGTTTAAAAATCCCGGCTAATTTTAAATTTTTTTTAAAAATCCCGCCTAAATTTAAAAATTCCCGCCCATGGCTGGCGAGCCGGCTTGAGCTCGTTAACAGTGACACGAGCTCGAGTTCGAGCTCGAGCTCGAGTTCGAGCTCGCTTTCTATCTAACGAGCCGAGCTCGATAAGAGCCAAAACTCGACTCGTTTACACCCCTATTCTACACATGCACCATACAAATGCATTGAAAATTGTATAATACACTGAAAATTATATGAGAAAATAATTTATTTTAACCAACAATTGTGACAAGTACTTAAGTTTAGCATTTGAGAATGCTGTGCGGATTGAAAAATATTGAAATGAGATTTAAATTTCTCATCTCAAAAAACATGTATTTACTTCAAAGTGCGCATCTAATATTTAGACACATGTAAATACTTGAAGTAAAAATGCTTTGAAAATCATACGTGCATAAAGCATGAACGCTTTGAAAAGTATGCGGGAATAGTCAAAGTACGCGAATGCACTATGCAAGTGCATTGAAAAGCCTCATGAAGAACAAAGCCTCAGCAGTAACTAGAGGCGATGCATAGTTTAAATACATGAACATATACTATAAATCATATAAGGTTGATAATGGTGACATTTTTATCAATCATGTAAGCAAGTTTGCAAGGACTCATTATGAACGAAACATCAATACAATTTTCTTGCATGCATCAATTGATAAAGTTGAAGGAAGATACAACAATATGTTTACAATCAATAATACAAGATTTCAATGAAGGAAGTAGCATGAAGTCATCACTTTGATTGAAATGCAAACTTCAATAGGCGAGTTCATTATACAAGTCATAAGTCATCCTCAAAAGATGGCAGAATAATACTAATCTATAATGAGAGGCACATAATCATGCAAATAAACATAAATTCACAAATTAAAAATTTTAACAACTATTTGTCACTTTTAATTGAATAGAAAATACCAAGGTTTAAAATTGCGTAACTGCGCCTCGAGGCGGTTTTCGTCCGTGAGGCGAGGCGTAAGCCTCGAGGCGGTCTGAGGCGTAAGCCTCACGAACACAGAATTGCGTAAATGAAAAATTAAGGATTTTAGCAGGAAAATAATAGCAATATTGGAAAATAAGAAAGTAGATGCAATAAAATTATGTCCCAAAGTACAAAATCACAAAATATCAGTTTAACAAAACTCCCAAAATACAAAAAACATATAAAATGAAGTCATATCCCATCACAAAATATCAGTCTTCAAGTGAATCTTCTTCTCCAATTGTATCTATGAATGCCATGTCATCTTCATCTTCAACATGACTCACTTTTCTCTTCCCTGTTCATTAAAAGAAAAGATTATTAGCATATTAATTGGATGAACCACTCATTATCAGGCAGACTGGCAGAGAACATATACCTTTACTTGCAGAGCTAGTAGATGTGTGTGGTGTGGTACTAGTGGATGTACCCGTTTGATCTGCTTCGCCCCTCAATACATCCACATTTAGATCTTCTATCTGTAAGTCTGATAATGGCAAATCTGCCTCATCATCTATGAACCACTCATTATCAGACGACACATCATCACACACCAACGGGTCCTCATCATCTTTCAACCCCTTATTCCTCAACCTCCTATCTCTTAACCTCTTGTTGTGCATTATGTATACGAGGGAGTTCATTCTGAGTGTAGATAGTCGATTTCTTCTCTTCGTTTGCACTTGACTATATGTACTCCAATTTCGCTCACACCCAGAAGAAGAACAAGTGAGGCCCAACACTCTCACAGCAAAACTCTGTAGCTCAGGGGTGGAATCACCAAATTGGATCCACCATTCAACTGTTTTCAAGAAAAAATATAATCAAAATTCAGAACTGAATAAAGTGTATTGCATTTACCAAATTAATTATACCTGGAGACCGTTTAGAAATGGTTGCTTTTGCTGCATTCAAACCAAAAAAACCCTCTTTATTCCGGAACAGAACAAGCTGTAAATCTGCAAGCTCCCTATCTGCCTGCTCTGGTATTAATCTTTCCATACAGTGATATAGACCAAGCTTAACCTCCGGATTTGAAGATTTTTTCTCTGAATATTGAAATTGAGGGTTGAGATAGTATGCCGCTGCATGTAGATGTCGGTGTAACTGCACATTCCAACGAGCATCAACGATATCCCAAATCTCCCTATAACTTGCCTCCTCTCCTCCCAAGTTGTGTGCAATCATCTCCTTGGCCTCATCCATAGCATTATAAATAAAACCCATAGCTGGTTTCTTCTCTGCATCCACTAAGCGTAAAACTTGCACTAAGGGTCTCGTGCTCAAAATGACATAGGTTACAGTAGCCCAAAATTTATCATTCAGAATTATCTTTCTTATCTCCTTTCCCTCACTCTTCTTCCCCCAAGCAGAGTTTAGCCATTCAGTTGATGTAAACATGGCTTCCAAAGGTTGCCTCACCTCCATCAAGCTCTGCAGTGTCAAATAGGAGGTGGCAAACCTACAGTGCCCAAATGTTAAAACTATGAACATACAGTTGGAATGATTTACAATGTAAAAAATATGAACATACCTAGTGGTTGCAGGTCGAATGATTTCTTTCTTTGAAAATCTTCTCATTAAGCTTAAGACCCAAGAGTGATTGTAGATGAATTTTGTAATCTTCTTCGCCCTAACAAGAGCACTCTTGTGCTGATGTAAGTCACCAAGATCCTCCAATATGAGATCAATACAATGTGCTGCGCAAGGTGTCCAATAGAGGTGTGTCCTCTTCTCCATCAACATCTGACCAGCTGCTTTGTATGCACTGGCATTATCAGTCACTACCTGGACAACCAACTTCTCTCCAATCTCCTCAATAACTCCATCAAGTAAATTAAAAATAAATGTAGCATTCTTCACCTCATCAGAAGCTTCAACAGATCTTAAGAACACTGTACCATAGGGATTGTTGACAAGGATGTTTATCAAACTCCTACTCTTCATGTCAGACCATCCATCTGACATTATAGTCACACATGTCTCAATCCATGTCCTTTTAATCTCACCAATGGTTCGCTCGGTGTTCTGCAACTCCTCTTTTAAAATCCAAGTGCGCAACTCATACATAGAAGGTGCTTTCAACCCTCTTCCATACAATCCTACAGACCGCATCATACTGAAGTAGGCAGGCGATGTAGCAACATTAAATGGTATTGCATTTTCAAGAAAAAACCTCCCAATGTCCATGCAAACCTGTCGCCGACCCTCTCTAGAACCACCTGCAGGCATCATATCTGCTTCTCCTCTATCTGCTCCTTCAGTAGTCATGTACTGATCCATAGGACCCCGTGCACCTCTATTATGTATAGTGGAGGAGCCCTTTCCACTCTCGCTCCCAAAATAGGCACCTTGGTCGTCCCTTTCATCAAATTGCTGCTGTTGTAAGTGTTTGACAGTGGTAGTTTTCTTCATGTAAGCACATATTTCTTCCTTCACATTGTCCGACACTTTTGCACAAGGTGCTACGTTCTTGTGAGAGCATGATAAGTGCTCCTTCATGCGGGTTACTCCGCCCTTCACAACTTTCTCACAAAAGTTGCACTTTAAATATACATAGCTCTTCTCGCCGCCGCCAATGTCAACTTGTACACTATACTTCCAAGAAGGGTCCCTCCGCAATGACGTATTCGTCTTTTCTTTACCTCTAACCATGTCTCCTAAAGCAAAAAAATCAAATTCATTCCAAAAAAATAAAAAAAAACTAAACCTTAATTTCTCTTAAACTTGCAAAATAAATCCCTAAACTTAAAAAAAATACCTAAAATCGAATGTGGAGTACTCCTAGAGGGTGGCCGGAAGTTTTCACTTCGCCGGAGAGGGGCGGCGCCGGCGGGAGGAGCGGCGAGAAGCTTGGCCGACCGTGCGGGACGCGTGCGGTTTCGCGAACAGAGAGCTGGGAGGGGTTTTTTTCGGAGATGAGGGAAGCCGTGCGGGATTAAGGGGGAGAAAAGCCTTCATTTTAAGTGGGTGGGGCCGATTCAATGAGGCGTACGCCTCACCCAGAATTGCGCAATTGCTCCTCTGAGGCGCGCCTTAGTCCAGGTGAGGCGTACGCCTCAGCCAGGTCCAGAATTGCGTAAGCCTCGAGGCGTTTTTTGGTGAAATTGCGCAAAGGCGCGCCTTGAGGCGCGCCTCTAATTGCGCAATTTTAAACCATGGAAAATACTAAGAAATTCCTGTGTATGGTAATTTAATGGCCTTATATTAAAAATAATGAATAGAAACTTTGCAATATAAAATTCATGTGATCAATTGAATTTACGACTATGGAAAATCGGATTGTGTCAAATGTGTTAAAATCAGTACACATACAAACCTATAATAAGAATTTAGAGAACATAAATTAATTAAAAAGAAGGAAATCATCAAATTAAGCTTCTTCTATAATGAGATTACATCTCTCGAAAATCTTTACTCCCCGCTTGATCTAAGTGAGCACTTGATGAATTGCACATTCAATTAGAAATTTATTTAGAAAATACTTAATTGTTCTTTGTCGTGAGCCTTCTATTTATAATAAAAAATTGATTGAATTTCTAAATAAAAAGAAAAATAGAAAAATAAAAGTTACTGACCAGAAAATTTGAGTGAGAAGGGCGAAATATCTATATGCAGTGTGTTATCCTAATATGATACGCTTTTTGAAAATTTGACGTGGATCACCCAAACTCCCTCAGCAGAGCAAGGGCGCTAATTTTTGGATTCACACTAATTACCCTTGGTAAATTTGATATGGAGAATTGATAGTTCTTCCAATGCTGCAGCGTGAAAGTAGGCATTGTGAAAGTGGATCATCAATAGAAAGGAGGAAGATAATAAATTGAAGTTAATCGTCTTTTTAAATTTAGCTTTAATGTGTGGTATCCATGGACCATAAAAGTGATTATTCTTCTTGTGCCTTAAACATTTCACAGATGCAAGCAGAGACAAGTTGAAGAGCAATAAAAGCAAAGATTGTACTATTTTTTAGTTAACTGGATAAAAGTAGGCGTGTAACTTTTTTATTAATGACTGTAGATTTATTCCAAGCTATAATTTTGGGTATTCATGATCTTAACTCCTGAATTCAAATAGTGATGTGCTTTGTTGTTTGACAGATTGGTGAAGTTGAAGGTTGTTTTTCTTCTATTTTTTGTTTTGTTTTGTTTGTTTGCTTAGTCTGATGATGGTGACATTCTTCACGCAAGGCTTTTCTGGCAATACCTGTAGTCTGTACACTTATGGTTTTTCCATTGAAATGCTTCAATGTCTATATATATATTTTAATGCAGTTGGAGCTTATCAAGCTTGTTGCTTCTCAAAAGCCAGTACTAGCTGCAGTTAGGATTTCACATAGACTTGATATGGTTTTGATGAACTTTGCCAAGACAACCATACACTCTGAGGTTTAATATCTAAACTACAGCCAACTTTGTGCTGCTTTGACTTTCATGACAATCCAATTCAGAGTTTTCAGATCAACGAAGTCATATACTTCCCTACATTTATTTAAATCATACTTGTGAATAGTTGTGTTAAGGCTATTGATGATGATTACTTTTGAAATTTAGACGGTGGCTTTGTTGGAAAGCTTGCAACCTGGACTGGAAGCCATTGTGAGTGCAATATTTGAAGGACCCACTGAATTAAATAACTATACATCTGAAATCAAGTTCCAATTGCATGGGATTCTAGAAGGTTGCCATTTTTTAATCCAGCTTTTCTTATAACTTTTAATGCTATGCACAGAAACATACTGAATCTAGTTTTTTGTGTGTTTTCAGGTCTGCTTCAGAAGCTTCTTGCACAAAAATGGACTGAACCATCACTTAATGTATTATTAGCACATTATCTGGATTCGTTGGGCCACTATTTGAAAATTTATCCTGATTCAATTGCTCCTGTTGTCAATAAGCTTTTTGAACTGTTGACATCTCTTCCATTGACGGTTAAGGTTTTTGCATAATTTTCTTTCTTGTGTTAAGATTATCAATAGCCAGCTATCTTCTGTTTTCACCCATTGCATGGACAGGGCCCCTCAAACATTGCTCGTCATGCTAGATTACAAGTATGTACATCATTTATTCGGATTGCCAAATCTGCTCACGAAAGCCTTCTCCCTCATATGAAGGTAAATGCCTTAGGTATTCCTCACTGGAAATTATCAAAAGTTGTATTTAACCATTGTAACTAAAGAATTTTGTGAATTGCTATATACGCAGAAGTGGGGCTATTGATAAGCTCACCTACATTTGACAATACTGTTATGTATAATTCTTCTGTATGAAAGCATGCTTCCTACATTTATGGTGATGTGATACCACTAGGAGTTACTCGCGAAATTAAAAGGAACGATTAAAACTTGCTAATGAAAATTCTTGCTTACAAATAAAGAAGAGTTGGGAATTCAAAGTCTTCAACTTGCTTAGACCAAAGAAGAGCGTTTGATATTAACCGAAAATCCAATCAAAATTCAAGACAATAGTAAATACAAAGTACACATAACATAGTCCATCACTTAAAAATGAGAGGTTCACCTTTAGTATCTTCTCACTCAATCACTCTTAGGCATTAGCGGAGAAAATGAATCATACGAAGAATGATATTACCACTAGGAAGACGGCGCCGAGGACCTTCGTTGATGGAGAAGTAGCCGGCGGTGGAGGAGGCGGTGGGTGTCCAATGATTATCCAACAACCCGGTTGAAGGTGCTCTTCAATTGATAATGTTAGTTGGTACAAGATGCGGTCGATGTATCCTTCCACAGTTTCGTCGTTGCCAAAGAAGACGTCAAAGAATGGGGACCCAAGAATATCCGTCCTTCTTTGCTCGTCGAAGACAAATTCGAGGTCGACCTCAGGATCGGCCATGCACCAACGATGAGATTGGAAGAGGAGGTCGTCGTCGTTGCTTGGCTTCAAGTTTCATGAGCAAACTAGGTTTTCCCAGGAGAGGGGATACAAGGGAAGGGGGTGGCCAAGGTAGGGAGAAGGGGAAGGGGGGCGGCTTGGATGAAGAGTTTGGGTTAGGTTAGGAAAGGGGGAGTGAATAATTTAACCAAATATGAAAGTAATTTTAGATTTTTAAGTGGATTTGACGGGTTTTAATTTGAATTTTGAATTCAAATTAAATTGGGATAGAGCCCTAATTGGAAGCAATAGGAATTAGCCCATTAATAGGGAGGCCGGCGGTATCAAGAGAGGAGCATGGGGAGGATTTTAAGAAGTTTTCAAACAAGGTTTGCCAAATAGGAAAGTGATGAGGACATCGACAGACGCTACCGACACGTTTATCGACGAAGGAATCGCAGATCTACGACCACGATTCAGCGCCTCTACTTTTGATTCAGATTTCATGATGTATTATTTAGTTATTTGCTTTTTTCCATTTTACCTCTTTGGGGAGTTGTTTGTCATTGTAGCCCAGAGGGCAATTTCATATTTTTTTTTCCTTTCATGAGTGGAGACCTATATATAGTGGTCTCATATGTTGTAATGGGTTAATGAATATTTGAATGAAAATTTTATGTTTGTCTTCTTCTTCTTGCATGAGAGCTAGAGAAGTGTGATTGAGCTCAAGGTGAGCGAGTGCATCACCCAGTAGTCGTTGGAAGCGTCCGCGACTCGTGGCTTTATTTTATCTTATTGTCTTCTTCTCCAACTCTTGTTTTCGTCCTCCCCACGCCAATCTCTACCTGTGATTCAATCCTCCACCACTTCATCCACTAGCATCACCACATCAAATCCTACCAATTGCCAAATCCCCTCACCCGACGACAAAGCCCCTCCTCCTCCTTTTGGCCGCCAGCCACCATCTTGCCTCAAACCATGAGGATGATATCAATCATCATAATGGCTCATTGATTGAAGTGTAGCATTAAATGCAAGAGTTACTGAATTTTGAAATTCAAAAACTTATTTGCAAACGTCCAAATAAGGAAGTTTTTCGAATTCAAAATTCGAACGAAATCTAATTGAGTGACTCATTATTTTCCCCCCATAAGTTTCAAACTCATTTGGAAAGGAATTACTCTCCCTAATCACTCCTCTCCCTCTCACAATGCCGCCGGCCCTATGAGGGTGAAATCCTCTTTAATGCTCCATTAATGCATTCAAGTCTCTTGATTTAAAAAAAATCCAAATTCAAATTCCCTCCCTCCAATTTGCTTAATCCTGAAATTAATTTCAGATTTGTGAATTAACTCCCTCTCCTTCCTTCTCTATGCCGCCGGCCATGCTAGGGCTAAATCCTAATTAATGCTACTTTATGGCATTGATTACAATCGATTTGAAATTCAAATCCCAAATTGATTCCCTCCTAATTTAATCAAATTCTGAAGTTAATTTCAGATTTGAGTAAATCTCATTCTCTCCCCACCTAACCTAAATTCCCTCACCCAAGTCACCCGCCCCCTCTCTCTACCTTGGCTGCCTCTCTCATTGTTCCCTCCCTTGTGAATTTTGAAGCCAAGAGAAGAAGAAGACAACGCCTTTCCGACTCCACATCAATGACGTATGGCCGATTCTGAACTTGAGGGTGGATTGTTTTTCGACGTCTACGGCGACATCCATATCATCCGTTCACCGTTCTTCGACATCGGGTTTGGCCCCGACGACATTGTTGAAGACTATTTGAACCGCATCCTTCCTACGTCATCGACAATCAATTCCAAGACTACGATTAGATCCTTGTTGGCCACCCATCACCCTCATCTCCACCGGCTACCGCTCCACGAACGAAGGTCTTCGGCGCGGTCTTCCTAGTGGTAATATCTTTCTTCGTAAGGTTCATCTTTCTCCGCTAAAGCCTACAAGTAGTTGAGTGAGAAGGCCCTCGAGGTGAACCTCTCGTTGTTAAACGTTGGATTATGTTATGTGTACTTAGCATTTATTCTTGCCTTGAACTTTGAAGGAATTGTTTGGTTAATTTCTATTGCACTTCTTTGCCCTAAGTAAGTTGATTACTTCATATTCATAATCTTCTTTTATGTGCTAGTGGTAAATTTTGATGAGCAAAGCTTTATTCAATTGTCTTTTAATTTCTAAAGGTAACTCCTAGTAGTTTCACATTAGAAAGAGAATAAACAATCCTCTCTAATTTAAATTTAGATCAGATTGAAATTTAAGACTTGTCTTATTTGGAGTTTTGCAAATTTGGAAAGTTTTTGAAATTCAAATTTGAATTTCAAATAATTGAGAACCTTCTTATCTTGCTTGATTCAATCTAGGGAGCCATAATGATGTTTGGAGTCATCATAATGGTGGGGAGCCATGTGAGGGGCTGCGATAAAGGGGGAGGGGGTGGCTAGGCGTCGGATTGGGTGGGCTTGGGCGGCGCGTGGGCTTGAGGTGATGGAGCTAGGAGAGGAATTGGGTGGAGGGGGTTAAGCAACCGGTGGTGGAGGGCCAAGGAGGGGCCTGCCTGTGGAGCGGGGAAAGGAAGAGGAGAAAAACACAAATAAGACAAAAATAAACTAACTATGAGATGTGGACCCTTCCAATGACTGGTGGGTATTGCGCTTGCTCACATTGAGCTCTCTCTCCCTTCTCTCTAGCGCTCGCACAAGAAGAAGAAGAAACACAGGAAATTTTTTATTAATCAATCATCAAAATTCTTACAACACATTAGACCACTATATATATGTTTCAATCATGAAAAAAGGAAAAGTACGCAATTGCCCTCTGGGCTACAATAACAAGACAATTCCCCAAAGGGGTAAATTTGGAAAACAACAAAACTAAATAAACATAACATGAAGAAATGCATCAAAAGTAAAGGCGCTGAATCGTAGTCGTAGATATGCGATTCCTTCTTCGATAAACTTTTCGGTAGCGTCTGTCGATGTCCTCATTAGATGGTTTCACTAAAGCTTCAAAATTTAGTTTATTCTATTGAAAAAAATGGCGGAACTGCCGAAGCTATTTAGGTTAGTTTTGTAATGACATAAGCATGATGAAAAGGTCACTTGAAGTAGATTTAGGACTAATGCAATCTTGTATGCATATTTAGAAAGAAAAGAGGTAAAAAGCTGGTAAAATAAAGGAATTTTTGGAAAAAAAAAGAAGCTTAAAATTAGTAGAGTGAAGACTGAAAACATAAAAGGTATCCCATTAAGCTCATTTATCATTGATGATCTTCATTCACTAGTGTTGAAAGATAAGAGGAAACTAAATATTATAAGTTAGTAGCTTAAAATATACTATATAGAAGCTTATGGATTTAACGAGGGAGGGGATAACCAAATGAAAAGCTAGATGAGTAAAATAAAAAAGAGTCTTAGGTGTATCATGCTGAAGAAGAATATGATTCATACTTGAACTAAAAATTTTAGATCTATAGTTACATTAACTATATTCATGCATTAAAGTGCTGGGCATCATAGAAGTCATTTATAATCAACTTGGTTGTGATACAAATGAGAATGTTGAGGTGGATGCTTGGTGTAAATATGATGAAAAATTAGAATTGATCATATTAAATGGATGCTAAAATCATGTTAGTGTGAGAAATGATCATTTTGAGTAAATGGGTAGTAGCACCTACTTAAGAAAAGCCGGTAGAAACTTTTAGCTGATTTGTGCAAGTAAAACAGGCAACAACAGATTCATCAATTTGGCATGTAACTAGAATTAAAGCAAAAGATAAAAAGAAGCAAAAAGTGGCAGAATAACGGCAGCACACCTAGAAGTCACGTGAAAAAAAAGAAAAATAGATTTAGGAGGATTGAACCTTTGAAATTTAAGGGGTGTCCGCATGAGAATCTTCTAGAAGGCACTACTCTGATTGATGAACACATCAAAACTATAGACCTATGGTAGGCTGCCTCAAGGTTAGCTAATCAAATTGTCTTAATGTAAAGCTATTCCCACATAAGTACTACATGAAGGGTTGCATTGCATGTATGCATAAAAGGCTACACCATGTGATGAACATTTCATCTGGCATCCTTTGAATGTATGATGTTTGTTTACATTGTTGGCTATTGTTATTAGGGTCTAGAGATATTTTTTCCTAATTTTCTAGATATCCCATGGTCAGTTGGATAAATTCCATCTTGTTTCAACGTAAAATCTCTTTTAACGGATATTCCTTATGTGAATTGTGAAATATGAATAAAAGTAGATTGTAGAAACTTTTTCAGTTCTCTTTTATCATAGTTTAAGAAGTAGGTGAATCAATTACTTGTGGAATTTGATTGATTTTTATTCCTTCTGTCACTATCTTTTATTCCCTCTCCCTCTCACAAGCTTGCACTCTACTCATGAGATCCAATCTCTCTTTTTATCCACCTTGCTTAAGATTTAGCATTCTCTCAATATTTATGAGATTCCTCTTCGCATTGTTTCGATTTGGGAGCTTACTCCCCCATTTCAATATACTAAATAGTATTCCCTTAATTGAAAATCTTAATTTACTCCTATCAAAATCTTTGTACTATTCCACCTAGAAACCCTAATTACTCTTCCATCCAGAAACCATAAAGCTTCTCTTGTACTACCTTAATTCTCCCAATAAAAAAGGTGTCCTTTATTAGCAACCTCCATATGATTTGATGGTCACTCCTTCTATCTAAACTTGGAACAAGTTTTAGTTTTTTTGGTGTAGCCTAGGACTAGTTTGGGTTAGGTAGCGGAGAAATTCAGTGGCTAGAGAAATAATGTGCATTATACTAGACCCGATTCCTTAATAGCAGTTGAAATGCGGTTTAAATGGTGTAGCCCAGAACTAGTTTGGGTTAGGTAGCGGACTGGTTCGCTTTTTTTTTTTGAATACATGTTACATTCTAGTTATCATCATTACACCTTTTATCAGGGAAAATGCTTAAACTGAGGTTGATGTCCACCTCATCCACCAAAAAGAAAACATGCTTGCTTGCTAATAGCCTGTTAATTTTTCAGGGTATTGCTGATACGATGGCATTGCTTCAAGCACAGGGTCGCTTGCTCCGTGGTGAACATAATCTTTTAGGGGAAGCATTTCTTGTTATGGCGTCCTCTGCTGGGTACATAACTGTGACTATTTGCTTTTCTTCTAATCTTGTCCTCTCTCATTTGCTCTTTTTTCCACTATCCTTGACTTTTTAACAAAAGCTTGCCTTTCTTACCTTTTTTGAATCTTGATTGCTTTCTAGAATTCAGCAGCAACAAGAGGTCTTGGCCTGGCTACTCGAGCCTCTGAGCAAACAATGGATCGAGTTGGAATGGCAAAATGCCTACTTGTCTGACCCATTAGGTCTGAAATTGTTGTGTTCAGACCCACAATTTATGTGGAATATTTTTCATACAGTAACATTCTTTGAAAAGGCCCTTAAAAGGAGTGGATATAATAAAGCTAATTGGAATTCTCAAGGTTCTTCATCAGTAGCGGATGGTTCCAATTGTCCTCACCCTATGTCTATTCATCTGGCATGGATGTTACCCCCTCTGTTCAGAGTAGGTTCTGAGTAAATGTATCTAGAATTTTGAAGCTGAGTTTAAGACTATCATTTTTAAGCAGTTCAAATCATTGATTTCACTGATGCAATTTATTAATTAGTTTTTTTTTTAAACAATTCTTCATCTACACTCTCCAGCTTCTTCGTAACATTCATTCTCTTTGGTCGCCAACGATTGCTCAAGCATTAGTAGGAGAGCTAAGAGGATCTAAAAGCATGAGCCACGTTGAGCAGGCTAGCCTTCTTGGCGAGAGCAGTTTGAAACTGCCCAAAGGTCAGCTTACACATGCGGATGGATCTCAAATTGACATACACGGGGAAGAAAATCTCAATGAAAACGACATTAGAAACTGGTTGAAAGGTATCAGAGATAGTGGGTATGTTTGTCCTGCTGTGATTTACATCAGCATATGCAAGTTTTTTGTATTCCTTGCTGCAGTAGACTGTGCTCTCTTTCATGGTCTAGTTTATGGTGAGGCGGGTCTGATGCTCAGATTCCTTTCTTAGTGGGATGATTTCAGATTCCTTTTAGATCACATGAAGGGTAAATTGAGCAATTAAATTGTGAGATTTTACATCAACAACTCCGCAATACTTGGGATTCAGCAAAAAAATTTGAACTCTGACAACAAATATTGTCTTTAGGCATCATCTAGGAAATAGAAATGCATGGTTAAGTTACTCCCTAAAGCTATTATCTATACAAGAGAACTAGTCGTTAAACTCAAATAATGAATTTATGGAAGGTAGTTACAGGAATTTTATTTCTTTGCTCTAAGTGATTTTTTTATTCGGAAGTTCCAAATATTACAATTTGATTTATTAATCTAAGAAAACGTTTCTTGAATAGGAGTTATGGTTGATTGGAAACTTTCAGACTTGTGTGGTGGTTATAAAGATTATCTGTTAGGATATAGATAAAATATGATTTGTGGTTTTGTATGTTTCAACATCACTTCTGTGTAGTCTTTTGAAATTTTCATCATATAGTTGGCTAAATTTTCTGCTTCTTTGCTATAGAATAAAAGCTAACGTGTCTTGTATCATTTTAGGTATAACGTCATAGGACTTTCGGCAAATATTGGAGATTGCTTTTTCCGTGGATTGGACTGTTCTCTTCTTACCACGTCGCTTATGGAGAATGTACAATCAATGGACTTCAGACACATTCGCCAACTGATTCACTTGGTTCTTGTACCTATAGTAAAGTTATGCCCTGCAGATTTAAGGTCTGTCTGGCTGGAAAACTTGCTTCATCCGTTGTTCCTCCACTGTCAGCAGGCTCTTTCTTCCTCATGGTCTAGTCTCATTCATGAGGGTAGAGCAAAGGTTCCTGACACCTTTATTAGTCTTTCTGGAATGGAGCTAAAGTTAGAGGTAATGGAAGAGAAGTTGCTGCGTGATTTGACTCGGGAAATATGTAATCTTTTCTCAATTTTAGCTTCGCCTTCTCTAAATGGTGGGCTTCCTTCTTTGGAACAACTTGGAAATGTCAACAACACCGAGTCATCTTTGCACAATTCATTGGATGCATTCTCTACAAATTCTATGATGGGGTATGGCATAGATAACAAAAATTGTGCATCTTTTGCTTGTAACGTTTATTGTTTTTCTGTGTGATTCAAGTCAGCCTATTGAAATAAACCTAAGTATATTGCTTCACTTGCAGATTTCTCATGACACATAAAAGCCTTGCTCTTCCAGCCTTGAGAATATGCATTGAAGCATTCACTTGGACTGATGGTGAAGCTGTTGCTAAAGTTGCAGCCTTCTGTGGAGCTATTATCCTTCTTGCTATTTCAGCTGATAATGTGGAACTCAGGGAGTTTGTTGTGAAGGATTTATTTTATGCCATACTTCAAGGACTTTTCCTAGAATCGAATGCAGTCATCAGTTCAGATCTTGTTGGTCTTTGTCGTGAAATATATGTTTATATGTCAAACAGAGACTCTTCTCCAAGACAGGTGAGTTGACAATAAAATTATTTTGGCTTGACTTCCGAACAAGTTTTCAAATTTGCTTATTGAGTGGAATTTTTCTTGATGCTAATAGGTTATTTTTCTTATAAACAGATTCTGTTATCCCTTCCTTGCCTTACAGAGGAGGATTTAGTTGCTTTTGAGGATGCTCTGAGTAAAACTAGTAGCCCCAAAGAACAAAAGCTGCATATGAGAAGTTTGCTTCAGTTGGCTTCTGGAAACAAGTTGAGAGCTCTTGCTTCTCAAAAGAGTACGAACGTCATAACCAATGTTACAGGTATGTGTTTTATCCATCCTTGTACAATTGAAGACGTCTGCAATGTAATTTATACTTAATTTTCTTAATATGAAATTGTGAAATGCTTCTGAGTAAACAGTTACTCATTTTTATGAAACACTCCCAACCTGAATTTCTAATGATCCACAAGTTTGGGAGCTTTGGCGCCGTGTTTGAATATCCTGTGATATTGGAGCACAATCCATGACAAGAAAAGCATGTGGAAGTGCGAATAGTGATAATAGAATGACTGATGTGGTATAGAAGGCATTCTACATGCATGCTAATACTTTTATTTGGCATGACTGTCATCATCATCATCTGTTTGTAGTTCTATCTAAATTAATGCCTCTTTTTCAAGCCTTTCATGTTAACAACAACATTTCGGCTTAGATCTATTTAAACCAAGCATTGGGATAATATACTAAGACTAAGCTTTGTACTCAATTCTGAGTTTATTACTTGGGCTAACCCACACATTGGGTTGATGACTTGAATGTCTTCGCTCTTAAAAAAGAAGAGAAAATTGAATAGCATTGGATCTCCCCTTCACGCAATTTGGCCCATCTATGCATCACTTCTAGGCTTTGCCTACTCTGTTTGTAGTGCACACCCCTCGCAATACCCGCACATTAGCGAGCCTCCAGTTACCTATGTGGATCTTGGAGTGCCAACCACCAGCCCTGCGAACTGCGGCCTCCCTACATTGTCATCATGTTTTCCTTGAGGACAAAATCATTAGGCCTCATCCCAATATCTTATGCTCATTGGCACGCTGATGTGAAATATACAAGCGACAAGAGTTGCCTTTGGAAATTAACAGTAGATTGAACATTAACTTTTCTAGTTAAAAACTTTTGTTTCACCATGTAGAATTCTTAAAAATTTTCCGTTAGAAGATTAAGTAATAGCAAGTGATTACAACGAGAAGAACAATGAAAACTATATAGTAAGGCTAATTGCAATGAAACAAAAATCCACGACGTAACATCAAGAAGTGTTCGCCATGAATTCCTTCTCACTCGATCTTGAAGTTGGGTTTTAGCAGGGGAACAGTAGAAGCAACCCTAATGATGCCACCACGAGACAAGTGGCGCGTAAGGTCTTGTTCGCCAAAGAAGTAGCCGGAGGAGAAGAGGTTGTTGATCGGCCGACGAGTTGTCAATGTCCCTTGGGTTGTTGATCTTCAATCATCTCGACAAGGCAATAAAGGATGCGGTTGATGTAACTTTCCATCGAATCTTTGTAATCCCAATCCGGATCAAAGAAAGGAGAGAGCAAGATATCGATTTCTCCTTGAGCATTGTAGGCGAATCCGTGGTCGACCTCAGGGTTAACCATGCACCGATGGGAGAATGGGAGGAGGCGTTTGTCTTCTTTTCTTGGCTCCAAAGCTCATGAGAGATCTAGGGTTTCCAAGAGGGATGATGGGAGATGAAGGAGGCAGCCAAGGAGGGAGGGTGTGGCTTGTGTGGATTAAGTTAGGTTCGGGTTTGGAGAGAGGGTTTCAATAAATCTAAAATTAATTTCAGATTTAAGTAGATTTGGAGGGAATTAAATTTGAAAGTTGAATTCAAATTCAATTATGATTTAGGGTCTCAATAGGAAAAACAATGGGGAAGCCCATTAATGGGTGCCGGCGGCATTATGAGAGGAGGGAGATGATTGGTGAGATTTTTAAAAACTTCCAAACAAGCCTTTGCAAATTAGGAAGAAGAATAATAAATCCTCTCTAAATTAAATTTAGATTGGATTTAAATTTAAAACTTTCCTTATTTAAAATTTGCAAATATGGAAAGTTTTTTAAATTCAAATTTGAATTTAAAAAAAAAAAAAAACACATTCCTTTCTTGCTTGAGCCAATTTAGGGAGTCATTAAGATGATTGGAATCACCATAATGATGTGGAGCAAGAGTGTGGCCGGCGGCAAGGGGAAGAGGCAGGGGAGTTGGCGTCGGGTTGAGGTGGGGAAAGGGGTTGAGCCGGCGGGTGGGGGGTTTTGGGAGTTAGAATTGAGTTGGGTTTAGGGGAGGGAGTTTGAAGGTAGGCCGACGGTGGAAGGGAAAGGAGAAGCCGGCGGGTGAGGAAGAAGAAAAGAGAAAGGAAGATAAACCATGAGCCACAGACTCTTCCAATGACTTGTGGGTATTGCGCTCGCCCTCACTTGGACTCCCTCTTCTCTCTAGTGCACACACAAGAAGAAGACAAACAACAATTTTTCATTCAAATCTTTATTTACCTTTTACAAAGCATAAAACTGCTATATATAGGTCTCAAACATAAAGAAAAGAAAAGTACTCAAATGCTCTTTGGGCTACAATAAGAAAACACTCTCTGTAGGGGTAAACTAGGAAAACTGAACTGCAAACTAAATAAAACATAAAATACATCAAAAATAAAGACTCTAAATCGTAGCCATCGATTTACGATTCCGTCGCCGGTACACATGTCTGAATCTCTGAACGATGTCCTCATCACACACTCACTCTCTTTCTTTCTTTCATTGACGTTGCTAAATCTCTAAGCATGCAGTTGATGCTTTTAGAAGCCCTTAACTTCGAACTCAGTCTTCCCAATATTTTTGTACTCACTCAGCTTTTATCCAGAGGCTTGTCAACTTGTCTCAATTTTGACTCCCCTTAACTTATGAATCTTCTTCCACCGCTATATGTGAATCTGTTGAACACTTTACTATGACAACCCGCATTGCTATCACAAGGGTGTTGTTCACGCTTTTCTCTTCTTTCTAGCGCCCGAGTCTACTGCTTCCCCACTCTCATGATGGCTTGTTCCTATAGTTGCGCTTCTTAGACTACCTTTAGTCCAACAACCTTTAATTCATATCACCCAACAATTGACCATATTGAGTCTAGGTCCATCATCACACTGAAACATAAGTATGAATTTGTTCTGCTTTCCCTCATCTGCTCCTTGGCACTCACATGTAGAAGCCAAAAAAAGTTTGAAGGCTTCCATGTTTTGTTGATCTTTGTTCCAACAGAAGTTTGAAGATTCCATGTTCCTGCAATTTTCTGATAAATTTCACCTCCCTTTGTTGACCTTTGATCTAGGTTAAGGAGAGAATTTCTGGCAGCCTATGGCTCATATGCTCAACAAAGGCCTCCAAGCCGTTGCCGAACAATGACCCGTTCGGCAATCTCACAATCTTAGTAGTGTTAGACTGTTAAAAAACTCTCATTATTTCTCAAGAATATGTTGAGCTTGCTTGTTGTTGCACAAATCACAGGTGAGCAAACTGTTCTTGTTCCCACAACCAACACCACCATGAGAAATGAAGTTCTCAAGTTAACCTCCTCTCAAGAAGTGTGCCTCTCTTGCTTAAAAAATAAAGAAAAAATAATCAATTACTATAGCTCACTTTGTTGAGGATTACTTTGGCTAATCGCTATAGAATATGTTCTTTTATCAATTATATTCACAAGTAACCAACAATAAATAAAAATAGAAGAGAGCAATTTGGATGTTGCGATGAAAATCTGAACATATTTGACTTCTCTCTAAATGGAGATTTTGGCATATGCTTTCGACCACTATTCTGATACATGTATGTGCATGTAGGCTTTACTGAAAAAAGAACTTTTAGTATAAAATGGAAACTTTTGTTTTGAGGGTCGAGTTTGCAAAGAAACATGCAAAGCTAAGTCTTTTTATTGTTAAATGCTAATATAGGAAGCCAATTATTAATGAATTCAGCTCTCAGCACCTATTCTCAACAGAGGCAAACATTAAATGTAAATCTCTATTGTATTAAAGGCAAAATCAGCATATGTCCTTTCTAGGATTATTCATAAGATGTCCATATTGACAAAAGTACTTAATTTACATCCTAGCTAGTACAAATTATTTCGATGCTTGGTGCTTCGATTAAGTTGCCAACTCAATTGACTGGGTGGATAGCCCAGCATCCGACTTTGGCTTGTTGTTGCATTTACCGAATAGATAGTCAAGGAACCAAATTTTTATCTAGTTGCTGCACCTGTAACACAAAGTAAATGTTCTCAAAAAAAAGAAAAAGAAAAAAAAAGAAATGTTATACTTTCTAAAAACCTAAAGAAAAAATCATGCGATATCTACGCTTGATTAGGCGGATTAATAAAAACTCTTACCAAGCAAAAGTCGATAATATTCCCAAACATGATTAGCTCAACTAAAAAAGTGAGGTCAAAATGATTTTGTATTATTTTTTTCTTAGTGTAGCAATACTGATGGTAAAAATGAAGCTAAATTGTTTGTTGTCTTATGAAAGCCCCAATTTGAGCTAAAGTGAATTAATTTTGAGCAAGTAATTTAGATTAAAATATATATTAATTTAAGTTTTATATTAATACTATTAATACCATATATTATATGAAAAATGCCAACAAACATCCTCCTACCTCCATTCTTCAAATTTTCTCTGTATGTCAAAACTGTCAATAAAATTACCTATTTTCATTCACTATATTTTGTTAAATTTCCAACGATTAACCTCACACAGCGCATGTAAATTTATGGAGTTGCTAGTTTAAAACTTTTGCTTGGATGTTATATATGTAAATACATTGATTTGGGTGATATGCTTGTAAGTATCCCTATATGCACTTAGTTAAAATAGTTGAATATTAAGTAAGTTTAAATGTGACTTTAAATTTAAAAGTAATAACAATCATGATGTGAGTTAAATATTAATTGACATAGTTGTACTTTTCTAGATCAAAATCCTTTCAGGTGTCTGTTAACCGAATAAAAAAAAAACCTCGAAAAACAAGGAGAAAGAAAGCGGTCGCTGCGTCTCTTCACGAAACAACACACTCGATCGACAATTTAATCGATATAAAAATATAGGAAACAAAAAGAAGAGGGTGATACGGAACTATGGGATCTTGATCGTATTTACCTCCATTTCCCCCACAATTGAGATTAAACACGTAAAAATTATTCATCTTTAATCGAATGTTTTCTCTTACGTGTTAAGAGGGGTAATTAATTATGATTGCTTGCACTCATGGGAAATAAGAACCCCAAATCTAATTAAACCCTAACACTACCCTCGGGGAAGTATGATTAACTACAATCTGATGCAAGGAGGATGGAATCCTTTGTCTGTAAAACAGGATATATGCGTTTGTGCCGTTTTTTTTTTGAGCCAACAGTGACATTCAAAATTAAAAGTTAAGGACATGCATGATTTGATTGTTAACTAAGATAGGTGTAGCTTTAAAATCATAATTATGTCATGTGTCATGTAATTGGCAGCTATTAAATGTATTTTTATTCAAATTCAAAATTGTGCTATATGATGTGGTAGTCATAGAATGTTCCAGGTTTCACATTTTGGAATATTGTACTCCAGTTTAGATTTTGCTGATTACTTTTACTCTTCTTTCTTGTTCCACTTGCATCAATTTTCTCGTTGTTCATTCTATATTTTCTATCATTATAAAAAAAAAATTTTAAAAACATTTGATATTATATGTAGAGCTTATAATTTTCTGAGAGCAGTCGAGCACTCGCTCCTCAATGTTTTGCTTCTGTGCATGAAAGCAGTGATTAATCTACTCAACAACTGATTGGTCGGTAATTTGATTTTAGAAGAACTTGTTTTATTGCATAAGGAATTTCAATTCTCTTTTATCTGATTGATAGATGATATACTTGTATACATCTATGAAGGTTAGCATAGAACATCATGCGCTCTTTGATTGATTGTAGGTAAAACCAATCTTTCCATTTAATCAAAAAAGCAGCCATAACTCTACATTGTTCAACTAAGGCTTCGCTTGGGATAGTTTTTTTGTTGCTTTCTAAAACAACTTTTTAGTATAATAATTTCTTAAATTAAAAAATTTATATTAAAAAGTTATTTTGGGAAGCATAACAAAACCTGTTCCAAATGAAGCTTAAATATCTACATGAATGCTTATTGAATTCATATGCATATTATTTGTCCCTTAACATGAAATGAAAACAATTATGCATGGTACATGAAGCATGAATCCTTGTATATATGGTGTCTCAGGGGTGCAGATCGTCTACAATGCTGCACCTCTGCGGTTAACATGGTAAGTTGATAACCATAGAGGTGCAGTTATCAATTCTAGTCATCGATTAAATCCATCAAAATTAGAGATTTTTAAAAAAGAAGATGGATTCAATCCAAATGGCTGGAATTTTACAACGCATATCCATAGTTATCATCATAATTATAGATAATCTGCACCATTATCTGCTGATGCCAATTTGTAAGGCCCCTATATCATAATAAATCTCATCCTGCAAACTTCAGGATGACAAAAATGAACTTGTGTCTATTCAAGTTTCTCTCTTTTAATTCAGATTTATCCTCTTAAAATGTCAGCAAGAAGCCGAAGTTCAACTACAGCTCCTCGCAAAAGTGAAGAAGACGAAGTTATTGGGTTAGCAGCATTAACGTAACGTGTTGATCTGTTACTGTACAGTTTCTTCTTATACAGAAAGTGAAGACAGTAGCCAACCTACAAGCAAAAGAAAATAATAGTTGTTTACGGTGATTGTGTAGTGGTTTGTTTCTTAGTCTATTATGTCCACAAACACTAAAATGTTATCTATTCGGTTTAGATGTGTGGTTTTGTGATTTGTTTAGCTAATGCTTAATCATGATTAACTTCAGCAGAAGCTCATATATGATTAACCTTTTTATCTTGCACTTATTTTGAATTTTTAGTTAATTTTGAATTTGGAGTAGGCTCATGCAAATGTTAATGTGTCAATTCGTATCATTTGAGCCGACTCGATAAGCAAAGTGAGGTCATGCTTGAGCTCGAGCTCATGTAATGTATGTGCTCGAATTTAAGCTTGAAGTCGAACTTGTGGCTCGAGATATTTGACTTGTGAGCTCGTTATCAGGTCGCTCTAGCTGGCTTGATTCACTTAACACCCTTACAACAATGTTGTCATGAAAAGATGATGTAGTTTGTTTCAATAAACAAAAGAAGAATTGATCGGTTCTTTAAGTTTAAAACAATGGTTTTTTAATCATTAGATTCTACTAAACTTTTATTTGTATTTCACCATAATTTTGAAGTTATGTTGTGTAAGAGTCTAAAAGGATGGCTTGGTATAAGTATGAAAATTAATAGTATATCTGTGAGCTCTCTATGTTAGAAAAGGGTGTGAATGAGCCAGGTATAGAACCATGATTTGTTTAGCTCGATTTTATTGCTATAGAGTTATGTTACAAGCAACTATGTTAGCAAATTAAAAAAATAAAACATTGTGTTTTCAACTTATTTATTATCAAGCCAATTCTAAATAATGCATATAAGGAATCCTTGGGGATCATATATATAAGCTTTAATTTTTGTTGAATATTGAAATTTTTGATTTATGTGATAATGATGACGATCATAAAGGAGGCAACAGTGGTGGCTGGTTGTTGGTGATGGTTGGTGATGGTTGATGATGGTCGAGTGATGGAAGTCGATGGTGATGTTGGTGATAATTATTGTAACTTCTTTTTAACATACTTTGAATTAATGTGCCTTTAAAGTAACTTAATTTTTTTTTTTATAAATAAAAGCAAAAAAGTTAATAAACATAAAAAATAAAAGTGACCTCAAAAAGGCCTTCAGTTAAGAACAATCAAATGAATTTATAATTTAGGTCTGTTCATACGAAAAATATTGCCTGATTTTATAGCTTTTTGAGGAGCATAGAAAATAACAAGTTTTTCATGATTTTTAAATTATACTAATTGTGTTTTTTTATATATGTACATGATGATTTGAATCCGAATGAGCCTAACTTAAGTACTTGAAATTTAATTAAAAATTTTGGGATATTAATTAAAAGATAAAATGACCTCTAAAATTTGTATGTTTATAGTCAAATTGATCGTTTCGACTAGATGAATCAAACAAGCATAAGTTCACTTACTTCTAATATCATTAAGGCGATTAAATGTTAAAATCATGGTATACAATGGAGGAAATCAATATGGGTTATTCGATTGAATGTTTTGGATTTTGTTTATAATTATGAAGCATGCTAATATATATATATATATATATATATATATATATATATATCACCATTTTGAACATGAAAAGGACCATAGCCTAGAAATTTAAAAGAGCTTAAGGGCTTCAAGAATTTTGGAGCTTAATTGGACCACCATTATTTACCTGTTGTTGTTGGGCCACCATAAGCAAACCATCACCAATAAACCAATGACATTAAACCATTTTCATGTGGCCATAGCCATTCAATCACTATTTCAACCATTATCATCAAAATACCACCATTTGACTATGGCTATCAAGCCACCATTATCCAATCATCACAATTAGACCATCATCATTCAACCCTCACCCACCGTCTCCTAAGTATTATCTTTTTATTATTATCACTTAATTTTGATTCTCTAACTATCATCACCAAATTATAATTATTTGACCACTATCACCTGACAATAATTCTCTAACTATTGTCACCCAATTTTTTTACATCATCATCCAACTATAAACATCTAATTGCCATCTACTGGCCATGGTACTCCAATCACCTTCAACCAAATATGATTTCTTGATCACTATCACCTAAATATGATTCTCCAACTACTAACACCAGACTACGATCATTTGACCATCGTAATTCAACTATAGTCTCCAAACCACCATGATCAATTTTCATCTTAAGATTATCTTGCCTAATTGATATTCTTCAACCGCTGTTGTCAGATTACGATCCTTCAATCACTATTGCCCGGCTATGATCATGTAACGCCACAAAGATCAAATTTGGAAGAATTGTCTATTTATCATTTTAAAATATATTAGAGCTTCTGTAAATGATCAATATAAATAATAACCAGCGAAAACAACAAAAATCATATACATTAAAAATATTTTTTGACTATTTATCCATCAGCATGTCATTTATACTAGTCATGAGATCACTATAATCACTAATCTATTACAAGCTCCTCACTACAAAAGAATAAAAGAAAATGAAGAACCAAACCTAAAGAACATGAAGATCGTTATCAGTATTACTGCTCACGATCCTGATCCCTTTCTTGATATGAAATCATTAATGTCCATATAATGAGAGAAAAAAAATAAAAAAATAAAAAAGTTCATATAATGAGCTAGAAAGTCGAGCAGGTAATCAAAACTCTATCACTACTTTCAATGCGAGGCAAAATAATTAATATATATGTTTCAATTATAATCAATATCAATCATCACTTAATATAAGCAATAAAAATCTCAAAATTCAATTATAAAATCAATATGATCAATGAAGTCAAAAGAGATATATCAAACTATAAGACATACAATAAACCGTACTATCATCTAATAAATCATGTCAGTATGATATGTTATGCTGTATCAATATTGATACTAATATGATTTTAATTATATTATCGGTCAATTCATTGTACTATTAATCAATTTAAATGTATTATCATATAAATGCAATCATAAATATAACATCTTTTTCCACCTCATCAATTGCCCAATTGGGTATCGATCAACACCAAGTCAATCAATTGGGTACTAGTCTTAAGTAGGCTCAACTGTCAACTAATTGGTATATGTCAAAAATGTTCATATTAACGTGATCTATCTCATGTTAAAACTTATGCGGTGAAAGTTTTGCCAATACAAAATTATCTGTTTTTTTATAACAAAAATATAAATTTGATCAGAAAAATATCAAAAACATCAAATTATTGAAATAAAAAATAAGTTAATCATTCCTTACAGTGAGACGAATAAATCTTCCAACATGATTGAGTAGTGAAAATCACTTTGCGGCCTCTAAATCTCAAGTTCTATTTTCTCTCTCATTTAATTTCTTTCTAATTTGGGGGCTTTCTATTTCTCTGGTTCTGTTAAAAACGAATGGGAAAAGGAATAAATTGCATTTGACTAGCTCATTCAATGGATTAAGATATTTGTACTAAAATAATAATATAATATTATATAATTATGTAATTTAATCAAAATTTTAATATAATATTCATATAAATCTTTTTAGGGTTTTAAAAATTATAGAAAAATATCCATAAAGCAACTTAATTTATTTAAAAAATTCTGGTTAAATCGGTTTGCAAAACAAACATATGAGGATTACGAAATCTTTACTTCTACCGATAAGTGTTAATTTCTTAAGGATTTACACCAGTGCTAAAAAATTATGAAAAAATTATTATAATTAAATCATTATAATATCTATCTTATGGTGAAGATGGTTTGAAAAATTAGGCTTATAATGACTCATAAAAAATTATTTGTTTGAGTTAAATTACGTGATATTATAGATCCCCAAACCACCATAACTTGATTATGATCTTTTGATCACTATAACCCAGTTATGATCTCCTAACCACTATCACCTAACAAAGGTCTTTTAGCCACAACCAACTGACTAAGATACCCTAACCACGGTTGCTTGACTATTATCCTTCAACTAGTGTAGTTATACTATGATCTTCCGACCACCTTGCCTCTATAACCAGCTTGCTCAACTATGGTTCTTCAACCACCATCACGCAACTACAAATATTAAATCATTGTCGCTTGAATATGATCTTCCAACCATCATCAGTCAAGTATGATCCTCAGTCAAGTATGATCCTTTGAACATTATCATCCAACCACGCCTTCCTACCATGGTCGTTTGACTCTAGTCCTTAGACCATAGTTTCCCTAACTATGGTTCTCCGACCATTATTGCATTACTACGGTTCTCTGACCACCGACACCTAACTATGATCATATATTAATCTCACCCAACTATGATCTTCTAACCCCCTTTGTTTGATTACAATCTCCTGACAACTATCGCCTGATTATGATCATTCAAGTACTGTCGTTTGACTACAGTCTCATAACAAGTTTTATCCCACTAAAATATCTTAGTCACTCTCACTTGTTTACATCAACACATATCAACACTTATTCATTTCATTAGCAATACCATTGACACACATCATTGCTTATAAGGCCTAATGTTGATGCTCATTGACTTCTTCACTAACCATCATCAACAATATCAATACAATACATTGCCTATGTCAACATTAACTTTAACTCTCAATACCAATACCAATATTTTTTCCATAATTATTGTCCTATAGTTTCCTCTCTTTAAAGAATAATGATCAAACAAATTGCAAATGATCTATTGAAGGCAACTCTCATGCTACTAGGCTCTTCCAACTTCCACCACCAAATTCACTTATATAATTTATGTCCACTATATTGTATCAACACATTTCTCAAGTATGGTTAAGGGAATCATTTATAATTACATTATATACTAGTGAAAATATTCAGACTATGTTAGACCCCATGGTTTTTTATTGTTAGGATTTTCTTACATAATAACTCTAGTGTCTCTTGCTATCCTCTTTTATTTCTATGTATGTATGTTAATAGATGACTAATAGTTTTATTAAAATTTAAAATTTATGCTTTAAATGAGTTAAAAAAAGTAAATTATTGAGCTCGATACTATTTTCGAAAATCAAGTTTTTTACACCCTATGTATTTTTTCTTCCTAAATCCATTGCTTTATTTTTTTTCTCTTATATATAACTTATATATTTGACGATGTTATAATGCATATAAATTACTATTATTTATTCTATGTTTTTTTTTTAAGATTTTCATTTTAACTAATGATACACCATTATTCTACTCCACTAAATCTCTCTTTCAGGTCTTTAACTTACCATTACTCTTCCTCCGCCAAATTCTATTGTACAAGTTAGAGTTATCGTAGCGTGCATTAGATACCTTATCCATGATATAATATATATAGTTTTTAACTGACTAAATAGTTGGATGGATTGACGTGGTGTCAAATTTGGGGTTCCACTAGAAGAGGGATGTTCCATTTTGCTATGTTCTGCCTAACAATTGACTCACTCCTTAAAATGTCTCCTATCAATGTTTTGATGCATCTACTAGAGCTAGTACATTTTGTGCTTTAAGTGATCCATGTTCAGAAGAAAATGTGGGAAAATATATCTAGCTTTATAGGTGATTGTAGGAAAAGGATTAAATGGAGAATTACCACATTAAAGGCTATTATAGCTAAGGTGTTAGGCAAAACTTTGTTATTGAGACTGGGGACTTTAGGTGGGTGAAAACCAATGATCAACAAATCTTCATCGCTACACCTAAGAGGGAAAAAAGTGATTTTGTTATCTTTAGGAGCTCTCTTCATTGTTTAAATCTATGACAAGAAACCTAAAAGTTGCCCTTTTATGTTTTCTTGTTTACTTGACAATTTTTATTTCATCTATACTATCATTTCTTACTACTTTTATGCACTAAATCTGCATGAACTATAAAATACCTAAATACATGTTATATTTATAGCTGATGACATAAAATTTGTATGAAAAAAAATATTATTTTGCCTAAATATTTTTTATGAACTATATTGTGACAGGTCTTAGGAAAACATTATTGTGGGCTTTGAAAGATGCCTATAGAGATGTAGTGAAGGATCGGTCATAGCTAATCACTACACTTTATAGGCCTATATATGGGGATCAATGGAAGGCATGCTGCATATATATGTATTTTAGATTTCCTCTACATGGAAACTGACAAAAAATATGATTTATTTTAATTATTAATGGGTGTTGCAGTTTCCTAAATGAGTAAGCTATTGAGATTAATTGCATCCTGTGCACATCTAAAAACACTTTTTACTAAGAATTTAATGCTTTTTCCAGTATGGGTAGAATTGATATAGCCTTGGCCAGGTTAAACTTATAATGAACCATATGGGGCTTTATAGAGGGTGAAGGTGTATGACATCATAATAATTAAGAAGAATAGTCTCAAAGGAATTAAAAAAAACATGAAAGAGATATTTACATCACCATATTAGTTAGTGGGAGATGCCCAAGTCTAGAATTATAGTGCCATGTAATAGCATCTTCGTATAATTATATGTGAATGGGGTGAAAGGAGACAAGTTTGATCAAGATATTATGAATCAACGGTCTTGGATCATAGTATTTTAGACTTAACCAAAAAGGCAGCCGATCCAAATCAAAAGAGCCTTATTAGCCATCAATGGGTTATTAAGAGAACCTTGCAAGCCTGTGTAATGTCATGTCCCAAGATCTAAAATGGAAGAATTTTTTTTTTTCTCTTTTTCATTTAGTTAGTTCTTTCTTATTGTTGTTGTTGTTGTTGTTTTCATTTAGTTAGTTCTTTCTTATTTTAAATAATAGTCAATAGTCATTTAAAATCAGAACAATTTGATATCCATAGCTGATTATTTGCATTAAAGAAATATAAATAATGAAAAATATAATTCACATTACTATAATCATTATTTACATTATATTTCTATATCTAGAGTTTAAAATAATATGTACAATAATCTTCATAGGCTACAAAAAATATACATAAACCATAGAAATTTAAGTAAAAGTAAACGAGCAATGCTGAAAGAAAACTATGCATTATGTCTAGTGCCTCATGCCATATGTCTTTACCCTTTTCTAAAATTATATAAAATCACGTAATGAGTAAATAACTTAACAAGTATTGAAATCTTATAACTGAAATAAATGCAATAATGCTTTGAATTATATAAACAAATATATATTATATCAATATTTATTAATTATACAAGTTACTTTTATCAAATTATACTTCTCTAACACATCACATTTCAGTCTATTATATCATATGTTATAATATTAGTAATAGAAATCAGTATCAATAATAGTAACAATAATTAGTAACATTAGGCAATATCAATATTCCGTATGAATATCAGTTAGTATCAATAGTAATATTCAAATATTTATCTTGATCTTGCTCATATACTTATGACTCACAATTAGTTAGTATCAATAGTACTCCTTATAACTCCTATTCGATTGCGTAAATCAGTTGCCCCGACTCATTATGACTAACAATCAATCTCCAGCTCCTTATGACTCCCATCAGTGAATTGAATTAGTGAATCTTAAAGGTATCACATAAGGCATCATTTCATATATCCAATATTAATCATAATATCCTTTCAATTATATCAATATCATATTCCAATATGTATCAGTCCTATCAATCATTTCAGTCCATATCACATTTTAGTATTTTCATATAAAATCATAGTATATCACTTTCAACCCATTTATATTATGTATTTTTCCTACTCATTTCAAAAAAATACTAGTATACATGTTTATAATTGGTGAAAATATAATAAAATTATATTATATTATTGATAATGATCAAATATATAATATATCAAAAGTTAGAGAATGAAAGATTACAAAATTAGGAGATAATACAATTTTGATAGATTTAAGAGAGATACAATCTGAAGAAATCAAAATTATTGAAGATAGGGTAAAAAATAGCTACTTACAATAAATAAAATAATTTTCGTAAGATAAACAGTGAACAAAAATACCCCGGATAGCTTCCTCTCTCTTCTTTTCTCTACTCTTCATCCCCCTTTTATTCCCTTTCCTTCTCAGCCAAACAACGTGAAATAAGGGTTGGAGAAGGGATATATATATATAAGCGCTCGAAAGAACAACGTTCGAAGCGCTTCAGTTCATATAAAAATTTTAAAATTTTATTTTAAAATATTTTTTTTTTCGTATTTTGGGTTGTTCTAATCTTCCCACCTTTGAAAAATATCGTCATTTACATTTCTATATCAATTTGAGTGAGGGAACATGCGCAAAACAAAATTTCTAAATCAAATCGACTCATCAATATTCAAACAACTAGAAATCGTAGATAACTTCAAATATATTAACAATTCAATTGGAAAACTTAACTTATAAAATTAGAAAATAGCACAAAATCATACACTCATATTCTTAGGTATTTTAGGAAATTCTTTACTAGTTCCAATTAACCGTCTAAGTTCATATCTCTATTCATGTCTAGGCAATGGTCTTTGGAACAAATTAGGCACATTAGATAAATGAAACTTAGAGACCAACATATCAAATAGGATGAATTCCCCATTTAATATCCAATGATTCCACCACTTAGTGTTCTAAGAGTCCTTGTTGTACATGTAGCGACTTAAGAATCCATATCATCAATCATGGATTACTTCATTCAGCAGAACCTCATAAACTAATAGGGATAACATAAACCTAGGCTGATAGACAAAACTTATACTCCTATCTTATATGAAGGAAAAGCCTTCTAGATTCGTAGTATCATTGGTGGTACATGTTAAGGCTGATAAGACTACCTATAACATAAGGCTAAATATTAGGAAATAAAAGTGCATTTTCTATATAGTGAAAAGGAAACTTAAGATGTGGCTTATAGCTTAATTGCGTGGAATTAAAGAGCCTACAAATCTTCTTAATGGGATAGAGGTTGTATAAAAAAAATATGAAAAATGAGACTTAAAGCTTGATTTTTTTTTTTAATTTTATTCAGCCCAAAAAATCTTCTGAATGTGTTAGAAAAGATATATAAGATGTGAACATTGAGACTTGTAGTTTGATCATGTGGGATGAAAAAGCTTATGGATTGGACATACATCTTGCCTAGGTCAAGAATCCCATCAAATCACTTGAACACACATGCAAAATGTGTGGCCATTATGTTAGGATGATTTGAAATGAAAGGAGACAAATAGATCCTAAACTGCAATGCATATAAAGTATATGAATGCAATGCTATAGTTTTCTCTAAGATGTATTCTTGTCTATTTGGAGACTCACATTATCTTGTCATGATGTGAATCAACTAAGGTTTTGTCATTAATGAGGCCATGTGTCTATACCACAAGATGATGAGTCGAGTACCTAGCCATTGTGTATGCTAGAGTGCAAAAGCTTTCATGTTTTGATAAAGAAAAATCCTAGGATCTAATGTCGAGGTGACATCACATAATAGTACAATATAAAAGTAATGTAAACACATAAAGTAATGCAGGTAAACAAGCAATAAAGAGAGCATAGGCCTTGAACTTATCTATCCTTTAAGGCTTGCTATCCTATGTCTCCTATAAAATAAATGTCATTAACATGTATATAATCATCATATAATGTATCATCTCAGCACATCACTGACATGTATTATATATTATCAATATCAAATCAAATGCATCAAATAGTCACTTACATCTAATAAATACAATCAAACCTAAGTAAATTTTACATTAATAATTTGTGGTGCTTGTGCTCATCCATAAAGTGTTGATATTTATAGCGTGAGATAGACCAAACTCACCATGCTCAAACAATTATGTTGTTGTGTGTAGGACTAATAATTAGTAGTGCGAGGGTTTGCACTCGCGAGATCAATCATTAAGAATAAATAGTATTACAGCCGTGTTTGAATCATGTGTAAATTACGTTCGAATATTATTTGAATATTGTTTCAATTTTATTCACACAACCTACAAAATAATGTTCAAAAATAGTTCGAGCAAGATTTTCTCTATGTTCATCACAATTAATAAAATGTTCAATGTATTTCTAGATTTAGTTTTCAACAATGAATGACATATTAGAAAAATAATTGAACTTATAACATTTTAAACCTTGAACCTATAGGTGGAGATGAATACGAAAACTTTGACAAGAAAATTTGCTTAAGAAGGATTACATGCGCTAGGAGATCATTGGAGATGAAGAAGATACTGTAAAGAAATATTGAGCAGTGAAAGGTTTATGAATAGGGGTGTCAATATTTGATATGAACTGAAAATCTGATTTGAACATGATATGAAAATTTCAGGTTTGGGTCAACTTGAACCCGAAACGGATTGGGTTTGGGTGAAAGGTTTCGACTCAAACGGGTCGTGTTCGGGTTGACCTGGAAACCCAACATTGACCCGGACTGACTCGAAAACCGAGTAAGCTCAGTCGTCCGTGTCATCGTGCGTCGCGTCAGTTTCGCCGTTTGCATCTCGCCCCGTCACGTTGCGTCATCTCAGGCGTCCGTGTCATCTTGCTGTCAGTCGTCGGAGTCCGCGTACTCTTTGTCGTCTGGCCCGTCTGCAACTATCTGCATCATCCCGTTGTTGGCTGTCTACTTGGCCTTCGTCATCCGCCATCGGCCATTCGTTGTCCTCTATTCGCTGTCGGCCGTCCACGTGCCCTCAGACTTCTGCGTGCCGTTGCTGACTCAATTTTGTGGGATGTGTTAGATTGACCCGGATCTGAAGTAGATCTGATTCGGGTCCCATAAAATTACCTGTTTTAAAAATGGTCAGATTCGAGTTTACCTAAATAGTTCATGATCAATTCGGGTTCCGACCCGTGCGGTGTCCGAACCTAATTAATTTCGTCATTGGAGAAAACAGCTGAAACAAGAGAAATAGTGAAATACCGAGAAGGCGGAAGGCAAACATACCTCGACATGGAGAACCCTAGGGCATGGCTCCTTGTCAATGAGACTGCGAAGGCGATGTTCGGTAGAATGGAAAAAGAGCGCCCTTCCCTTGTCTTCCCTCCCCTCAACCATTTTTCCATTCGCGCAGGCGATGTTGTCGAAATCACTGGCCCCTCTCCCTCGGCGAAAAGCGAGATCCTCTTGCAGGCAAACCTAGTCTCTGTTATTCTCTCCTCTCTTTTTCACTCACTTGCCTTCGTTCCTTTGATTTCACTTCGTCATAGGCCGCCATTCACTGCATTCTGCCGTGGGAGTGGAACGGAATCTGTTTCCGTGGGCTGGAGATGGTGGTTGCGTACATTGATTTGGATTGTCGTTTCGATGTGCTTCGGCTTGCTCAGGTGCTGAAGCTTCGTATCATGAGTGCGTATGGTAATTTACTTCTATCTTCGATGTGTTTCGTTCTTGAAGTGAGTATGTAAGCTTGGCGTTGCTACCTGGTGTTGGAACATCAGTTGGATTTTATAGGATTGGAGATAAATATGACGAAACAATAATTTTCAGTGGGAAAGGAAGCGGGAAAAAAGGGTTGAGGGAGGGAGAGAGGGAGGAAGGTAGAGACCAGTCTTTTTAGCAGGGGCAAAGAGAAATATTGCTAAACAATCGCTCGAACCATAATCATAAATATTGATTTAGAGCATTATGACACTCTAATTTTTGAGTGGAGTTTACAATGCTAATAATGTGCATGCTCCACAAAACCGTAACAATTAGGAAGGCTAAGCCCAAATAAAATACCAAAGTTTTGGTGGTTGTTTTTGGCTTACTCAATCTAAGTAACTTATGCTAATTTTGACAATTTGATTCTAAAAGGAATATACCGTGTGATTTTTCTCACACTTTGTTTATCGTACTTCACTGTTGTGCCCAATATCCTAAATGATCAAGCAGTGCTTTTTAACTGAAACCTATATTTCTGCAATTTAGATGCTCAATGACCAAGCTATATGTTTGGATGTATAGCTACATTATTGTGTTATAAATACCTATTATCATTTCCAAGGTGCATCTCACCAGTGAATGCCAATATTTTTATTATGATGAGAATGATTTGTACTAGTAGGATTGATAGAGATGAGTAACGTCGTTCATCAACCTGCCATTCATTGTTTTGACTGTACAAAATACTTCCAGAAGATGCTGAAAACAGTTTTACTGTTAGAAGTTTAACGCTAGTCTAATATTCTGATTTTTGGTAGTTATTTCATCAGCTACACAAGTTTCAATTCTACACCATTTATATTGTTAGCATGCATGGTTGTAGTATGTACAGTTGTAGCATGTACAACTATCATGTTAAGCTTAATAAAAATAAATAACATTTGAATAGTATGCAGGCTGAGTGATGTGAAACAATCCCATGCGAAATTGATTTGAGTGTTGGGGACGACTAGGACAGCCACCGTGAGCTTCTTCGCACCACCGATTAGCCACGACAAGGTGTGGATCTTCAAGATAGCGGCAGTTTATGATTTGGACAGATTCTGGACATCATTTGGAACCTTCCGGATGAAGCTATGGTGCTAGGAGATTTGTAGAATCAGTGGACAACAAGTTGTAGAAGAGCGTCCAGCAGTTGGAAGGTTTTAGGAGGCAGGAATTTAAGTTTCCCTCGCTGGAATTCTTCCGGATACCGTTGGGCAGCAACCAGGATTTGTGGGCAGCAATTCCGTCTTCCCAAAACAGCAATTATGGGTCTTCCACGGGCTAAGGGAGCAAGGCAATCGGCTGAATTTCAGGCTGCAGTCTTAGGAAGAAGAGGGCTCCACGTTGGATTGAGTTTGGAGAAGAGTTAGTGGAAGAAAATTAGGGAGAGGGGCTTTGGAAATTTTGGCCAGCCGCAGGGAATGAGTTAAACTCTTTCCTAGAGAAGTCATGGCCCATCAATTGAAGCCCATTAAGGTGTGGCCGGCGGATTCAAGAGAGAAGGAGGGGGGATAAATGCTAATCCTGATTTTAAATTCAGAATTTGAGAGGTTTTGGGGGGAAATCAATTTGAAATTTGATTTCAAATTAAGTTGTAATCAATGCATTAATTGAGAATTGAATGAGGCTCCAACCAAGGTGAGGCCGGCGGCATGTGGAGAGAGGGGAAGAGTGTGGGAGCCATTGAGGGGTTTCCAAATCAGCACATGGGAGTTAAGAAAGCTTATGATGAAGTCCATTTGAATTTGAATTTCGTCATAATGTGGATTTAAGAACTTTCCTAATTAGGAATTTTCAAAATTGGAAAGTTTTGAAATCAAAATTTGAATTTCAAATTGAATTCAATTTTCCCTCTCAAACCCAACTAAATTTGGAAAGTAGCTGTTGACTATAACCGTAGCATACGACCGACTCCACGTCAGTGCACGACTCAACCGACCAAAATCACCGACTCACCTACGATCGGACACGACGCTTCACCCACCGACTTACTCACGACATAAATCCATCTCATTCGAACGGTTAGAAAGATACGCACACTCACACGCAAAAATCGTAAGGAAGAGAAAGGATTCGCGACTTACCTCTTGCGCCGACGCCGATCCCGCGAACTCTCTGGCCTAGCCGACTCCTTCCATCCTTCCGAACTCGCCTCCACCTGCCGACGCCGGACCACCCTGCCGCCGACTTCGCCGGACCCGCCGACGCCGACCCTGCCGACCAGCGCTCGAGCTTCCTCCGTGCGTGAGCCGCGCTGAGCCCTAGCCGATCGGGCTCTCTACCCGATTCTCTCCCGATCTCCTTCTCTTCTCCTCTATTATATTATATATAATATATTATTTATATAATGTATTGTATATAATATGATATTATTTATTATAACATACATATAATATATATTATATTATGTTATATTAGATTATAATATATATTTTATATTATAATATAATATAATATAATATAAATATATATTATTTAAAAAAAAAAAGATAGATGTGGAGAAATATGAAGTGATTTTCAACAGGTGTCGAAGACCCCGGTCATCGTACCTTAGGTCCGACGGGGATGATTTCAAATTGAAGACCATACGCCGTCGATCTTTGATCCGGGTATGATGGTTTAAAAATTGAAGACCATACGCCGTCGATCTTTGATCCGGGTATGATGGTTTAAAAATTGAAGACCATACGCCGTCGATCTTTGATCCGGGTATGATGGTTTAAAAATTGAAGACCTCGCGCCGTCGATCTTTGATCCGGGCGGGAAGAACTACGGCAGTGCCGTCCTGATTTCTCCCTCGGTGGGGAGGAGACACCGGGAGGCTGCCGAATTTTTCAGTGAACATTTGGACAAAATCTAAAATTGATTTGAATATAATTCAAATTTAAAATCAATTTAAATAAAATTCGATCAAATAATATTGGATTTAAATTCGAATTGGACTTAAACTCGAATCTGACTCATATTTGGACTCAAATCAATTAATATAAGATACATGAATTAGACCTAAATTGAAACATTATACAATGAGTATGATGTAATGTTTAAACTAAAATTGTAAATCGCAAAATTACAAGGTCTAAATGAAATGCAAATGAGTACTAATAGAAGAATCCCTTATATCCGACAATGCTCTTCTTAAAACAATTTTGTTTTGAATGGTCTAATTCTCTTATAAAAATTCTTTGGGAAATCTCATGCTATGTGGATATAGGCTTATATTTTCCTTCCATAGATAGATATATGTTAAGACTTGGTACCTCTCCGAGTCTATATAGAACCGAACAAAGCCTTCCCAAATCTTGTAGTTTTGCAGAGGGATCTAATCCTCCATGCATGTGAAGAGATCATAAGAGTTACATAAAACTTTAATGAGCAATACATAAATGCGTTTAACAATTAAGAAGAATCACAATTTGATGATTTGAAAAATTGATTATTCTCATAAAGACCTTATAATCAAATGAATTGAGAAATTATCTAGGTCGCCTTTAACAGCGAATGATTTGTAATGAATATAATTTGCTGTGTTGTTATATGAGCAATATTAACAGACTTGTGAGCGACATATTATAATTTACCTATAAATGGGAGTAGATAATTTATAATACCCACTACAAGTATACTACAATTCACCTATGAGGAGGATTAGGGAATTTGTAGTGCCCGCAACAACTAGTTTGCAAGCAAGGACAAAGAGCTTGTATCAAATAAATTAGTCTACTTATGGGAGATAATATGAGAGCTTCTAGCGAGCAAGATAATTCTCCTACGAATACTAACATGATCTCCTACTATCCATTGAACAAGCATTTTCTATAAGCTATGTTGAGTGGGATATTAACAGCAAAGGGATATTGATAGGAAACACTTGGATTTCCAAGTGTTTCTCACCAAGAGCAAGTAAATCCAATGATAAACTGCTGTCCACAGCAGAAAAACAGTCCAAATACAAGAAAAATCTGAGAAGAAAGCGTAAGAAAACGATGCAAACACTTTTATTTCGATAACGGATGAAAAGCACTTGCACGATACAACTTTCCTTCGATTCGAGAGGAAGGAAAAACTCTCCAAAAGATCTCCGGCGAAGCCAAGAGCCCAAGACACCAAAACCTAGATCTCCAAAACAATTCAAATTCAAGATGATCCTTTTCTCCCCCCTAAACTCCTAATTATACAAATTAATCATAAAGGACAATAATGGACTTCCTAAAACAGCCCCTCATTCAAAATTCTCCCTCCCAAAATCAATTTCGGCAACGGTGGGGTCCACAGGGGGTTCCGCCCCTTTTGCCCGTTTCCGCCTGGCATAGCATCGGACCGGTCCAGAGGGGACCGGTCCGCTCGTAACATTACTCCCCTCCCAAAAACTCACCTTGTCCTCAAGGTGAAAAGAAGGAAACTGCTCCTTCACTCTTTCAAAAGGCTCCCATGTAGCATCGAAATCAGGGAGGCCTCTCCATTTGATCAGCACTTCTTTGTTGCCCATTTTATCTGGTCGGACTCCTGCAAGCTCTAGTGGTTCTAAAACCACTTCTAAATCCTCCGTCATAGTCGCTGGTAATTCTGCACTCACTGCATGCTCCCCAATGGCTCTCCTCAGCTGAGACACATGGAACACTGGGTGTATGGTGGCTGAGGGGGTAATTTCAGTCTGTAAGCCACTGCTCCAATCCTATCCAATACTTCATAAGGGCCAAAGTACCTCGGTGCTAATTTCTCGTTCTGCCTTCTAGCCACTGTCCTCTGCCTGTATGGTCGTAATTTTAGGAACACCTTCTCCCCCACTTCAAACTGCATGTCTCTCCTGTGAGAGTCCGCTTGCTTTTTCATGATTTGTTGTGCTCGCAGCAGATGTCTCTTTAGTTCTTCCAGTATCTTGTCTCGTTCCTCAAGGTACTGCTCCACAGACGATACTGGTGTGCTTTCTCTTCCATAGTGTACTAGGTGCGGAGGGTCCCTCCCATATAATACCTTGAATGGGGTCATCTGGGAAGCGGAATGGAATGAGGTATTGTACCAATACTCAGCCCATGGCAGCCACTTTGCCCACACTCGTGGGGTTTCGGAGACAAAGCACCTCAAATAGGTCTCCAAGCTTCGATTTACCACCTCTGTTTGTCCGTCTGTCTGTGGGTGATAGGCTGTACTTCTCTTTAGAACTGTGCCCTGCATCCTGAACAGCTCTCTCCAGAACTGGCTGAGGAACACTTTGTCTCGATCAGACACAATCGATTCAGGCACCCCATGTAGTCTCACCACCTCCCTGATAAAAGCTGCAGCAACTGACACTGCGGTGTATGGGTGTCTTAGGAGAACAAAATGTGCATACTTACTAAGCCTGTCGACCACCACCATAATGACTGTGAACCCCTCCGACTTTGGTAGGCCATCAATGAAATCCATGGATACTTCCTCCCAAACTCTGTTTGGAAGTGTCAATGGTTGTAGTAAGCCTCCCGGAGCCATGGCCATGTACTTGTTTCTCTGACATACCTCACACTTGGCCACCATTTCCTCCACATCTTTATGCATCCCCTTCCAGTAGAGCTCGGATGCTAGCCTCCTGTAAGTCTTCTGAACCCTGAATGTCCCCCAACTGCACTGCCATGAAACTCTTGCAACAAGTGGGGAATGTGTATGGAAGTCCGTGGCATCACAAACCTCCCCTGATACAATAGTCTCTCCCCCTCAATACAGTAGCCCGGATGGCTACTCTTGTCCTTCTCTAGATCCTCCCTGATCTTCTTCAACTCTTCATTCAACATACTTTCCTCCTTGATGGACCCCCAATCAACCATTAAAGGAACTGACAAAGCTAATTCCTGAAGCTCCCCCACACATCTGGATAAGGCGTCAGCTGCTTTATTTTCTAAACCAGGTTTGTATTGGATCTCAAAATCATAACCTAGTAGTTTAGATAACCACCTCTGATGTTCCTCAGTCACCATTCTTTGTTCTAGCAGGTATTTCAAACTTCTCTGATCCGTCCTTACAATGAAGTGTCTTCCCAAAAGGTACGGCCGCCATTTCTGTATGGCCAAAACGATGGCCATTAGCTCCCTCTCATATACTGACTTCAATCTAGCTCTGGCTGACAGTACTTGACTGAAGTAAGCTATAGGCCGGTGGTTCTGCATCAACACTGCCCCCAGCCCATACCCTGAAGCATCTGTCTCTACCACAAAGACTTGGCTGAAATCAGGAAGGGCGAGGACTGGGACTGTAGTCATGGCAACCTTCAGTTTCTCAAATGCCTGCGTTGCTGCTTCACCCCAAGCAAATCCATCCTTCTTCAGTTGCTCCGTCAAAGGCCATGCGATAGCACTATATCCTGTCACAAATCTCCTGTAGTATCCAGTCAACCCTAAGAACCCCCTTAACTCCTTTAGGTTCCTAGGAATGGGCCACTTCTGCATTGCTTCTATTTTATTCTGATCCGCTGCTACTCCGTCTTGGGACACCACGTGCCCCAAGTACTCTACCCTGGTCTGGGCAAAGCTGCATTTCTTCAGGTTGGCTTGTAACTGGTGTTCCTGCAATACTCCCAAAACCACCTTCAAGTGTGCTAAGTGTTCCCCCTCATTTTTGCTGTACACCAGTATATCATCAAAGAATACAAGTACGAACTTCCTGAGGTACTCCCTAAAGATCCTGTTCATCAGAGACTGAAATGTAGCAGGAGCGTTAGTCAAACCAAAGGGCATTACCAGAAATTCATAATGCCCTTCATGTGTCCTGAAGGCTGTCTTTGGAACATCCGTCTCTTTCATTCTAATCTGGTGGTATCCGGATTTTAAGTCTAGCTTGGAGAACACCACTGCCCCAAAAAGTTCATCCAACAGTTCATCAATCACTGGAATTGGGAACTTGTCTGGTACAGTGCCTTTATTCAGAGCCCTGTAGTCCACACAGAATCTCCAACTCCCATCCTTCTTCTTGACCAGGAGGACTGGACTAGAAAAAGGGCTTACACTTGGCCTTATGATCCCTGCCTCCAACATCTCCCGAATCAGCTTCTCTATCTCATCCTTTTGGATCTGGGGGTAGCGGTACGGGCGAACGCTGATCGGTGTCTCCCCTTCCTTCAAAATAATGGCGTGCTCCAGCTCCCTCTGGGGTGGCAAACCCTGTGGAGGTTGAAAAACCTCCCTGAACTGTTGTATGACTGGTTGCACTTCAAGAGGAATGTCTCCCTCTTCACCCACACTCACTTTCTCCAATCGCTGCAGCTCCACCAAGTATCCACCCCCAACCTCCTGGATGGTTCGGATCATGGACTTGAGAGACACCCCCGTCCTAGACAGGCCGACATCTCCCTGTATCACCATTCTCCTTCCCTCCACTACCAGTTCCATCCTCAATTCTCCCCAGTTCACCTTGGTCTCCCCCAAAGTCTGCAACCACTTCATTCCCAGAATCACATCAGTACTTCCCAATTCTAAGGGAAGAAAATCCTCCCTCACCTGTATCCCTTGGATGGTCAGCACCACTCCTCTACAAACTCCTCTCCCCATTTCCACCTTCCCTGTGCCCATCATCACCCCATAGCCACCGGTATCCACTAGTGCTATACCAAGCAACTCAACAAGCCGGGTGGAAATGAAATTGTGGGTTGCCCCACTATCTATCAGAACCACCACCTCGTGGTCAGCTATCACCCCTTTTACTTTCATAGTGTGACTCGAAGTGAATCCCACTACAGAGTTCAAGGAGACTTCTGCCACATCCAGGTGCATCTTCTCCTCCTCCTCCACTTCTGACCTGCTCCCACCTTCCTCTTCGTCTTCCTCGTCTTCGCAAACAAGGAGAACCTGAAGAGTCCGGTCCTTGCAACTATGTCCCGGCATGTACTTCTCATCACATCTAAAGCACAATCCCTTGGCCCTCTTCTCCTGCATCTCCTTATCAGTAAGCTTTTTAAAATTTCCCCCAGGCCCTCCTCCTCCGGTCCTCTCCTTTGGTACTTCTCGCGTACCCCCCGGTGCAGCTCCCTTGGAAGCTAAAAACGTGGTCGTCATCCGGTGGGATCCCCCAGAACTGCTGCCTCGATTCCCCCTCTCTAGATGCTTCTGGTCCTCGACCAACTGTGCCAACTCCATGGCCTCCCCCAGGTCGTGTGGTCTCATCACTCTAACGGCTGCTCTGATTTCTGGTTTGAGCCCCTTCATGAAGTTCCCCTCAAGCACGGTATCAGAAAGACGATCCAACCTGCTAGCTAGGTACTCAAACCGGTCCCGGAACTCTGCTACTGTCCCCTCCTGTGTCAGCGCAAAGAACTGCTCGTAGAAATCCCCTCCGCTGCTGGTTCGAAAACGTTCTAGTAGGCAATCCTTGAACTCCCTCCAGTTTCGAATAGGTCGCCTCATGTCCCGCCACTGGTACCATGCCAGTGCCTTCCCTTCCAAACACAGTCCTGCCGCTGTCAGTTTCTCCTCCTCTGTCAACCCGTTGACTGCAAAATACCGTTCCACCTTGTAAATCCAGCCATGGCCATCTTCCCCCTCAAAGATGGGCATCTTCAACTTCCTCACCTTCGGATCCCTTCCGTTACCCCGGTACTCTCCATAACCTCCCATGCCTCGAAGATGAGGTGTTCCCCAAGTATCCCGGTCCTCCCTCCCACGTTGGTATCCGGTTCCATCGTCATAATCCCCTCTTCCCCTTTCAGAATCAGCACCTCGACGCTGAAATTCAGCACCTCGACGCTGATATTCTCCTCTTCTTTCACAAAAATCTGCACTTCCTTCATATTCTCCCCTCCGGCCTTCAAAATCCATACCTTGACGCTGAAAATCAGCACCTCGACGCTGAAAATCAGCACCTCGACGCTGAAATTCAGCACCTCGACGGTCATTCCCCAAGCTCATCTCTTCTCTAGAAAGTGGCTCTAGAGGTGGCATGTCGTCGTCTCCCTCAAGGATCTCCACAGCCGGAATCCTCCTTCCCCGAGGCGGGTTCGGATTTCCTCCTACGCCATGGTCGCCGACAGTCTCTCTTGCATCCGATGCCGTCGGATTAGCCTTCATCTCCAGTAATTTCTTCATCATCTCTTCCATGGCCGTGAATTTCCCCTCCAACCTTTCGTTGTTGGTGGTGATTTGATTTTGAAATTCAAAAAATTTTTCTTCCAAATCGGTTTTCAATTGACCGATCTCGCCTTCCAAGACGTCCACCTTCTTTCCGGCCATTGCTCTCCTCACGGATCTCCCAAAATCTTCTTCCGGACAAGATAAACTTGCTGAAATTTCAGAATTTTAGCCGCCGGTGGTCCCAAATCGATGCTCTGATACCAATTTGATAGGAAACACTTGGATTTCCAAGTGTTTCTCACCAAGAGCAAGTAAATCCAATGATAAACTGCTGTCCACAGCAGAAAAACAGTCCAAATACAAGAAAAATCTGAGAAGAAAGCGTAAGAAAACGATGCAAACACTTTTATTTCGATAACGGATGAAAAGCACTTGCACGATACAACTTTTCTTCGATTCGAGAGGAAGGAAAAACTCTCCAAAAGATCTCCGGCGAAGCCAAGAGCCCAAGACACCAAAACCTAGATCTCCAAAACAATTCAAATTCAAGATGATCCTTTTCTCCCCCCTAAACTCCTAATTATACAAATTAATCATAAAGGACAATAATGGACTTCCTAAAACAGCCCCTCATTCAAAATTCTCCCTCCCAAAATCAATTTCGGCAACGGTGGGGTCCACAGGGGGTTCCGCCCCTTTTGCCCGTTTCCGCCTGGCATAGCATCGGACCGGTCCAGAGGGGACCGGTCCGCTCGTAACAGATATCTTCTATGTGCTATAAATGAAATCTAATTTGGAATAACGCCACCGGATCCGCAACATGTGTGCAAGCGGACAGAAGGCGTTTGTAGGCCCTTTAAACGAAATTTTGGGCATTTCCTAAATAAATCCACTCGCAAATGGATCATATTTAAATATTTTAAAATACCCCCCTTATGTGTTAAATATGATCCTTGATACTAAAAAATATATCAATGACCGAGAATGCTGCGCAGGGTCAAATGCTGCAACCCGCATGTGCTCCGATCATCAAATATAAATGTCAAATCCAATGATCCGAGAATGCTGCGCGGGTTAAATATTCAAGTTTCATCCTCCTCCTGTAAAGGACTGGAGTTGACACGACTTGAATAACAAAATGCATCCTAAAATCCTACGAAAATACAAGTGACCTTAATGCCACCCCGATGATGGCCGTGTTGAACGAAGATATCAACCGGAGGGGTCCATTCACAAATATTTTTCAAATACCATTCCTACCAAATTCTTACAAAAATAAAAGTGGCCTCAATGTCACCCCGATGATGGCCGTGTTGACAGAAAATTTCAACCAGAGGGGTCAAATCTATAGTCAAACAAAAGTCCAAATTCTTGAAATAAAATCTATCAACTGAAAACTTAAAACTAAAAATCATCCACCTCCCGCAACCGTTTGTCGGGGGTGATAAATTTGAAATTAACCTCAGCTCACAAAGAGCGAATGCATGTCGGGTGTATCACTATGATTCATCCTCAAACAGTCTCTTGCCAACAGGGACGTGGCACGTGCCCTCTGATCTGGTGGTTTTGCCGCAAAATGACACCATTATATTACGATCACGGCCAAAGCCCGTATGTTCCCTAAAGGCGTCAAACCCTTGAGCAATGGATCATAGGGTATATCCAATAGGCATAAAGCCCTCTGTTAGCTAAGGTGAATTCAGATATATCCCCTTAGACAAATACCAACCCAGGTCTACAAGGTATTCTTGGACGAAGCAACCCATGGCTGCCGACAAGATGCCTTCTGTCAGGTTGGGTCGACTACCTCCTCTGACTAAGTAGACCAGGGATCATGACAGCCCGGGACGACGGAACCATGGGATCTTGATCGGGCTCGTCTTCATTCCCCCCAACATTAGTTTTAAGTTAATGGTGATAAAACTCTAAATTTCGAAATTCAAAATCATAAGATCAAAATTTAAACCCTAAAATTATTGCTATTATACGATAGGTTCATAACCTATCTGATATCCTTAATGACTAGCCTTAATCGAAAGTTCTCTCTTGTTATCAGGAGGGGTAATTAACTATAGGGGCTTGCGCCTATAGGAAACCAGTACTCAGATCAAAAAGTCCTCACCAAATGAGGGCGAAATCTCTGGGTAGTGTCTTATCTACAAACCCAATCTGCCTTCTGAAAATTCCCCTGGGATCACATATCCTAAAAATTGGAATTTTTCGGAGCCCACAGTAGCATGATGATTGGGATCATCATAACAACAAAAAGAATGGAGCTTGGTGGAGGCGGCGGCATGATGAAGGGGATGGATGGGTGGATTGCTTGTCGTCGGGTTTTGGAGATTTAGGTGGAGGTGGGATGTGAAGTGGGGAAGCTAGTGAATGAAAAGGATCTGGGAATACGGGCACGAAAATGTGGCCGGTGGCTTGGGGAATGAACTAAGGTTGGCGGGTGAGGTAAGAAAAGGGGAAGATCGGATGGGGAAAAATGGCGAGAAGAAGAAAAGATATGGGTAGAAAACCAAGAGCTCCACCAAGGGGCTGTTGGTATTGCTTTGAGCCTCTCATAGGCTTTTCTCACTTGAGAACTCACAAAGAGAACTCTAGAACTCACAAAGAGATCCAAAACCAAAATTTTCATTAACAATAATCATCATCCCCTCTCCAAGAGGAGGGAGAAGGCTTAAATAGTCAAATACATGAAGGAAAATAAAAAGACATAATTGCCCCTAGGCAAATATAAGACAAAAGCCCTCAAGTGAGGGTAGAAAGGGAAAAGTACAATAACAAATCAAATACATAAAATATTTCAAAATAAATAGACGCGATCGTAGCCGTTGATCTTCGATGTACTCATCACTGAGCATGCTAATTTTTTATTTAAACAATCCATATTAGCAGATTGATGTTTAGATTTTGATGTTTTAGGTTCAACTCATGGTACCTGTTGGGACTCAGACAAAGTCTCTCCCAGGAATAGCTTCATGGATTCACAAGCTGATCACCTGGATCATGAATTGTTTTTATCCTGTATGAAACGTTTCTTGTATATCCGATGTTACAATAGCTCTGAATTTTTGGCTGCATTGAAGGCAAGCAATCTCCATTTATATGCTCAATATTGCAGTTGCATAAATATTTTAATCTTATCGAGCATGCGTATGTATTTTAATTCATGGGTTTTACATTTATCTTACTTGTCAAATCTTCTAATTCATTACCCTTTACTTTTTAGTTTTGACATTTCATCACAATTGCGACTCTTATCTTCTCTAATTTTTTAGTATCAAATGGTTTATGAGGCTTTATGCCTAGAACCATTTTGCTATAACTGGAGTATGAACTTGGTATGTTGTTCATAGCTTAAAACTCTTAACATCTTTTGCTATGTAAAGGTACCACTTATTTAAAAGTGAAGTTTTAAGCTAATATTATTGGAAAGTGGGTGAAGACATCATTTTGATCAACTTCTATTTATTTATTTTTTAAATTCTTTTGACCTTGATTCCTGTTTTATTAGTGCTTGAATATGATTTTCTTTGAATATTATCTAGTGAATATTCTTAGCTTGTGAGCTTCAAACTTATCTTAACTTTTTAACTAATTTCATTTTTTGAATTTTGATAATTAGTATAAAGTTAACTTCTTGAAGGTATGCTATTAGCACATTTGAGCTTATAGCATCTAGTATGCACATTCTTGTTTTTCTCCATTTGAATATATATTTTTTCATTTCTTAAATGAAATGTAGTGCCTCCCAAGTAAATTTGACTATTTAGCCTATTTTTTTTAAAGCAACAATACCCCATCATACAATCCTTGAGATCGATGCATGCTCAATGTGCATCTCGAGACATTATTTTTTACAGCTATTGGTTTGTGCTAACTTGGACCAATCCAATTTGAGTTGCACTAAATTGGTTTGCATGAGCTTTGGTTGGGTTAGTTGGATCCTCTTTTGGTTTGAAGAGAGGGTTGGTGACCCCCAATTTGCACCATCATCAATGGTGACCTAGTTGTTTCTGTTAAGAATAATGAAAGGTTGGAGGTAGTTAAATACTCAATAAAAAGGAGTGTGTGTGCTAATCCTCGCCCTTTTCAGATGAAGGGGCCATAGTTGGTGGTAGATTCACACCCTAACTATCATCATAAGTCTCCATAGAAGTAGTGGGGAGTGGCTTGTTGCAACTCTAGGATTCGTCATCTTTGTTTTTTTTTTTTTTTTGGCCTTCTCAGTCCTTTCATCAATTTTACCCATCTTATTTTCATTTCTGCCTTTTATCACATGCTCAAAACAACTATACCTATTTTCCAACACCTTATTTTCAATAGGTGTTATTTCATTACTTCATTAATATATTCCCTTCGCTGCCTTTTCTTATTAGTTTTCACTCATCTTCTTAATATTTTCAATTTTATAATAGTTGACGTACTTATCAATGTTTTCTTAATTTCCTACTTTTCCATGTTAATCACAAAACATTAACTAAAGTAGTTATATTCTCTTTTATATCCGCATTCTCTTGTATTTACAAATCATCGATGCTTTAACCTATCATTACTTAGATATAAGTTAATCTTCCAGTGATCTTGTATGATTATTATTAATTCCAAAATTCACTAACATTGCATATTATAAACTCAGTGTTTACTATACTAATCCACCTTGCAAAAATTTTATCTATTTTCAATTCACTTATTTTAGCAAAAGTACCACTCATTAAAATTATGTCTTATGCAAATAACATGTACCAATGTGCCAAAGTTTTTCATGTTGAATATCTTTTGTAATTATAATTCTTTGGTCTCCTTAAACTACTATTACTGTTTGTCATCCTCATTTTACAAATCTTTAACAATTAGATTTTTAACATTTTTCTCTTAAATGTGCATCGAAGTAAGGTCTGATTTGATTACTGTGAAAGGAGGACGGATTAAATGATTTGCAAAGAATATGTTTAACTCCTTCAACCATATTCAGTAAAATTGAATGAAAAGTAAGGATTCATAATGCTTAACCCAATTGTTGGGATGCAACTAATTATTATGATGAAAAGGTAGTACCGATGGCTAATGGAGGATGGATGGCTGCTTTTGTTTCATTTTCAGTAGTCAGTAGTCGCCAAATACATTAATGATCGTGCTACTTTTCTTCAAATCATGTGGAACAATTATTCTTGGGGTCTAATATTTGTAAAGTCATATATGTAGCTATATTGAGTATTATTTCGTCTGAAATGATCATAACTTTTCTTCTTACTATCATATATTTTCAATGAAACTTGAAATTGAGAATATCTTCTTATTAATTATGTGGTTACTCCTTTCTAATGTTAAAATATTTAAGATGCAATCCCTACGGATGGTTCTTTCCCTTTAAACAAAATTTTTCCTCCAACGAAAATTCAATATTTGTGGCAATATGTTAAAGCTGCGATGTGATTTGGGCATGAGCATTTTGAAGTTTAATTTCATGGACAATGTCTAGTTTGATTTAAATAAAGAAGTCTATCCTAAGTTATCTGTGCGTAATTTGTTTATAGTTGTCTTCCTTATGCGTCACCAACCAAATATTAATAAATGAAGTAGATTTTTCCAAACTTGATATCTGTTGATTTATGAATGTAGGTGGCCTTATACCGTAGTGTACTGGCTGATTTGATTTCTTCTACTTACAGACAGTGCATCATGGCTCTACAAGTTCAAGGGAAGGACTTGGTGTTAGTTTGTACGTCCTTATTATTGATAGGTCTGCCTTTTGCTCGTTTAACGGTTAAATTTTACTTCTTGTGACTATAAAGTAAATGTCTTTTTTTTTCTACAATGAAGCTCTATCTCGGATTGTATGTTCTTTCCTTTTCAATAGAAAATCCGTAATCAGACCAATTATTTCACATCTGTTATTATGTTAATGGCTCATTTTATGATTGAATTGAACCTATTTAGTTTTTAAATTTTTTTCTGCACGGGGATGTTAACTTATGGGTAATTTTATGTGCATATTCTAATTAGTTGCACTGTATCTAACTTTACTGTGATTCATAATAGGTGAGTTAATAATGGCAGTGGAGTTCTAGTAATTACTTCTAAAACATAAATAACTGAACTAGTTAAGTTGACTTGCTGATTTTAACTCCCCCCCCGGATAAAAAAAAAACTTGAAGAATGATGACCTCAAAAGTTGTCAGAAGAGTGTTTCTTTGCTTGTTAGTTGTTATGTTGGATGGAGTTGTTATTTCCTATTCTAATTGGCTATTTTCTGATAGGAAGAAGTGTTATTATCCCATCCATGAGAAACCATTTAACGTACGTTAGATCTTTGGTTTTGGTAGATTTCCTTCATATGTAAACTGATTAATAGCTAATTTTTACCAAGTTTATAGTCTTCTTGGCCTTGCATGGGGCCTAATTCAGCTTTCTTTTCAATAGAATTAAGTTTGGAGATTGTATTGGTCTACTACGTCACACCCCATTTCGACCTTCTTCCAATCACCCATGAAGCCTAATAGAGTCTGACAATCTAGGCAGACTCATTTCCCTTCAACAACAATCCTGACTTTACTAATCGGGATTGAGTGAGTAAAAAATAGTCCGTCTAGATTGTTACAAAAAAAAAATCTCATCATTTTATAGATTTTCTCATACTTACTGGTATGGAAGTGTGCATAATTTAAACTGTCAAAATAGTTTACAGAAATTATAATTCTTTTATGAGAAATTTATTCATACTTGAAGTTTTTAATTACATTAATTTACCTTTTTTATATCACATCTCATAATCATGCATCCACCCAAAATATTAGGGTATAAGATAATTTAATTATCTATCTGTGGTCCCACTTGCTTCTTTTCCTTTCCAAAAAATAGTCATCGGAACATTTGATGAGCTAAATGCTTAGTGATATAAACAATTCTAATATAATGTTCAAACATTCAAGAAAGAAGTAATAATATGTATGCTGATCTTTTGAACTAACGTGAACATTCTTTGTATTAAAGATATAATTAGCTTAATGAAATGATAATTTTTAAGAAAATGGGCTTTGACATTTAAATACATAATTTTAAGCAAGTAACATGAATACCTGTAAGAAAGTGAATTGCATCTATCAAATTCAAAATTATAAAATAAGCTTTGAAATAGCTTATGCATCATTTTCATTTTCATTATTACTTATTAATTCCTTAGAAATGTCATAGAATGCCTATATGCTTTTAGTATATTTATATAATTGGTTGTCACCTGGCCTGTTGGCCCTAAAGTTTACTAATAAAGTTTGGACAATCTAGCATAACAATTATTAATGACCTATTGATCTTAAGGCTGAATCTTATAGTATCAATTTTCTAGGATCGAGATCTAGGAATCTTCCTTTTTCCTTATATAGCCTTATTTTGTTAGAATTTTAGTTTCCCCCTGCACAGATCATCATAGTATGCAACCTATCCCACATGATATGACATTTCATTCACTTTTTTTCAATTTAATAATCATCATTAGCATTTAAATACATATTAGGTAGTCAACAATCATTGTCACATACTAGGTCCAGGATGAAAAAGTGAAAAGTTGCGTTATGTAATTGATGACCAACGTAAAATTTGTCAAATAATCTTGGCATGAATGCTTTAATATATTGTGTTAATGCTAGGGTGTTCCCTATAAGTGACATGCTGTATGACTTGAATATAGTGAGATGTGTACAAGGGCCACTGCACCGGTGCCTAGGTATAATGTTAAATAGGTAAGGGTTTCCACATCATGAACGGATGTGGGCAAATAAGCTAGTCCGTGAAACAAAATAAGGACATGAACCTAGAATATATGTTCATTTACAGGCAAATTAATACAATTAATAGATATTATGATTCATATGAAGATAAAGCAGGGATTTGCGCAATAATTTGTCTGTGAAGGAGTGACTTGTATTGGGATGCGTAGGATGTTTTTATAAGTGCTCGAATGTGACTACTATTGATGATAGTAGAATTTTCTTGATTTGGAAACCCTTGGAGCTAAGGAGTAGTTGACGATAATAGAATTTTTATGACTTTGAACTGCTTGGAGTTAGGGTCTTTGACTTTAATACCATATTTTTGTGATAGAAATAGTGAATAGTGGACTAGAGGAGAACTCCATATGTACATTGCATGGTGAGGGAAGAAATAACTTCATTCACTCAACTTAAAGTGATCCAAGTACACAACTTTGATCAATGTGAGAAAAACTATTGTATTTTATTCATCATCATTTTGCACTTTTACATGATGTTATGGACTTATATCTATCATAAAAGATCCTACAAGATAAAACTAATAATCAAACTAGCTGAAATAATTGGCAAATGATCATATTACATTTGCCAATTGTATTAAAGATGATAAATGAACTAAAATAGAAATGCAATGATAGCTTCACTAAAATACTATGACACTACAGTTAATTCATATTTGTTCTACATCATAGTGCAATCTATTTACTAATTTTAAGTGCTTATAGTATGACATTGCAATATTCTGCCAACCAATTGAAATAATTTTCAATAACAAGTAAGCATGAGTTTGAAATAATTCATAAATTGCCAATACAACCACAACAACAACATCTAGGCTTTGTCCCACTACGTGGGGTCGGCTACATGAATCCTTTTTTGCCATTGTGTCTGGTTAAAAGTCAAATTCTTATTTAAATCTAATAAAGAAAGTTCATTTCTAATATTTTCTAACCAAGTCTTTTTAGGTCTACCTTTTCCTTTCTTAACATAAGTCAAATCTAATACCTCAGCTTTCCTAACCGGGTCATCGGAAGGCCTCCATTTAATGTGACCAAACCATCTAAGGCGACTCTCTCTAATCTTACCTTTTCACGTATATGCTCATTTCGTATCCTATCTCTAAGTGTCAAGCCACTCATCCACCTAAGCAGCCTCATCTCTTCAACACTTAACTTAATATTATACTTCTCTTTTAATGGCCAACATTCGGCACCATAAAGCATTGCAAGTCTCACCACCATCTTATAGAAATTTCTCTTAAGTTTGAAATAATACATAAATTACCAATAACAACAATAAATTTGAATGTCTAAATTGAGAAATTTGTAACATCACTTTTCTTGAAAGATGACAATCATAGTTGCACATGCATCACAATATTTCATAAGAGCTTACAAGAACAACATTAATAATAACATGTCTCTATATCACTGTTGGCTTGGCTACATGAATCTTTGTTTTTTCCATTATATCCTATTAAAAGTCAAATTCTCATTTAAATATAATAAAAAGGGTATTTTTAGTACTTTCTAATCAAGTCTTTTTAGGTTTACTCATAGGGTCATTAAAAAGCCGACATTTTATGTGACCAAACCATCTAATGAGATTCTCTTGAATCTTATTTGCCACTAGAGCTACTCTAACTTTTTCATTTATATGCTCATTTCACATTCTGTTTGTAAATATAAAGCCACTCATCCATTTGAGCATCCTCATCTTTGCAACACTTAATTTTATCACTTTTAATGACCAATATTCTGCCTCATAAAACATTGCAAGTCTCACCACCATATTATAGAAGTTTTCCTTAAATTTGTGGGGTACTTTCTATCACACAAGCATGATGCATTCTTCCACTTCAACCATTCAACTTGAATTCTACTAATAATATCCCTATGTATTTCACCATTGCTTTGAAAAAATAAACTAGAGATATCTAAAACTTCGCACTCTTTTTAATAACTTGATCACCCATAGTCACATCCCACCCCTAGATCTAATACTTATAAATTACACTCCATGTATTTGGTTTAAGCTTTGCTCAAAAGAAAACCTTTGGACTCTAAGGTTGACCTCCATAATTCAAGTTTTTCATCAACTCTCTCTACTCTTATCAACAAGAAGAATATCATTAACCAAAAGCATACATCAAGGTACATCCTCTTGCAAATGTTGAAGCAAAAATATATGAGCTTAAAGCTAATCTTTGATGCAATTCATTTGAATTTGGAAAATACTTAGTCAAACCACCTTGTATTTGCACACTAGTAACAACTTGTATATGCATATCCTTAATGACTTGAGTGTAAACATTATTAACTTCTTTCCTTTTAGACCTCTCCAAAGCACTTCTTTTAAAACTTTATCATATGTTTTCTCTAAATCAATAATATTATATTTAGATCCTCCCTACTCTCTCTGTACTTCTCCATCAAATCTCTCAGTAAATATATAGCTTCCATAGTAGACCTACGCGGCATGAATCCAAACTGATTTTGAGAAATATTAGTATTACATGATAACGTAATGCTCAATTACTCTTTCCAATAATTTTAATATATGATACATCAATTTAATTCCTCTATAATTTGTGCACACTTTTGCTTTACCTTTATTTTTAAAAATAGGAATCAACACACTTTTTCTCCATTCATTTGACATTTTTTTATCCTTCAAAGTAATATTAAAATGTTTAATAAGCCAAGAAATTCCTTGATCTATTTTGCACTTTTACACTTCTATTGGAATATCATCATGTCCAACTTCTTTTCCACTCTTCATTTCCTTTAAAGCCTCTTCAACTTTGATCTTGTTAATGCGACGATAAAAATAAAAGTCTCTATTTTCATTTAGGGTTTTATGCTCACTAATGTTAATTGTATTCTCACACTTAATTTTGTAAAGATAGCATATGAGATTTATACCAAGGGATGAAAAGACAAAAATCTCCGTAGAGAACAACGTAGAAATCAAAGAACATTTGGAAGCTTGTGTCAGTTATACTAAATTCAAAGAACAGCTTCAATAATACTTAAATGAAAGAAAAAACTTTCATTTGCTTGAAAAAAGAGAGGTTCCATGCTTTAAACGCATGCACCTGGTTACCCTAAAGTGCACTGATGCTTTGGGTAAATGCAAAGCTGTCTCAGCACATCAGTTTTGGCTTGCACACTGAAATTGTATGGATGATTAAGCCTTCAGAATTTCTTATTAATAGCACTTCATTGCATTATAAAGATGAGTGCCATGCCAACAGTTGGCAAGATTGCTTGTTTTAAGATGGATGCTCCATGCTGTTCAGGGTCTTTGTGGCACAGGGCATATTAGGTAGATCACATGTCAAACAATGACATAATTAACCATGAGAAAGTTTACTTCAATATTTGTGTATATTAACAAAATTAACACGCCACTTTATATACGTTAAACAGTACGAAGTTCTGTTTCTGATGATTTGATAAGATTTGCTTAGAAGCTTTTATTGTTAGAGTTATTACTGACGCAGGCCTTCTGGTACAATCAAACTTAACAGCATATGGACTTCGATGCATGACAGTTGAGCATTAAAAGGCTTATGTTTATTCTCTCAAGCAAACTATATATATAAAATTTAGTTGTCTAAAACAGGTTTGTAAATTAATGAATTACATTTTCTGTGGTCCATGTAAATGGGCTTTGTTGATTTTTGGTGCAAAGTTTAATAACTCAAACCAGGGATCATAAGAATATAAATAATGGCAAAATTTGGTGCTGGGTGCTGCGGTTGGTTAATGCATCTAAAATAAATTAAATTAGGTCTCTGTTATTGAGAGTTCGACTTTGTGACATTCAGTTCAAGATATTGTATCTTCTCTGAATCATCTATCAATGACGTTTTGTCTAAAACTGTTCTTTTGAAGTATCTTGAGTTTTGCTATTAGAAATGCAACATTTACATAGCTTTTGCTGCCTCTTTTGCCGTAGCATAAAAATAATCTTTGCTGCGGAATTAAAATCAATTACCTTATGACGGAGTCATTTAGCTCCTATCCTACTAATGAAAATTCTGGTATACTTGGAAGAGTCCGTTAGCAGTTCATCTTCCCTGTAAAAAGCATTCTTTCCTTCCAAATATATCTGCTAGTGAACTTTACATCTTGATTCCAATCAAGTTTTCTGGGCATTAATGCTTTGGGTTCTTGTCTTTCAGCATTGGTGCTTTTCATTGGAATCATCGAGCTTGCCAACCACTGACAAAAGGCAATACATGGTATGTATATGGCTTATATGGTAATTGAATTCAGAGTGATTCTAGGATATGTTTGAACTTTTTTCAGTTCTTAAACATCATTAAACTGTTTGTGGCAAATATGCTTGGGGTGCATACATTACTTTGATATGTATATAGATGAATAGTAATGATGTAAGCAAACTAGAGAGAAAAGCCAAGTTGGAGAACACAAAGACAAAATAAAACCAAACTCGATTCACTATAGCTTGCAAACAACCAAACAAACATTCAGATAAACAAAAGTAAAATCAAACGAAACAAAATAATAACATAAAAATGCTATCCTCCGAACAACCGTCTAGCAGTTTCCTCACATGCAACGAGAGTAGGAAAATATATGATTGTGCTTAGGCTTGCAAACCAAGGGTCCACCACTGCAAATGAGTCCAACGTCCTGCCAAACTCCTCCGGCAAATGTCTCCATATTTCAGCCAACAAACAACTTCCAAGAGCTCAAGAAAAAGGATACAAGTGGAGTGGAACTTGCGTAGAGAAGAAGAGATTAGAAGTCAAGACGAAATAGAGAGGAGAAAAGGGGGTGGAACAAGCTCTCAAGCTTTTCCAAGAGAAGAAACCCTTAGGTTTTTAAGCAACTTATCTCAAGATAATCAACAACCTTTTCCTTCTCAAAACATCTCTAATTTATAGGCAAAAGAAAGAAGCTAAACAACCACAACACCTCCAACCAAAACCAATCAGGTTTTGGGAAATGAAAGACCAAGGGTCAGCTATAAACCTTCCAGGAACTGATTAATATTCACGGGACAACATCCATGAACAGAACCAGCAAACAGACAAGACCCAACGGGCAGCAGGAAACAGAACCGACAAACAGAGAAGACCCAACGGGCAGCAGGAAACAGAACCGGCAAACAGGAAATCCCAACGGGCAGCCAGGTAACAGAGATCAAATGACACAGCAAGGGGAATGAATTCATTTTGGAAACAACATCAGAGGAGAGGAAACCGAAGGGGTAAAGAGAAGGGAAAGAGACACAAGTCCACTCCACAATAATGAGCTAAATATAGAAGAATACCTTTTTGATTTTATGAGCTAGGAAATGTATTTACTCCACCAAATAATGAGCTAAACTTCAGCTCAAGCATTAATTAGCTAACACCAAGTAGAACCCAAATTTTAAGCTCAACACCAAGTAGAGCAGGCAAGGCCCAACCCTAGAGCAGAAAACAACTCCAAACCAAGAACAACAAGCAGCCCAAGGACAAGAAGGACCCAATGCAAGCAAACCCAAGGCTTGCTATGCCAAGCACTTCCTACCATGATCATTGGATGCTCTCCATCATTGGATAGCTTTAAAAAAATATAAAACACAACTAATATTGTTCAAAATACATCAAAACAAAAATAGACTAAAAAACATGAATGCATCAAGTAAGGAGAAAAGAAGATGACAGGATGACCTTTGATTTATATATGAAAGTAAAACCTTAGTAAAACCTAAATGCTCCCTTATACATAACTGTTCCGAAGTTGGCAGTGTGATATTCAAAATGGAGCGGATGATGGTAGATATTAAGAGAAAAGTATCAAAATAGTCCCTAACTCTTTAAGAATAATCAAAATAGTCTCCAACTATATTGAATGGGTATTTTGGTCTCTCAACTCCTTAAAGAGGAACCAAAATAGTCCCACTATTTTGAAAAATAGTCCCATGATGGGATTTTTTTGATTCATCTTTAAGGATTTGAGTTACCAAAATAGTTCTTTAATATAGTTGATGATTATTTTGATCCTTCATAAACGTTAATGGGTCATTTTGATCATTTTCTCTAGAAATTAATATGGATTAGATGCTTCATTAGTTAATATAGCTTTATAGGTTGAATTCATCAAGTATATTTTCTGATGGTCATTGTTACTTTACCCTCAATAAGTTGATTCACTTCTGTACTATGTGGACTTCTATTCTTTTTTTTTTTATGGTTTGAGTAATTGTTCTCATTCTATTTGCAGGGAAAAATTATCTCTTGAAAAATTAACTGAAAATGTTGTTTTTTTTTAATGGTTTGAGTAATTGTTCTCATTCTATTTGCAGGGAAAAATTATCTCTTGAAAAATTAACTGAAAATGTTGTTCAAGAAATAAAAAATATCCAAGATGTGCAACCTTTGATAGTTTTAGCATCAAAAGCTACAATTTTTGGCAGTGCAACCCCAACAATTCATGCACATAGGTTTGTGTTGATTATGAATTCTCTATATTATCACCTTTGTGAAATTTCTAAACTATTTGTATAGCACGTCTGTTTTGTGTAAGTTAAGATTAAAATGTAAGTTATCAAATTTATAAATCAATTGAAACCTTGGATATAAAACATTAATATTACTTTTCATAGCTTATCTTAAATGTATTCGCTTGAGATTCTCACCTATTAGGCTAGCAAGTGTAGCTGCTGTATATTGCAATAAACTGTAGCTGCTGCTTCTTTTAGAGATCCGCACCTAGTGTTCAAGCAAGTGTAGTTGTTCCAGGCTTTCCTCTCCATAAGTTAAGGAGTTTTTCTGTGAAATGCAGTTTCTCTCTTCTAATTATAATTTTCATACCTGTAAGCTTTAGCTCTTGGGCTTGCTACTGAATTCTTAGTGAACTTATTTACGAAGAAAAGAAGTGATGGTACAAGAACCACCTGGAATATTTATGTAAACATGGAGTTCCTGGATGCATTTCTACATCAATTTGTCGCACTGCAAACTGGAAATTAAGATTACTCTGCAGTCTTTATAAGTATCTTTTAATTCATGGTTTGAGTACAAACTGATTGGTGAATGAGTGCTGGGTGAAAGATGATTATGTGAATGATTTACAGATTCCCAAATATGTTCTCTCATGGTTGATGAGTCTACTTTAGAAGCATTTTGCATTACATGGTTGTTTGTATACAGCTCCATGTTACTTGTTGGTATAACTGACTAGAGTTTTGACAATCATTAATATACTCCATTCTCTCTCTAGTTGCCCGCTTCGAAAAAACAATTGAATTTAGTAAGTACATATGTAACTATTTGTCCATATGCATTCATACCTACATGCAGATGCATTTTGATTCAATCTGGAGCTAGCCCGTTTTGATTTAGGTTTCACTAATTTCAAGTTTTATCCAAGCTTGATATGACTTTCAGGAAAAAATTGTTTAAATTTTGAGTGATTTTTGATCTTCAAGCTAAACTTAATAGTCCTAGGTAAGCTATTTGAATTGTTTTTTCATAAATTATTAAATGGGATTTTTTAGGGGGAAAAAAGATTGATCCATGAAAGTGAAGGCGAGTTAGCTTTTATAAAAGCATACAACAGTTTTAGGTTTATATGACATTGGAGAGTTGTGAAAGATTTTGGAGTATTTTTGTTAATAATTTCTTGTAATGGAATCGTAAATTTGAGATGTTGAATAGCTAAAGAGTAAGCATTTTTCTATTAATATATTAGAACAAATTAGATGTTCAAGGTTGTAATTATATGGATCAAACTTATTAGTTCTATATTGAAATTAGATGAAAGTATTATATCTTAGACTAAGAATATAGTTTAGTGTCATGAAAATTGATTTCACTCGCTGTAGGGAAAAAATGTATGGTAGGTATCTTGAAGTTTGTAAAGGCATATATGTTGAAGCATTGTTTTTTGTTTGCAAATGGTATTAGAAACAGGATAAATTTTTTTATACTGTTTTCCTATGGTAGTTTAAATTGGTGAGACCTTTGTTTATAAATGAAACGTTTGATCAATGCAAAAGATATTTGAACTAGTATATGATATCTAATTTTAGTGTGTGTAAAATTAATAATTACTATTTTATATTATAGAAGATAAAGTGATATTTAGATGTAATGAGTATATGTGATTTGGATCTTTTAGAAAGAAAAAAAATGATATAGCCTCTAGGCATGCGCCTAATTGGTTACCAATTTAAATAAGCTAAGCTAGGTGAGAAACTTATGAGCTTGTAACTAATTTGGATTAGCTTTGTGGATCCTCGTTCTTCACACAATTCTTTTGTGGGGCACATGAGGTGTTAAATTTATTTTGTTTTTAAATTTTTTTTTCCCGCAAATTCCATCCCTATAACCTTCGATCTACCTCTTTTCCTTTGAATTCATTTAGTATTAATTTATCTACCTTTAAAATTGTTTTTTGTCGCAAGCTAAAAATCCATTTCGTTAATATATGAAATATTTCTCTCACTTCAGCTAATTAGGCTATCTAATCTAAATTTGGCTACATTTCTGTTTTGCGTACCAAATTATTTACTAATTAACCATTTTAATTGTAAGTTAAGAGGAATTAGTGTTAACTAGCTTTATTCAGTACTTAGTTAATTATTACATTAATTAAATAAAAGTCAACTTACATCAACTACTACTTTTATCCATCATTATTATAATAAAGAGCTGATGTTTTATTAAGGATTTTGCATCGACATTGATTGCACCCACAATCTATGGTGCTTATAGCAACAAGGAAGACGATGACTACAAGATTGATAGGGGCGAAGTGACTATGAGGGAAATGGAATGATGACAGCTTTAATGAAACAACAATGAAGTGTATGATGGTTAAGAATGGAGGCGATACTCTTGGGAGAAATAGATGAAGACACACCCAATGATGAAGGATGACATCGGTGATGGAATTACGAGGAAAATGATATATATGACCAGTGAAAATGGAGATCACAATGACAAAGGGATCCTAAATGTAAAATGATTGTTATAGGAGCTTATTTAGCTTTCACTTGAGCGACTTTTTGAGGCACTTTAACTTTGTTTATTTTCCCTTAAGCATGAAAAAGCTAGAAGTAAGCTTTTCAAGCTTAGTAAAGTTGTTAGACTATTATTTTCTTAACTAGCTTAAGTCGTTCAAACTAGCTCAAGCTAACTGAGATCCAACCAAAGGGCCCTTGTTGAGATGAGATGGTTTAACTGGAGAAATTCCTCAAGGGTACAATGATATGAGAAAAATATCATAGAGATTTTGATGCAGGACTGTTTATGCTTTAGATGAATGCGATAAGAAATTGCACTTCTTAGATAAGAGCAAATAATAATTAAAACTATTTAGCCACTAAACGACAATAGAAAACAAATGAGGGGTAACTACGCTAAGGCCAAATTACAAGCTAGGAACATGAACCACTAAATTAATTTAGAAATCCAACAAGATACAAATCAAGTAGCTATTCAATAAAATTCCTAATCTAATATTGAGATAAGCAACATTAAAAGTAAACTCAAATCCTACGTTTACTAAATGGAGATAGAGAGCGAAGCACGAAACCTTGCAATTAAATCACCACCTATAAGGTTAGCAGATTATGAAGATAAATGAATAGGGAAGAAGTTCACCTTTGTCGAGGTCTGGAAACAATTTGCCACTGAATGTTGGCAAGTTGTTTTTCGACGGCTTCTGAAAGTGTGAAGATGATGTGGTCCACGTATTTTTCAACGGAGTTGTCGGTTTCCAGATTGAAGTCGAAGAAGGTGGAGTGGAGAATCTTGATGTTCCCTTGCTCGTCGTAAGGGAATCCAGAATCAGGTTCAGGATCGGTCATTCATTGATTTGGAAGGGTTGAGGTGTGGAGAACAATCATTGTTGCTTCCCTTGAAGACTCCACTAGAGAGAAAGAAGTTTCTCTCAAGAGTTGAAGTGGAGAAGGAGGAAGGGGTGGCTGGCCCAATGAGGGAGGATAGGGGAAGAATTTAGGTTCAGAGTTTGGGAGAAAAGAGGTGGAGGGAAATCAAGCAATTGTTTCTCCATTTAACCCCTTTTGTTTGGAAAGGATTTGGGTGTATTTAGGAAAGGGTGGGGCGGCTAGAAGAGAGGGAAAGAGGATTTGAAATCTTCCCAAAGAAGGTGTTGGGCCTTTAAAGTCTCTTTAAAAGGCATTTAATATAAGAAAAGTACAAGCCCTAGATTTTAAATATTTGCACGACAATTTACCGGATTAGCAGTTGAACCAAATACTTTGTTTGCGGGCAAATATAGTTGGCAAGGTTCATACAAGGAAATTAAGTTATCTAAAATGAAAAACATAAATGAGGGCTATATTAAAAATGAATCTCAACTGGAGCGGACTATTTTTTTTAAAGCCTTCAAGCCCCAATAAAATATAAATTTTGAAAGTGACCTCAATGTCATTTTGATGATGGCTGTGTTGATGGAAAATCTCAATGGGGGGATTGTTTAATTTTCAAAAATATCCTCAAACTTCAAAGTAGCCCATTCAGGGCCTAAATTTTAAAGTTAAATATTCAATATTTAACGAAAATTAAATGCCCAATGTAAAATCAATCACCTGAAACTTAAAACTAAATTTATCCACCCCTACAACAGTTTGTCGAGGATTATAAATTTGAGAATAGCTTCAATTCACAAAGAGTAAATGTATAGTCGAGAATATTATGAAATAATCTTTAGCCAATAAGTATGTGGCATGTGCCCTCTAACCAAGTTTGGCCGTCAAATGACATTGCAAATGTTTAATGCCATTGCTGTCATTCAATTGTTTCTTGCCATGTAAAAATTGGAATATTTATTTGCAAATGTTAAAATAGAATATTGTCAACAGTTTCATGTTCTTGATTTCTGACTGTAAGGTTTTTCACAGGGGACATTCAGATGGCTTGAAAAATAAGAACAAGGATGGTGGAAAGAATTTTTCATATCGTGAGTACATGTCTCCACTATGGCAGGTTAAGTTTCCTTTTCTGAATATGATATAATTTGATGTGCATGATTTCAAATATGCTCACTGACATTTCTGTGATGAAGGAATAAGGTTATCATTTGAACTATTGAGCATTCTACAATGTGACCGTTAATTGAAAATTATGCGTATTGCCTGGTTGATGTTTATTAATCTTTTGAGGTTCACTTCATGACTACATTGATGTTTGTCAACCATGAATGATATATTTTTGCACTAATATTATTAAGCAATCTTTAGGGTTTGCTCAATTCAAATGATATGGTATTTAATACTAAAAATTATAGCAAAGAAAATAACCCCCATCCTTTTATCATTTGCCCTATCTCAAATTTTTGGGTTAGTTCTAGCATTTTGTCTCTTCTTGCCTCTTTTATTTCTTAATTTTTTTGGGTAAATCTTATCCATCCATTCCATAGATATATATTCTAAACTTCGTTATATATAAATCCTAGACCACCCAATTTTGTTTTCGACTACCTTACCTTCAGTGGGTGTACTCCTAATCTTTTTAAATATAATTATTTCTCAATATAAATGCTCATCTTCACATGAAATTATTCTGTGCGGATGCCGAACGCTGTCCGGAGACCAATCAAATGCGCCACGTCGCCCCTTACTCAGTATCGGGCTCGGTACCGAGCTCAGTACTGTTGACGTAGCGCATTCTGGTTGGCCTCCGAACAATGAACTGTGTTCGGCATCCCCACAAAATAATCCCTCCATTTTCACATCTGCATATATGCCATTCTCATTGTATGTCTCTGACTAACCAAACACAAATGAATGAAGAGTCTGAATCTGTTTTGCAGTCGCTCGTAACTAAGAAGGCGTTCGTGGGAATTTCAGGTTTAAATTCCCTTTGCTGAAGAATATTATTAATCAGTACCATAATGATCAAAAGCTTGATGCCATTTATCAACTTGAATAAATGTGGACTGTTAAAACGTGCAGATGTAGTTTCCTCTGATGGAAGAAATGGAGAGTTTCCTACCTACGTATGTGAATGGATAAAGCCACATGAGGATCACCTGTACAAATTTGTTGTGAGAAATGTTGGCATCTTTACACTTACAGCTCCACTTATTAGAAGTCGCTTGCCTTATTTTGTTTGAAACGCCATATTTTGATTCTCATGATTTTTTTTTTTTTAATCTCAGAATGGGATCTGTATGGTTTCATAACTTCAGAATTGATAAGAAATCTTGCCGTTGGCCTCCCCATCGCTAGTTCATTTCAGTGCCCTCCTCCTTAAAGCCCATGGGAGCATATCTGAACAATGATCTCTCCTGGTGAAGAGTTCAATTTTTGAATTTCCATTTATTGTTAAGCTTGAAATCTTCTCAGATTTATTTGGGCCTACCAATCGAAGCTTAAACCAGTTTTATTTTAAGCCAGCTGAACTTCAATGAAATCATGTTGTTTGGATCAAAATCAAGAGGGACCTGATTAACTAGAGATCACTAGCGGAAGAAAAAGGTTTTGTTTGGAACAATTTTGATCATTATAATCATGTTGTTTGGATCAAAATCAAGAGGGACCTGATTAACTAGAGGTCACTAGCGGAAGTCTAAGGTTTTGTTTGGAACAACTTTGATCATTATTTTTTTCTATTTCAAAAGATTTTTATATAAAGAAATGGCTTTATAAAGCAGTAAGAAAATCGCTCCAAACGAAGCCTAAGGGATTACAAAACTCTACTATAGTTATAGTATCCATTATAATTGAGAAATCTTATTGCTTCTAATTTCATTTGAATTCATTTACACATTTAATACACTCCCTGAGAAAGCGAAATTGAATGTTTTTTTTAATTTATCTTGGCTTGATTGATTTTTCTTTCCCTGGATGAACCCAATATGTTCCAACCATAAAACTGATTGTTGAAAGATGTGATTAATAAACATAAAGAGATTCCTCATACATTTAAGCCGAACTCCCTTCAAAATAATGGCCATTATGTTGTACAAAGACAAAATTCATCTTTAAGATTTTTTTAACACAAATGGTCAACTAAGGCTTCACTTGGGACAGCTTATTTTTAACTTTCTAAAATATTTTTTTAAACAAATTTTATCAAGCTTTTATATGAATTTTTAGTTTGAGAAATGTATAATATATACAACAATAATAATATCAAGCTTCTATCTCATTATATGGGGTTGGTTATATGAATTTTTTTCTCCATTGTGTCTTGTTAAGAGTTAATTTCTCATTTAAATCTAATAAAGAAAAGTCATTTCTAATATTTTTCAACCAAGTCTATTTTTGCTATCCCTATCTTTCTTAACGTAGGTCAAATATCATAAATCTACTCTCCTAATAAGATTATCAGAATGTCAACATTTTATTTAAACTTATATGTCATTGAAATTGAACCAACCTTTTCTTGGATATGCTCGTTTTGTATCTTCTCTAAGAATCTTGACTCTAAGAGTAAGACCACTCATCCACTTAAGCATTATCGGAGCAATATTTAACTTCATATTATGCTTATCTTTTAATGACCAACATTCTGTGCGCCATAAAACATTACTGGTCTCACCACCCTCTTATAAAATATTTCTTTAAGATTGAGTGGTATTTTTCTCCAACTTGAATTCTACTAATCATTATCCCCATCTGAGAAATGTATAGTATATAAGGGATAAAAATACAACACTTAACTCAAAATAAATTCAGTGGATTCAAAAATTGACAAAGTTTTTTAGAGGTTATAAAAAAATTATATTAAATATCCCACAAGATTTCATGAATTGAATTTCTTTTTCATAGATTTTATAAACATTAGTTTTGTTTAAGTGATGAAATTGCTCTATGTTTATTATTTGTTTGAGTTATTTAATTTTCTTTTCCTCTCAAAGCTCTTGTAGCCTAAACACATACTAATTTATACAACACTTATGCGTTTGGAAGAGCTTCAAGTGGTTTCGAAGTTTTTTTTTTTTTTTTTTTAAATGAATGGTTCTTGCATTTGTTACTTATATACTCCAATTTATATGCGAAAAAATTATAAGAAATTCTTTATAAAAATTTATATGTGAAATTCTAAATCACCATTTGTTTAATTTTAATAATTCACCTATACTATTTCTCAAAAGGATTTGATATTTCATCAATAAAAAAATATTCATCATTTATTTCATAGAAAAAAGAAAATCACACGTATTCATATTAAATTATATTTTCAATTAATCATGAATTTTCTTGCTTCTTAATATAAATAAATCAAAATACTTTTCTTTCCATTAATTTCCAACTTTTTTTCCTTGAAATAAAATTATTTAAATAAAGTTATTTACTTTATTACGTAATAATTGTTTTCGCGGAACTTTTATTACGTCCGGTGTAAGGAAGTAGAGGAACATCTGGTTGGAGGTAAAATTTCGCCAAAAAATTCGGTATTTGCTTGGTACAACTAGGTATTATTTGATAATAACGAGGAATACCGCTCTCTGAAGACCAATACCGAGCTGTACCGAGAAATATCGAGTTGTACCGAGTTTTTTCTAGGAAAAATTCGGTACAACTCGGTATTGCTCGGTATAACTCGGTATTGGGTCTTCAAATGATGGTATTCCTCGTTATTGTTTGGTATTTGCTCAGTACAACTCGTTTTTTAGCAGGATTTTTGTAATATCAAGATCTGCTCCAGGATCGTCCAGGACGATCTGGGATCGTCCTGGGACGATCAGTTGAGAAATTACTCCAGAAATTGCCCAGATTTGTTCCAGGTGTTTTCCTGTAAGCATCGTCCAGGCCGATGGAGGCATCGGCCAGGCCGATTGACACTGTTCAAAATATCGGCCGGAGCATAGCCCTGGGAGCCATCCAGGACGATCAAATTGGTCGGATCGTCCCGGGACGATATGGCGATCGGCCGGGCCGATCTGAGTTTTATAAAGCTGAAATCAGTCGTTTTGAAGAGAGAGAAAAACATTTTAAAATATCTGATTTCAGCCGAGGAGAGAGAAAGTCGAGGGCATCTTTGGAAAAGTTGATTTTCGGGCGACGCGGAACCGTTTTCGTCCGACGAGACTGTTCAGGATATTGTTGTACGCAAGGTAAGACACATTCCGCCTTTCTCAATTTTCAGAACCGTCGTGTTTGGCGGTATTTTCTGTCCGGATTTTGTTTCCGTTAGCGATTTTCGTCCGTATCTTTTTATTGGTTCAATTTTTACCGTGTAACTTTCTGTATATTGTTGCCGTGCCGGGTGTGCACGTTTTGATTATATTTTGAAGATTTTTGTTCGGGTATTTTTGATTCGACTGTGTTTTTAGTCGACTGGATTTTTCTGTGAACTTGGAAATTCTCTGTGCAGTAGAATAAATGTTCTGAAATGTTGATATCTATATTCTGTGCAAATTTGGTAAATTGTTATTTTCAGGAAAATTATGTAAATTCTGTATACTGCCATTGTGCTGCCCGATTTTTTTGGGTAATTTCTGATTTGTCCGGAATTCTTCTGATTTCATATGCTATCTTTATATGCTATAAAAAGGGAGTTATAAGGGGTCTGGATCCTATGAGATTCAGTCAGTGTCTGGGAAATTTGAAATGAGCTCAATATGAAATCTGATATCTGTTCTGTTCCGGATCCGAGGAAATCTGTTTAGGTGCTATAAGCACTATATATGTATTCTGGTGCTATATACACATCTGTTCTGGTACCGTGAGCACAAAGGGAGACATAAGGGGCCTGGATCCTATGAGATTCAGTCAGTGTCAGGGATCTTAGCTATTAATTAAATATCTGATATCTGATTTGATATGTTATGATTTCCGTATCTATTCTGTAAGCAAATCTGATTCTGATTTCTGTACGATATGAATCTGATTCCGATATGTATGATATGATTCTGAGATGATTCTGATACGATTTTGTTCTGTTCCGATATGATCTGAACTTCTGATTTCTGTACGATTCCGTTTCTGATTTGATCTGTTCTGATTTCTGTACGGATTTGTCTGATGTGTTAGTTTTGAGATTCTGAGAATTTTGATTGGAGGTTTGTTGCTTTGCTGAGCTGTTGAGCTCACCCTTGCTTTCTGGTGGTTTTCATGTTCTGGGAAAGGGAAGGAAGTCCAGGAATAGATTTCAGAGTCTGATCAGTATAGGTATTGTTTTGGACCTTTTGATTTTTGTACAGTCATGGCTTTTCTGTTCTGTCTTTCTTTCTGTCTAAAAGCCATGTACTGTATTTGTAGATGATTGTTTTGAGGAAAAGAAAAGATAGATCTTTTGTTCCGCTGCATTTGATGTTTTTAGTAGCTCTGTGTTTGTCTGTTTTGTTTAAAATGTTTGGAAGAATCAGTTCTGAAGCAAATTCCAAAGCCAGATCCTGGTTAGAGATTTTCTATCGCGGCCCGGTCCGAACGGAATCCGTCTCGGGTCGGGTCGGGTCGTGACAATTTTGCCCCCGACTGGACGTTCCTCTATGTCGAGTTGGAGGACGTAATAATTGTTCTTGCGTTTGACTAGCCTAGTAGGCTAGTAGCAGACCATGGGAGGCTTGCTGCAGCACGCCACGTGTCTTTGGACGGCCGCGTAAGATCTGGATTACAAGCGTGGGCGGTGGGTGTAGTTACCTTCCAGGACCATCTTTTAAGATGATTTTTTTTTGTGACTTTTTTTTTTTTTAATGTAAATATAAGTAGGATTGTATTCATAGTGAGGGCAATTGAGAGTGCAAATAAACCTGGTAAAATTTTAAATTTTGTATATAAATATCAAGCTAGTCGCCATCGAACGAATACGTTACACTCACATCTTGTACCCCACACTAGAGAGAGGTTGCCATCATAAGGAGGTAAAATAATTACGTGCGGTATTCGGACGCGTCCGGAGGTCAATTTGGACGTATTATGTCATCACATATACGGTGCATTGGGTGACGTAGCGCATCTGGATTGACCTCCGGTCGCGTTCGAACACCACACAGAATAATCTCTCCATAAGGAGATGGGGAGGTGGGATGAGAGAAGTCTAGGAACTTTTATTTGGTCCGGTGAACGTACGTAGAGCTACGTTCGGCCGGCACTAAGATCACAGGCACAAAACGAGAAATACCGAGTAAATACCAAGCAATATCAACAATAACGAGAAATACCATTATGTGAAGACAAAATACCGAGTAATACCGAGCAATACCGAGTTTTCCCAAAAAATATATAGTTTTTATAGAAAAACTCGGTATTTTTTGGGAGAACTCGGTATTGCTCGGTATTACTTTGTATTGATCTTCACAGAGCCGGTATTCCTCGTTATTACCAAACAATATTTAGCAATACTGACCAAATACCGAGCGAAAACCGAGTAATAATCCTCTGACTGAACGTAGAGCTATGTTTGGTCAGAGGACGTAATAAAAGTTCGAAGTCTAGAGGGTTGTCTAGGAGATTTTTAGATGAATTGTAAAGAATTGTTTGCATAATTGAGATTTTTAGATGAATGTTTGTTTTGTCAAATATATTGAAAAAATGATATATTCAATAGTATTAATAAGGAAATGATGGTAAAATGATTTTAAAGTATTGAAATGTATATGTTCTTATTGCATTTTGTATCCAAGAGTAAAGCCACTCATCCACCTGAGCATCCTTATCTCTAAAACACCTAACTTAATTTTACAGTTCTCTTTTAATGGCCAACATTATGCACCATTAAATAGTACATGTCTCACCACCATCTTATAGAATTTTTTCTTAGCAAGCTTGATGCATTCCTCCACTTTAGCCATCAATCTTGAATTCTACTGATAATATTCCCATCCCTTCCACCATCACTCTGGACAATAGACTCGATATATCTAAAACGTGTAATTTTATTTTTAACATGATTGCCCAAAGTCACAAGCCGCCCACTATCTCTATTATTATTAAAATTACACTCAATGTATTCAATTTTAGATCTACTCAAATGAAAATCTATTGGGATTGTTTAGTTGGTTGTAAAGTGAATGCAATGTAAAATAAATACAGTGTAAAATAAATATTTTGAGATTGTCTGGTTGGTCGTAAAGTGAATGTGAGGGAACTATATTTTCTATTTGGTTGGATGTATGCAGAGAAAAGTAAAATCAGTGCGATCTGCATACTTAGAGGTTGTTTGATTCAGTGTCTACATTGTAAAATAAAAATATTATAATTTATCTTTTGAGTCCACATTAATAATTGTAATTTTATGAGAATTTAAAAATGTTTACATAAATTAATAAATTGCTTTGGTCAACGAGCTATCATGATTACACTTTTGAGCAAACTAGCAACATGTCAATAGTAAAAATAAATAGATGTAATTTATAGCAAAATAATTCTTTTTTGTTTAATGAAGCTCAACATAGTTAAAAGCTACAACAACAAATTCCAAAATGCTAACAATATCAAACTAAGGTTACAACACTCAAGAGACTTTACAAAAATTATAATAATATTATTGGCATTCAAAATGTCTTCTTCAATTCTCTTGGTATATGCTATCATCAACCACCTATTCTCTCATGGAAAAAATATGTGCAATATAAAACAATAATCAAACTGATATACATGTTAAAGAATAAAATCTAGTACAAAGTATTGAAGCCACGACATACCAATTACGCTCTTCTAATGCAAATGAATCATTTGTTTAACTCTTTTCGCATACATCAAGCCTTTGATTCCTTAGATTTGGAGAGAAATGAGTGAATGAATCATTCTTGAGTTCTTGGATAACTTATCATATATAGTATCAATCTCTTCCTCTGAAAACTTTGAAATGCTAGATAACTTTGTCATGAGCTCACTAAATATTTTTCTTTCCTCAAAGCTTTTATTGTTGTTTGAATTGCATTAGCAACTTGAGCTACACTGTTAGTTAGGACTGTAATATAATCATATAGAATATGATCATCAACAGGCTTTTGACTCTTTTTCCTTTGGATAGACACCTTAGAAGATGACGACATTCCTTGCTTTGTTGTTCTCGCATGGTATTCTCTGACATTTTATTCAGGACATTCAAAATCTAATGATGCATCCACAAGAGTCTCCATAGAATTGTCTCTCTCCTCATCATCTAGGTTAATATTTTGAGTACCAAATGGAGCTTGGCAATTTCCTTACAAAGCCCAATCTCCATTTGCATGACTTTCACTACAAATTTTCTCTAATTCCATAAAATTTAGGAGAGGAATAGTAAGATATTTCGCATCTTTTTGGAAAAGCCTATAATTATTCATATTAGAAAGCGTAAGCGAAAAATTGTATTTTTGCATTTGTAAAAACTCATCTAAGTTCGAATTATTACCTGGATATGTGATAGAAACTCCTCTTGACTTCTCAAGATAGTTTTCATATTGACATCCCAAGACACGTGACTTTCTTAATTCTTGAATGCTATTCCGAACAATTCATATTTGACGAATTTATTCATATTTAAATTTTAATTATTTTATGCTACTTCCTAATTCTACATAACCTGCTACTTCTTAAAATAACTCCTATAATCTTCGGCAAATTATTGCGTCTAGTCACTTTACATGCGGGTATCCAATCCGGACACGCCACCTCACCCGGATGCACTGGGCTCCGGTATTTTTAAATGACGTGGCGCGTTTTTATTGGTGTACGAATGAATCCGGACACCGGATACAATAATTTTCCATAATCTCCACCTTCACATAATATCCAGCCAATACATCATTAATGACTTTCATAAAATTAGCGCTACCTTCTTTGACTTGACTATCTGTACTGTTTAATTAAGTCACAGTCAAATCTAAGCCTGTAAGCCTTACCAGGCCCAGGTAATGTCACCTCCGGTGACGCCACACCTTCACCATCGCCCACACTCCCCAATTCCCCCCTCGTTAAGAAATCCACCTCTTAAAGGCTTAAAGCCCTTCGATGCCACAAACAAATTCCGTAATTCCAACTCCTCTCTCCTTCCTCGATGGACTATCAGCTGAAAGCCGGATCGGAATTCAGTTCCGTAGATCCTCCAGTTGTTGCCCCGCCGCCGACTAGGCGCTTGCATATCGATGGCGTCGACGGCCTTCCGCCATCGAGGGCGATGGAGATCACCGGAAACGTTCTCCGTGGCGTGGCGGCGGTGTTGACGTTCGTGGCTGCGATTGTGATGGGCACGGCAGCGCAGACCAAGAGGGTGGTGGTTATCGACGATAGCGGATCGCCGGTGACTCTCGCCGGAACGGCCAAGTCCCACTATTCTTCTGCTCTTGTGTAAGTTCCGACCGCTTTGTTTTTATTTTGAAATCTTTAACCGCCTTTATTTTAATAATAATAATAATAATAATTATATATGTCGAATATGTTGAATTTAATTATGTGGATTATTTCCTTATAACATACGGACATATAAATATTGAATAATATCTGTTTTTTATGTATATTAAAAATTATGGAATAGTCCTTTTTTTTTTGAAAATATAATTTAGTATATTCATATTTAAAATTGTTGTATAAATTAGATACATTTAGAATAGAATTAAGCTAAAATTAATTTATAATTCTGATTATAGTATAGTTAGAACCATGATTTGAATCATAAACTCTTCTCCTTCAAATGCTATTAGTTATGCAATATCTACCACCAACACGCTTCAATTAATAATTCCTCTTCTCCTTTAGACACTATCAATCCTATTGATGTCTCACCTTATCAAACTAATTATTATGTGCGGACATCGGACGGAGAGAACAGTCCAGATTTGCTACGCTTTTATAGCCATTTTATTGCGCTTTTATAAAAAAATAATAAAAAGGCAACAAATATTTAATATTTATTGCAATTTTGCTGTGCTTTTGCAAAATGATAGTAAAAATGCATTCGTAATTGAATATTTGCTGCCCTTTTGTAAAAGCGTAGCAAATCCGTATGGTTCTCTCTTATCAAGCTCTCCTCATGAATATTTAATTTCATTCACATGTCCACCGTCTTATAAACACTTGCTCCTAAAGAGCTTATGTCACGAACTCCTCTCCTTGGTCTCAAGCAGCTGGTCCAACCATGACTGCCCCCAATGAGTTCCCATCATGAACTATTCTCTTTTGTCTGTCAGTAGTCACGTAGATGCCTTCCTCCAGCAAGAGATATACGACAAGCCTCACGCTAGTGAATTGTTCGAACAATGATTCAAACCAAAGTTTTAACATTGGTTCAAACTAAGTTATAACTAGAATCAAATAAGGTTCAATTCAAATAAAAGTTTAGCTATTATTTATCATAATAAATATATAACATAGATATATGATTTATTTTATATGCTATGAAGCTTGTAAAATCAAATTTCTCTTATATGACAACCAATAAATAAAATATATCCTTCAATTAAAAAAAAAAAAAAAAAAAGATGAGGGTCACCTTTGATTTTATCATTGACTTGCATAAGTTATAATAAGATTTAACAACAAATTAAGGTAATTTTAAATAATTAGTCCTTAATAATAGTTAGCAATATGTTTAATAAAATAGAAATGTAGAAATTTCCCAACTAATGTTGGATTTATTAAGTAGCGTGTAGTATATTAAAAGTGGTGATTTTAGAACGTGTAGTGGCTTACTCTTCACGCGGATATATTAGCTGTGATGCCATAAGCTAAACCCTACTTGCCGGACCACTGACACGTGTGATAATACCTACTGAAACCTTCTGGCACTAAGGTTTTATTTGGGACGAATTTTTTACAATAAAATATTGATTTAGAAAGCAATATGAAAGCCGTCCAAAATGAAGGCTTCGTTTGGGACGGCTTTTTTACTGCTTTTTAAAACGAATTTTTAGTACAAAATTTTTTATTTTTGTACTAAAATTCTGTTTTAGAAAGCAATAAAAAAGCCGTCCCAAACGAAGCCGAAGCCTCATTGTTTCAATGAATAGGTTGAAACTTTTTATTTTTATGTCAAAATTTATTAATTTAGGTTTCATTCTAAACAAATTTCTTACTATTTTCTATTGTAATTTATTAGGCTTCATTTAAGACAAATATTTTATTATTTCTAAAGTATTTTTTTTAGTACAAAAAAAAGTTTCAAATTTTTTTGAGTAAAAAATATATTTTTAAAGCAACAACAAATAATGATCAAAAGTTATCTTAAACAAAACCTTAATATCTAAACAATTATAACATTCATACAATAATAAGAAGAATAAAGGGATCAGAAGCTATAATTGATACATTAAGAAAATCTCTTTGATTTAGCATGAATTTTGAGGCACATTTGAATTGAAAATTTTCAAAATTAAATTTAGGACCATTCGAACTCTAATTTCAGCAAATTTATAGTCAAATTGAACGTCTCTACAAGTCAAACCCAACAACATCAAAATAATTCAATCCGAGTCTAAATGAGTCCAAATCAATGTCCTTAAGCATAGTCAGAAAATTCAATATATTAATTGGATGACCGAATGATCTCCAAATTTGGCATGCTTATTGGTGAATCGAGGGGCTCAACGAGTAGAATCCAACAAGCCCAAGTTCACCTAAATCTGACATCATTAAGATACTTCAATGCTAAACGAACACTTTATGATCATGGGAATCAATATGGGCCATCCGATACAGTGTTATTGATTTTCTCCATATTTATAGGCATGCTACTCTCAAAATTTTATGCAATCCCCTACTCTCTACAAAAAGAGGAGCTTAGAGCTAAAGCCTAATCTCTCTCTCTCTCTCTCTCTCTCTCTCTCTCTCTCTCTCTCTCTCTCTCTCTCTCTCTCTCTCTCTCTCTCTCTCTCTCTCTCTCTCTCTCTCTCTCTCTCTCTCTCTCTCTCTCTCTCTCTCTCTCTCTCTCTCTCTCTCTAAGAGAGCTCTGAGGCTCTAAGGATCCTAGAGCATCACCACTCGAATATTGCTTGTCGGGCCCTCATCGGCAGACCACCACGATCCTCAGACCAACATTGCCTGATCATGGCCCTGCTAACTTCTATCGCCCCTTAATTATGGTCCTTAGATCACCGTCATCTTACTACGATCCTCTAACCATTTTCATTCAAATACGATCCTTCCAACCTCCATTACCAACTAATTATGATCCTACAACCTTTGTCACTAGTCGAATTCAGTCCTCTCACTACCATCGACTGACAATAGTTCCCAAATCACCTTTGCTTGGCTATGATCCTCTGATCACTAATGTCAGACAATAGTCCTTCTGACCTCTATCGCCTATTAACTATGGTCTTGACTATCCTCTCTGAAGTATGATATTCTGACCACTATCATCAGACTACAGTCCTTTTAGCCTCCATAGCCCGTTGATTATGGTCCTCCTTCTAACTTCCATCGCCCGCCGACTATGGTCATTCGACCACTGTCGTCCAAATAAGGTCCTCTGACCACCGTCCTCCGACCACTGTTGCGCGACAATGGCACTCCGAGTACAGTCGCCCGACTATGGCCCTCAAAATACCATCGTCCGACTATGGTCATTTTGACCTCTATCGCCTCCCAACTACGGTTCTTCCAATCTCGATCACTTGTTGTGGACCTCCGAAAGGAACACCGCGCAAACGGGTCGATTGGAAGGGCAGATTGGATCGTGCATACGACTAACCATTGAGGATGGAGGTTGGCGCCAACATACCTCGATGGATAGTAATATACCCGACCTAGTCACGGGTTTCCCCCACCCGATGCAAGAGCTCGAATGGGGTTTAGTAGATTGTGGGGACCAAGTTTCCCACGGGCGCAAGCCCCCGTGGTTAATTACATCCCAGACCGGAGCCTGAGAAAACTCTCGATTAAGGATCATACATTATCCTCTCTTAAAGTGGGATCGGCACAAGGGTATAGACTAGGAAATCCTACTCGAAGGGAAGAAAGGTCTGAGGGGCTGAATCCACATGCGTGGCTCATACCAGCATTCGGAGGCTCTAGGGTACTAAAAAGAAACTGGAGAAACTAAAACCAAACACTCAATCACATGCGTAAGAGAAGGGATGGAGGTGGCGTCATCCTGTGACGCGGATAAGTAGGATTTATAGTCCCCGAAAGGAAGGTACATACCTACTATTTAAGGCTTACTACGAGACCGGATGCAGTAGCCTTGAATCCTGAATCTAGTTTGGACTTAGTGTTCGACACACACTAAGACCAGTGTCCTATCTAATGCGATGCAAAGATCTGGACTTATCCCAGCCTGGATTGGGGGAGCCAGCTAACCACCTAATCGTTTTAAAACCATGCTATCAAGTCAGTTATGAAAGATGGGTGGGAGGTACAGTTTATTGGAAATAGGACCGACGTCTAGAGAATTTCCTAAGTGGTCCTGAACTTATGTTGGGTGAATGCCCCTAGTTAATGCAATTAAATTTTAATTAGTTGGTTACTAATGTAATGCATGCTAGTTGAAATGTCAGCTCATGAATGCTTTGGATTTTAAAAACAGGCTTAATATAAAATAATTTTTAGAAAAGACTGAGTCTCCCTAGGTCCGGCACTTCATCCTCATAGGCCAGATTATCCGGACTCTACCCGCAGGCAGGGAGATGTCTTATTAGAAGGAGAGAGAAGATGCAGTAATATGCATGCGACCCCGGACGATTCCGGCAATTTCCTAGGTTCGTTAAGTTTCTATATTATTTAGAACTTAAAATTTTAAGAGTTAGTTACGAGTAGAAAAGTTTTATAGTCCTTAATGAGCCTAATACGATCCAGGCGAAAACAAAAACGGCATGCAATAATAAAAACCTAGAAAAAGCAGATATTTCTAAGCGCAATCAGGTAAGCACATCAATATAAATCCACAAACTAATCAAATAAATGTCCATAGGCCAACTTCCCTTTAATTACAACCCAGGGTATGCAGAAAAGTAAAGTGGTCGGGCACCACTGCCAACAACCCGGGTTTTTAAGCCTATGACAGACGCCAACAACTTTGAGTGGGATATTGGGTCTTCAAATCTTCAATATCTTCAGTCTTATGGGTATTCTCCCCTTGGACTTCTTGGATCACTGCTCCTTGGACTCCTTGGATCCGTCGTGGCTTGAATATCCAAACGAAGAAACAATTCTCCCCAACAGGAGTGTATTGCCTTTTCTCTTTGGATATCTAAAGCCATCCAGCTCGATCTTCCAAATGGAAGAAGACTCTCCCCTTAGAGATGACTTCTTCTTTTGTAATCCGAACTGGATAAGAATATCCCAACTCGAAGTTGTTTTCACAACTCTTAACAATATTACAAATTTTTACATTAAATAGAAAACAGAAAATTCTAAAGCCCTGCAAGGTTATCCTAATAAAAATCATCCCAAACAGTTTATATAAAAAAAATGAAAATGCTAACACCATTGACCCTGTGCCAAGCCATGCTCTTAATTATGAGGGCTAAGCAGCTCCATCTGTGCAGTTATAATTATTAATTTTAGCCCTCATTTTTATTTAGGGGGAGCTGAGCAAGCACCTGCATAAAATATTATTAGGAACAATCATAATGCTCCCCCCTTTTTATTAGCTTGAGCATGGCCACCTGCACGGAAGAACAGTATATGTATATAACGTTCCTAACCTAGGGGTAAATCTAGCGCTCATCACATCACATAGTGCAGAGTAAATAAGCAAACACACCAATCATTTTTCAAACAGCATGCAGTGAAAACTACGAAAAGCTCCGGCACACAGCAGAAAAGTAAAACCCAGCGGCCTAACCTAGGTCTAGAAGTGGTGCCCTAGCAAACCATTCTATGTGTGTGTAAGGCTTGTGTAGTTTGAATAGATCCTAGGCAGGTTAGTTAGTTAAAATTGTCTAAAGTTCAAATCTGTTGAAGGCCAGAAAAGGAAATTTTTGTTGAAATTCGAATATTAGTGAATTAGATCCATTTTGATTATTTTAGTTTGTTGATCAGTTCTAAGAACTAAGGGTATTCATGTTTGAAGTTTGAATTGTATTTGCCAATTTTGGAAAGTCCTGGGTCCTCCTAGGAACTAGACTAAGGGTCCAAAAAGTCACTATGGGAAAAAGGCTAAGTATGAGTCTCCTATCACCTTAGGAAAATACTAGACCTTAATACGAGTAGTTAGACAGGTAGTAGGCTGGAATCGGAGTTTCCTATCCAAAGTTATGAATTTTCTAAGTTTCGGGCCCTAGACTATAGGCTGGGGTTGACCAAAAAGTTGACTTTCTAATCTAGGCCATTTTCTGGAAACCTAAGATTTTCAATAAATACTAGGCCCTAATTGGAGTCTAATGCAAGTGAGTTTACCTAATTTGGAATTTTCTATAATTAGTTATGGATTTCTAAAGATCGGGTATTTAAGGGAATTTTCTAAATTAACTAGGAAAGGGCCTTTTTTACTATTTTGATCCAAATGAGCTCCAAACTGATTGGAATCACTCCCAAAGGCCAGGGATGACCTAAGAAAGTGTTCCCAAGTGTTTGGAGAAAATTTGAAATTTTTAATAATTTTTAATAATTTATTAGGGGCAGAATGGTAATTCCACCTATGGTCAGATTAGGGGTCGACCTAAAGTCAAACTAGGGAGCTTTATTTATCTAAGGTCAAGGGTCAGATTCTGAACAAATCAAGCTATTATGGGTAATTTTCTGACCTAATATGTAATTATTGCATTTTTCGGAAGGGCTCGGGGGGGGGCCTTATTTAACAGATTAATTATGGTTGGTTAATTAAGGGCTCTAAAAGCTCCTAGAAATTCCTAGAAAATTCAGAGAGGTTTATGATGTCACTAAGTTTAAATGTTGAAGTTTTCATGTCGTTCTGGGATCTATCCTAGCTCCTAGAAAACTTCTAAGTTCGCTAGACAGGTCCTTAATTTTTGTCCTTAGGGTGTCACTACGTTGTAGGAGTTTAAAGTGATGTTTACACTAACCCTCGGGATAATAAATGCATGGGAGTACATAAATAAAATAAACACACCATGTCCTTAGATCTAGGAGAACCTAAGCTAAGTGCTCGTGGTGCGACCTACACATGCAATCTACGAAAATAAAAAGACAGACACCTAAAGAACGGATTAGTGAATGATTGGGACTCAACCATTCACTAACCCACTTCCCCATGATTGCTCTTCACACATAAGATCCATGTCTAAAATTTCACACGATAGCAGGTCTCCCAAGGTTAAGAGATTTAATATATAAGTAGTTTCAAAGTAGTTTAAAAATACTTAAATATATATATATACATAAATTTTGGAAATTAAGATAATTAAAAATAGGTTGGATTATAGTAAATAGGTATATGGGCGACTCGCTGACCACTCAATCGAGACCTCGCAACGATTCAAAAATAGTTTGTATTATGAAAATAATTATTATGCTAATTAAATAATAATTAAATAATCAAATATTACACCAAGTCAGAAATCTGCCAAAACAGCCAAAACCAGGGGCTGGAAACAGTTTCAAAATATAAAGCTCGCTTTTCTGAAAAGAACGAGGGGTTAAACGTCAAAATCCGACTTGAAATGGCGAAGATACGAATTTCCGAAGTTTCAAATATAATAAAATAGTATTTTTAAATAGTGTAAATTTACTGTTTTTGTAATAACAGCAAACTCAGACATGCTTTTTATCTGAAAATAGTTTCAAAATATGCAGAATTCACAGTACATACAAAACAAGGTGCTGTGCGTCGACAGCGGACTTAAAACGACAAAGTTGTGTAATTTCGAAGTTTAAGTATAATAAAAAAATAATATTTGAGAATAATCCAGTCTGCTGTTTTCAAAATAAGTACAGAAATACTAAAAAATTTTGTGCAGTGCAGACTCCAGGATGTGCAGAATCAAAATACGATCAAAACAAGACGTTGTGCGCTAAAATCGGGTTAAAAACGAGAAAGTTATACAATTTAGAAGTTTTAAAGTAATAAAATAATATTGAAATGTTTAAAATAACAAATACTTAAATAATAATAATAATAATAATAATAATAATAACTAAATAAATATGAAAGATAGGTTCTAGAATCTCTGAAATTTTGAAAAAAAGGTAATTTATAAATGTATAATATTAAGAATATTTTTAATAATTTAATTAATTAAAATGATTAAGAAAATATTTAATAAATAAAATAATAATAATAATAATAATAATCCTTTTTTTTTTTTAAATAAATATAATAATAGTAATAATAATAATAATAAGTACCAAGAATAATTTAAAATAATATATTTATTAATATCATGATTAAAAATAATAATATTATAATATAATATCAATAAAATAATTAAAATAATAATTTAAAATAGTATTATCCTACTGTTTTATTAATAATTTAATATATATATATTATTTTTATAAAAAGAAATTTTTATAAGGTAGAGGACGACAATACGAATCCAACGAGGTATTGTGCGTCGAAAACGGACAAAAAACGAATTTTTGGCGAATTTTGAAAGCTAAAACAGTTTTAAAAGAATTTTAAAATAGATTTTAGTCAAATCGGGCGGCGGGCCCGGTCTGACACGTGGCGGCGTGGGAGTGGTTCCGCGGTCCGCGCCAATGATTGGCGCCGCCGCCAATCATTGACCAATGATTGCGGCGGGACCCGCGGCTCACTTAAATGAGTCAGCGAGCTACGAGAGCCGCCGGATCTCCCGCTACACAGATCGGACGGTCACGATCTAGGCGGACGGGGCTCGGACCGGCTACCGCAACCGCGCGGTCTGCAGAGACCGCGGACCGACGCGATCAAGACCGTTGATCGCGCGATCAACGGTCCGAAGAGAGCCTGGATCGGACTCCCATTGAACCGAAACCCTAGGGGTGTTTTTGGCTTCGTTCTCTCAAACGACACGATAGAATTTTACGAAATTTTAACTGTAGATTCTACCTATGAAGAGCATTCATGGGAGACTAATTTTCAGATCTACAACGAAGTATATCAAAAATTATTTAGCCTCAAGTGTTCTAACTAGGGTTTGCGATATACCTCAATCCACACGGTGGATTCGGGAGATCTTGGGCTCGTTGGACTCGTGGACTCCTCTAGAACAAGTCAATTGTTGAACTCAAGCTCCGAAACCTCTTCGATTGGCCGGATTCGTCTTGGAACGCGAAAAGGGCTCGGGTTCGCCGGAGGATCGCCGCCGGCGGGGCCTGGTCGTCGGGATTCGGTTCAAAAAGGTGGAGGGAAGTCGTGGGAATGCTCTCACAAAATCTCAGAGCCTGAGGCGGTCTCTAGAGAGAGGGAGAGCAAAAAAAAAAAAGCTCTTTCTTTGACCTAATTTTTGGGTATTTAAACGGATGGGGTTCAAGGGAACGGTCTAGATCTAATCTAGAGGTTATTTGGAGGGAATCCAAAGCCAAGGAGGCCGTGGTTTCAATTTGAAATCAAGGGGAGGCTTTAATTCCCATTAATTAGGTCTTAATTGCAATAAAATAGGTTATTTAGACCTATTTATGACCTGTTTTGACCAAGTTAATGTTTGACTTGGTCAAACCAGTCAATTAGGTCCATGGGGAAGAGTGATCAAGCCATGAAGCCATGAAAAGGATTTAAAATTGATTTTAGGCTTAAAGGGTCTAAATTGGTCAACCCTGGTTGCCTTGGTCAACCGGGTTGACTCAAGGTCCAAGCTCGGGCTCAACGGACTCGACTCGACCCCACGAACCTATTGGAGAGGGTCTTGGGGTCTGACTTGGTCAATTTGACCAAGTCAACTCTCCAAGCCCAATTCCGGGCAAAATCGAGGTCAACAAACGGACCCCCAACAGGAGTGGCAAACAACTAGTGAACCGCTCGTGTTGGCGTTGACCGACTAAGCCACAGAAAGTACAGAAGAAAATATGTGTATCAAAAAGATGGAAGAAAAGTAGAGAACTCTTCTCCTGACCTTACCCTACAGCGAGGGTAGAGCCTAGGATAGAGTGAAAAGCAGCAGTGCACAAGTCAAGAATCACCCAAAATGGTGAACTGGTAGTAGGTTCTTCTCCTGGCCTTATCCTTTGACAAGGGTAGAGCCTAGGATAGAGCCAACATTAAAGATCACCTAAAAAGGTGAAAACGAGGTAAGGGGATTCTCCTATGACCTTGCCCTATAGCGGGGGCAGAGCAGAAAAGAGAATCAAAAGGAAAGATCACCACTAGGGTGAAAAAGTAAGGTCGTATCTCTCCTTGCCTTGTCCTATGGGGTGGGCAGAGCTAAAGAGAGAACCAAAAGTAGAGTAGTAAAAGCACACAAACTATCTGTCTGACTATATCGAATCAGCAGAGTAGAAGGTGAAGGGGGTCCCATCTCCTCCTGCCTATTTCAAGACAGTGGATTGGGGTGACTCAGTATCTGCATAACCAAATCGGGTCAGCAAACAAAGAAATCACAAAGCCTGGTGTCTGCCTAATCGGAACAAGACACTCAGGGAAAAGGATGGCAAGGAGTTCCTGCCAGGTGCTCTGTCAGGCCCTCTCTACCAAGCAAGTCGATGTCCACTTGGCGCATATGCCTGCAGTAGGACAAAAGAAAAAGAAAACCTCTGCCCGGTGTATGTGCCTGCAGCAGGGTCTCTATTTGGCGCATATGCCAAAAGAAGTGTAACGGAAGAACACACAACACAATCATCTGGCGCATATGCCAATAATGATGTGGAGAGGAAAGAGTCACCTCTGCTCGGTGTATGTGCCTGCAGTAGAGTCCCTACTCAGCGCATATGCCTGTAGTAGGATAAGGAAAAAAAATACTCAACATAATCACCCGGCGCATATGCCTGTAATGATATGAGGAGGAAAAAGTGTTGAGTAAAGCCTCCCAGGGACTCTGTCGGGCTTTCTCAACTAGAAAAACCTAATATCCACCAGGCGCATATGCCTGCACTATGATAAAAGGAAACGAAAGGTCACCTCTGCCCGGTGTATGTGCCTGTGGCAGAGTCTCTACTTGGCGCATATGCCTTCAGTAGAATAAAGACAAAACACTCAACACAATCATCTGGCGCATATGCCAGCAATGATGTGAAGATGAAAGGGTGGTGAGGAATGCCTCCCAGGGACTCTGTCGGGCTCTCTCAACTAGAAACCTAATATCCACCCGGCGCATATGCCGGCACTAGGATAAAAAGGTAACGAAAAGTCACATCTGCCCGGTGTATGTGCCTGTGGCAGAGTCTCTACTTGGCGCATATGCCTATAGTAGAATAAAGACAAAAACACTCAACACAATCATCTGGCGCATATGCCAGCAATGATGTGAAGAGGAAAGGGTGATGAGGAATGCCTCCCAGGGACTCTGTCGGGCTCTCTCAACTAGAAACCTAATATCCACCCGGCGCATATGCCGGCACTAGGATAAAAAGGTAACGAAAAGTCACATCTGCCCGGTGTATGTGCCTGTGGCAGAGTCTCTACTTGGCGCATATGCCTATAGTAGAATAAAGACAAAAACACTCAACACAATCATCTGGCGCATATGCCAGCAATGATGTGAAGAGGAAAGGGTGATGAGGAATGCCTCCCAGGGACTCTGTCGGGCTCTCTCAACTAGAAACCTAATATCCACCCGGCGCATATGCCGGCACTAGGATAAAAAGGTAACGAAAAGTCACATCTGCCCGGTGTATGTGCCTGTGGCAGAGTCTCTACTTGGCGCATATGCCTATAGTAGAATAAAAACAAAAACACTCAACACAATCATCTGGCGCATATGCCAGCAATAATGTGAAGAGGAAAGGGTGATGAGGAATACCTCCCAGGGACTCTGTCGGGCTCTCTCAACTAGAAACCTAATATCCACCCGGCGCATATGCCGGCGCTAGGATAAAAAGGTAACGAAAAGGTCACCTCTGCCCAGGTGTATGAGCCTGTGGCAGAGTCTCTACTTGGCGCATATGCCTATAGTAGAATAAAGACAAAAACACTCAACACTATCATCTGGCGCATATGCCAGCACTGATGTGAAGAGGAAAGGGTGATGAGGAATGCCTCCCAGGGACTCTGTCGGGCTCTCTCAACTAGAAACCTAATATCCACCAGGCGCATATGCCTGCACTAGGATAGAAGGAAACGAAAGAAAATGGTACATGTAAAAGTTCTAAGGGTAGAGTTACTTAAGGAATCTCAAGCTAGCGCTTCTGGTAACCACATGGTAGAGGACAAATCGTCGTGGCCACGAGTATCCAAATGTCGTCGAAGATCTCTTAAAGAGCCCTAACCCTACGCGAAAGGGGAGGAAGACATCAGAACGACGTCTCCCAAACAAAGCTGGAAGAGATACACCCTCAGTCGAGGACACGAAAGGGGTAATCTCATTCCAGAAGGAGTAAAGAGAACTGAAGTAGCGAGGGGGCACCTCTACTACAGAAAGGCATAGGACTAAGCCTAGTAAAAACGATCCTCAAAGGGGGCTACAGTGGTAGAACTCATACTAACTGATAGGTGACCCTGTAAGAGAAGTAGAAACAAGTATCAAAACATCCAAAGGTCCTCTCCGGAACAGCTAGGAGTCGGATCTCAATGGGAAAACAAGTGGTAAAAGTATCTGAAAGAGCTGACTCTCTACTAGAGGATCAAAAGCTCAAGAAAAAGGTGGTGGTAGCATCTAAGGTGTGATGCTCCTACATCACCAGGTAAGAAGAAAGAGCCAAAGTAGCGAGGTAGCATCATCCTCTCTACTAAGGGCAACAACTTCTTAAGTAAGTAAAATCTCACAGTAGGTAACACCCACACAAACTTAGTGGTACCCTGTGGAAAGTGAGAAGTGACCTCGACACATTCATAGGACTGAATCTGGCGACTGAGTCCTAGCGCATGAATGGCATAAATGGGTCACGAAAAAGTAGAGTAAAAGAACTGATCTTCTGCTAAAAGATCAAAGTTCTCAAAGTGGTGATGTTAGTATCCTGGGCAAGGTATACTACAACACGAAGGAGAAAAGTAGCTCTAGATAGTGAAGGAGGACACACCTACCACCTGAGTACGGTAATCATATATAGAAGTGAAAGTATCATCAGCAGGATCACAGTGGTAACACCTACCCTGATCGGGCAGGACCCTGTGGGGGAGAAAAAGCAACAACACAACATCCATAGAGGCTACTCTAGCAGCTAGGAGTAGAGTATGAATGTGGAGAGTAAGGGTGCAAAGGAAACTCAGGGAGCTGATCTTCTACTGGAAAATCAAAGCTCCTAAAGTCGTGGTGCTAACACCTGAGAATAGGTGTACCACATCACAACTAAGAAAACTCTAAGGTAGTCAAGGCGAACACTCCTCACTACCGAGCACGATAGTAATCGTGAGTGAAATCCACAACCATGATTACTAGACGGGTCATAGTGGTAACACCTACCCCTAACTTGGGTAGGACCCTGCGAGAAGTGAAAACAACCAAACAACATTCGTATGGGCTACTCTAACAGCTAAGAGTAGGGAACGAATGCTGAAAGTGAAGCTGAGTGAAAGGAAACCAAGGAGCTCGGTCTTCTACGATGGAGAAAACCTCGGAGCTCCGGAGGAACTGTGGTGCTAACACCTGAGAACAGACGGGTATACTACATCACAGCTAAGAAAATAACTCTGAAGGTGACAAGGGAGCACACCTGACACCTAATCTGATAATCATGAGTGAGATCTATGATTAT